>VZRV01004805.1:100511-199947 GCA_013398115.1 Falcunculus frontatus | reverse complement strand
CATTGGCGGGCTCGCGGCACCGCCCGCCCGGGGCCGCGCCCGCCCCCTGCGCTCTGGCTGAGGGGCCGCGGGGCGGCCGCTTCTGCCTTACATGGCCGGCTGCTGCGGCGCGCTCCCGCCGGCGCCGTTTCCCCCGTTATTCCCGTTATCCCCGTTTCCCCCGTTTGCCCCGCCGCCCGGCGCGCAGCGACAGGTGCGCGGCGGCAGGTGGAGCCTCGCCCGGCTCGCGCATCCTGTGCCTCCCCTCTTCCATACACCGAGGGATGCTAATGTCCTCTGTGTCCTGCCGCGCTCTGGCAGGTTTGGGTCTGGATGACCGCTCGGCTGTGCTTGAAGCTGAGGTTGTCGACGTAGATGAAAACCTTGTGAAAGACTGGGCTATGTGGTGCAGCGGGCATTCCGTAAAAGCCTCGCCTTCCCTTAGCTTGCCTCTCGCCTGGAAGCAGTCTGAGGCCGGCACAGCAGAGAGGGGCAGCCGCCAACCTAGTCTAGAGCAACCCCCTCCAAAATCCTAGAGCACAGACACAGTCCAGGAGTCAGCAGGAATCTAGTGAGCCGTTGTGCACCCTCATTTGTGAATTTACAACCAGAGTCCAATGACCCCCGCAGAGCTTGGTGGACTGTAACTTGATTGCTGCTGTGGTGGAATGAAGTTAAAACAATCTGTCTGCAGTCATGAGGGAGGAGAGCAAAATGCTAATGTGCAATGGATTCTCAGTTTTTCAAATACAGGAGATATATATGGCTAATTTTTTAATTGCCTCAGGATGCACAATATTTTACAAACTATTATACAATTAGCTTATAATCTCTGATTTCAGTAACTTAAGGCAATTATTGAAATGACCCAGAATGTCATAAAGGGGCTTTAAAGGACCCTTGGCTGTACTATGAATGAAAGTTTTCTGGTAGTGTAGGGCAAATGCAGTTGTGATCTCTCATAAGAGCACAAATCAAAGTCATCTGCAAACACCTCCAAGTCCTTCTTTGCAAGGCTCCTCCAAATCCATCCATCCTGCAGCCTGTATTGGTACTCAGTAGTGAAACTAAACGCGTTCTCGGTAGGCACAGAGATGCAAACTCACTTCTGCAATACGTTTGTGCATATACACACGTGGGCAGCTACACGGATCCATACAGCCAGAAACACTCAGCACTCACACAAGCACAAACAGCATCAATGGCCTCATCTTGTTGCCCTTTGGCTAATCAGGGTGAAAGTCCATTATTAGGAAATAGATGCATACATTTAATGTGGGTTCCTGCAGTAGCTGACCTTAGATACTCAGTCTATCCCTGGATCCAAAATGTACCCCACTGCTGTACTCTGGACATACGAGCTCCTAAGACTTGAAATCCCACTGTAGTTGCTTTTCACTTGTCACTCACAAACATACACCTGGATCTGCTGGTACAGAGCTCCTCACTCACGTGCACCAGGGTTCTCTCAGTAGTTGGGCTTAAACACGCAGTCCATCCAGTAACTGGCCATGGATCCCAGGTCTCCCCAGTTGCTGGCATCTGGACATACTGTTCCCCAAATGCCACAGTCCCACTCCAGCTGCTGGTACGATTTCCTTGCACACAGCAGCACATAAACATGCACTCTGTGAATCTCTCCTGGGCAAACATCACCCAATATCTTAGTCAGGCCCTCCTTCCAGCCTGGATCACTGTTGTCCCCAGCTTCTTCCCACACATATACACACACACGTGCAGTCTCTCTGCTGACCTTCAGATTTTACATCCTCTCCATCAGCTGGCAGAGACTTCTTGGTCACTTTGGAAATCATCTTCTCCAATTACCTTACTCCCAGAGACATACTTCCTTCCCAAGCCTCTTAATCTCTTCTCCACCTAGTTTGGCTTGATATCTGCACTCTCGCTTGGTCCAATTGCTCGCACCACAGAAACATATAACCCCTGATCTGCAGTGCAGTGGTTGGTACTTGTTTTTACTCACTCCAGTCTCTCCAGTTGACAACTTTGCTGATTTGCAAGCCCTATAATCCCTTGTCTGATTTCAGTTGCTGACAGTTAGACATCCATACAATCACAACACACAGAACAGAGTCCACTCATTCAGGAAAATAGTTAGAAATGTAATTTAGAAAGAAGGCAGGACAGTAGGTGATGATCAGGTGTGCGTCATGGCCAGACAAGCGTACTGCCCAGCAACCTGTTTACACATGGGCAACTGCTTTTGTCCCCTTAGCCTTCTATGACCCATTTTCTCCGTGCCATGGCGAGCTCTCCCTTCCTCTGCCTTTGGTTTTGTCCCTTACACCAGCCAAAAGATGTTTTATGCAATCCTAAGATTCCCTGAATGTCAGGGGATGTTCAGACTTGATACCTGGAAACATTTCTTTACCAAGAGGGTGGTCATACCCTGGAACAGGTCTTCTGTAGAGGTTGCTGATGCCCCATGCCTGTCAGTGTGTGAGGCATTTGGACAATGTCCTTAAAAACAAGGTTTAAATTTGGATCAGCCCTGTAGCAATCAGGCAGTTTGACTTGATGAACATTCTATTCTAATTCTATTCTATTCTATTCTATTCTATTCTATTCTATTCTATTCTATTCTATTCTATTCTATTCTATTCTATTCTATTCTATTCTATTCTATTCTATTCTATTCTATTCTATTCTATTCTATTCTATTTCTCCTGCATCCCACAGTGTGTGTTACACCTTCTAGACAGTAGCCCTGACTTCAATCCTTAAGTTTGTCTGGAGAGCCTTTCCAAACTCATCTGGTGTGTTTCAGACCTGGATGATGACCATCAGTTCTCTTTTATGAAATTCCTGAGACTGGGGCAGGGAATCTTTTGTTCTGAGTTCCCCTTAAGGATGAAGGTTCCTCTGCTTGATATTGTTGTTCTGTGCCACATTTAGAGCATGGAGACAAGCTTTTTATCAAAGAGCCTAACAACACCTAGTTTCTGGTCACACTTTGAAGACCTTACGTTCTCAGATAGAGAGGATTTTAGAGGTTTAATTTAGCAATTTAATTTAACTGAATTGAGTAATTTAGTTCCTAGTCCTGAAGTCATACTAATGAAAATGTGGCATCATAAAGTTTTGGCAAAGACAAATGAGTCACAAAAATAAATCAGTGATACCTCAGGGCATATATGGGCTGCCAACCTAGTCCACATCAGCCTCATTTCCACCCTTCAGTTCACAGTCCACCAGGTACTTCCCTCTTCAGTGGCCAGGATAAGGATGAGATAAAATGTTGGTTCCTTTATTTCAATAAAGGTTCCTATTCTTTCAACCATTTGTTGTTCAAGGTGCTTGTTTTTACACCTCGCAAACTAATTTTTAGAAAATTCTAGTATAAAACCACAAAAGCCCATTTTTGGATTATGTGCATTTGGGTTACATGACCCAAATGACCCATAATGTTTTAGCAGCAAGTGGGCTACAGGGGTGGCTTCTGTGAGAAGATACCAGAAGCTGCCCCATGTTAGAAAGAGTCAGGTCCAGCTGGCTGACAGACCGGCTGCTGGCCAAAGCTGAGCCTGTTGTCAGCATACAGCGATAGCTATTTAACAAGGGGGGGAAAGTGCTGCACAGCAGCAGCAGATGGACAAGAGAATGGTACAGACAACTATTCAGACTCCAGGGTCTGGAGGGGAAGAAGGAGAAGGAGGAGGGGCTCCAGGCACCAGAGGAGAGATTTCCCTGCAACCTGTGGTGCAGCCCATGGTGAGGCAGCTGTGCCCCTGCAGCCTGTGGGGCAGACATCCACCCCACAGCCTGTGGAGGACCCTATGTCCGAGCAGGTGGATACTCCCTGAAGGAACCTGTGAAACAAAGAAGAAAAAGCCCATGCTGGACCTGGCCTCTGACAGGACCTGTGACCCCATGGGGAGGAGCCCATGATGAAACAGGTTTTCTGGCAAGATCTGTGACCCTATCTGGGGACACACACCGGAGCAGTCTGTTCCAGAGGGACTGCACCCTGTGGAAAAGACCCACACTGGAGCAGTACATGAAGAACTGCAGCCCATGGGAAGGACCTGTGTTGTATAATTTTGTGAAAGATTGTCTCCCGTGGGAGGCACCCCGTGCTGGGGGAAGAGTATGAGGAGGAAGGAGTATCAGGGACAAAGCATTATGAACTGACCTGAACCCCTATTCCCCATCCCCCTGCACTGTTCAGGAGGAGGAAATAAAGAAGTCAAGAGTGAAGTTGAGTGTCGGAAGGAAGGACCAGTGGGAGGAATGTGGTTTAAGATTTGTTTTTATATCATATTATCCTACTTTTGATTGGCAATAAATTAAATTGATTTCCCCGCAGTGAGTCTGTTTTGCCCATGACAGTTATTACTGGGTCATATCCTTGCCCTTGTCTTGACCATGAGCCTTTTGTCATATCTCCTGTTGAAGCAGGGAAGTGATAGTGGGATTGGTGGACACCTTGCAGGCTAGCCAAGGTCAACCCAACATATTATCACATTATCTTAATAAAAGTAATGTAACTTTGGGTTCATCTTAATCCTGTATGGAAATTAACTTCTTCCACATTTTAAAGCAAATTTGGCAGTTCTTCTTTGTCTGCATTTATTTTCATTTTTAGCTCAAGAATGGTGTCATTGGGTGCTATGTGTGCCTTGGACATTTTTTCAAAAAATGAAATCATGTGAATGCCAACATGTATGCTGTGGATTTCTACAGCACTCAGTACACTTATCTTACATAATACACTTACACTGTTATGATTAATTCCTGAGAGTTCCCAGAAGCCCTCTCTCATCCTTGCACAAAGAGTGATTTTTCTCAGTCCAGAAAAGAATCTATTCAGTTGTACACTGATGAGACAGTAGTGCTCTGCCACAGAACAGGGCCTCGCAGAAAATCCCGAGTAGTCCAACCCTTGATTATCTCGGTCTCCTCAGGAAGTCTATTCTCTCACAAGAGAAAAGACCCTTGACCACAACCTGGAGATCTCGCTATCTTATCCTAAGATTAGCTGCATTTTCCCAAGAGGTTAGTACAGCTGTGTTTGTAGGCTGTTGCTGTGGATGAAGGATACCATCTTTTCTTCTAAGCACAGGCCGATTGTGTGGGTTCCCATGAGACCTGACCTGATGATTTTTCAGTATGACCTAGCATTTTAAATTCTCCTTTGCTCTTCTAAACAGACTAAATGATTGATCAAATGTCATCGTCTCAGACACACTCTTGTTAAACACTCCCAAGCTACTGCAGCAGGAGTACATATCCTTAGAACGCAGGAATGGAGCAGAGTGCAGGCACTGCCTATACCCTGGGTCCCACTGGGACTTTGAGAATGCAAAATTCCTACAAGATGCAGTTTAAGGATGAACTTTCTTGCTTCTGGTCTGACGGCAACAGATGTCTTTCTACAGAGAGTAGAAAACTTGCTCGACATTTTCCCTTTCCAGAGCTACACAATAAGAAAAGCACAACCAGATTTCATGTTGAATTCAAGAATATTACTGATTTTAATTAACACTACAAGAGATACACAAATCTATTAAAATAAAACTGTACATATATCCCTACTTTATTCTCTCCATCAACTAACATGCCACTTCTGCTTTAAGACAAAGTCTTGTGGGAGGGATGCAGATCTCTTTCCTGCATTTGACACAGCTTCTTTTCAAGCTTCTATACTTAGTGCCATTTCTGTTATTTCTATGTGTATTCTCATATGAATTCTGTTCAAAGGTTTTGTTATTTTAATTTTTTTTTTGCTATTTCTTCCTTCCTTCCCTGGTTCTCCATAAGACAGAGAATTCTTTCCTGCTTAGACAGCTCCTTTGCTAACATTAAGCCAGTTCCACCAGAGTTGGAAAACTTTGTGGCCAACATTTGTTCCCAGATTGAGAGGCATGACATGGAATGCCGACAAAATGGTAGATTACATAAATCTTACGTTACTCAGTGAATCAGAAGACACATCCTGTTCAACCAGAACTAGCAAAGAGAAAATAAAAGGATTTCTTGAGCCATCAGGCCTGGGTAGGGAAATGTATCAATAAGATCATGTAATTATAATAAAAGGTCATTTTAGTTCACTTGTAAATTTAAAATATGATAAGTCTTAATCAGAAATTTGTGTGAATCAAAGAGGATTAATTTGGTTGAAACTTCCATCAAAATTATGGGATAATTCTTAAATGCCTAGTAGTCCCTTCATTTAGAAAAATAGGTGTTGTTCAGTTTTTCCTTGTTTTAACCACTTCTTGAAATAGTCACAAAAACTAAAAATCAATCAAGCCTACTCCATCTTGTGAAAATTAAGTACAGCTTTCCAAGTTATACCAATAGTCATAAATATTGTCATTTGTATATCCAAGTGCAACATACATATTGTCAATATGTCATATTATGTTACACACAGTCAATTTATGTACAGTTACGTGTATAGTCATAGTCACTTACAGGAGGGCAAAACTAGCTACCTGCCAGATACTCACTCGCAGTACAAATGTATTTCTAAATATATGAAATTGCAAGGAAAATTTAATTGCATGAACAGTACGGCGGAAGTTCAAATCGGTAGCCAAGCATAAAGGGCCATTCTCATGCACAGAAAGTTTGACTTAAGACATTCTGTATTTTGCAGTATGCAGTCCTGTAACTTTGTATAGAAGCTAATATGATTATATTTAAGGAATCAGGACTGCTCATCACTTTTACTGAAATATAAATTATTGACAAAATCATGACGATATGGAAGCCAGACTGCAGGAGATGTGCGCATGTATTAATAAAATAAATATATCACTCTATCAGTACAGAGCATAGTCCTGCAAATGACTGACCATGATAAAATTTTCGTTGCCAAACCTTCCATCAAAAATTGTAATGAAAAGGTAAGCTTCAATTAGAGCGTCAGAAGCTGTAAAATATAAAACACCCTTTCTCACTCATTCTTCTCTGTTGCACACAAGCCCTTTTTGGAAGAACTCATCACATGATCTTTCTTTCAGATGGAATGCTGTTCCAATTTCTATTACATTCTCTTCCCCAATGCCCTTCCAAAAAGTTAAAACTAACAAAAGGTAGGACAATGGAGAACTGCTGTAGAAAAGGATAAACTTTGCAGGACATCAAATGCTTTGGATCAAGATTTAAGAAACATGGATTCCAGTAGTGTATTTTGTACAGACTTTCCATGGAGAAGCTATGAATGTTCTCAGTTTCCCTCTGCACCTGTTTTGCGTGCATAAATTGGGGGCAGTCCATTTTGCGGTAAGAAATCTGAGAAACAAAGAAATACTGTAGCACAAAGGCATTACTTAAAAGGAAAAAGGGTGTTATTAGGGAAGCATTCAGGGATGTGAAGGTTATGACGAGACAGGTCCTTCATCCACTGAATATCTTAACTCTATGTGAAGTGACTCTGTAGTTAAAGCCACTGACTCTGTAGTTAAAGACAACACTTTTAAAAGCCCATACCACTGAGCCATTTCTGAATATCTATATTCCATATAATTTCATACAATGGACAAAGACTAAAGTAGTTGCTGCAGCCTTATTAATTCTCTGATTTCTTTCTTCCTCAGCTAATCATTGAAACACATTTTGTTGTCCCCTTTGGGTAGTTTATTCAATTTATCATGTATAGTCCAAATTTCACTCTATCTTTTTTAGGTCAGCATTTTTTCAGATCCCTAAAATACTCTTAGGGTGAGATATAAATCACGCTTCTCTTTTTGACCGGAGGGGAATTGGCCAGAAAATGGACCTCAGAACTGCAGAGAGGGTAAGCATCAGTGAAGTCTAATACCTAAGATTCAGCATTGCAGTTAAGACAGTAAAAAAGCTTGATGGAATGTATATGAAAATGGCCATGCCATGCTGTTTCCTTAGTGCAAGGCTTTTTCAGCACTGCTTTCCCTTAGGTGACCTACATTCTCAAATGCTTCAGGGTGAGCTGGGAAAGTCAAAATGAAAGAGGAAAACTTCAGCACGGCTGACCACAGAATAGAAGCTTCCTGAAGAGGTACTCACAGCAATTGGCTGCTGGAATCTGAGATGCTGGGTATTTTTTTGTTCAGTTTAACTTTAATTACTTTATGTCAGCAAATAAGAAAATATATGAAGCACTGCTCAAAGTCACCTTTTTGTTCATCTCAAATGTTGCTGACTGCCCCTGGAACTAAATTCCACAACTCTTTTCTCTGTGCAAAAGTAAAAATTCTTTTACTGTGACATTTTTTTTAACAGACAACTGTTAACAAGTCTTCATTGATTAGGAAATTATTTATAAGAGATGTAGATTTGTGTTAAAACTAAGTGATTGTTATCCAAGCAGCTACCATATGTCATCTTATTTCTTATCTAGAGACAATAACATGAGTCTATCCAACAGACTTAGTTGTGATACTTTTTTTTTCTGGTGGTGTTAAGACAAACAGATGTCAGAGCTCATCTGATCAGTGTGAATATGTACTGGCACCATACATGGATTTATTGTAGTTCAACCTAAAATCAACACGTGAAGTCCTAGCCCCACTAAATTTAAGACCTTTATCATTAACATAAAAGGAGGTAGCATGTGATTTGCAATTCCTTTACTTTCTCAGTTACTGTTACTAAATAAAACCATAGAAAACTCAGATTAAAAGCCAAGTAAACGAAACCAAACCACACCACATCAAAACATAATCTGTTCAGTACTGCTTAGGAAGCATGTGGTTCAGCATGAAGCAAAGAGTCAAATACAAAAAAGGTTCTCAAATTCTGTGCTATTTTTGATTAAGGTCTAATGTCATATTTGGCCACTTAGTGCTTATTCCTTAGAAGCATTCAGATAGCTGAGTCCCACTCTTAGTTCAGGTCTTCATCTATTGCAAATAAAAGCCAAGCTACTACAAAATATGAAGTAAACAGTCAACAGTATTTTCTGGTCAATAATTACAACTAATACAAGAATGTTTTCTTTTAATCAGTGGAGTTGGAGACTGTTCTTTCCACATTAAAAGGCACAGGTGCATGCTCTGTCAAATTTTGCTGAAGCTATCAAGTTATTCTTGTATTCAGGTGTTTAAATTAGACTTCTTCCACTTTTATCACCACTGTAACAGGATGTCTGAATAGAGTATTTGTCCACATGTCAAACAGGGAATTTTATACTCTGATGTGTTAAAGTACTGCTACAGGTAGATTATTTTGTGTCAGGCTGTGAATGGGAATACCTGAGGTAGGAAAATGTGCTCTGCTACTTCTGCTCTAGGAATGTAAAACTCTTGTTCAAGAGCAAGTAAGTATAAGGAGGAAAAGAACTCGGGCATTAAAATGGGATTAAATCAGGCATGAATTGCTAGAGGACATTCAAAGCCTCAAATCTTGAGGTATAGTATGTCCTTGCTTTTTTTGGGGGGTAGAAGGGGGAGGCAGGCTGCTACGGTTTTGTTTGTATTTTGTGTGTGTGCACATGGAGCAGCCATGCAAGTCATGTCAGACAAAAAACAAAGCTACATTGGGGATCAGAATCATTTCAGATCACATTTAAATGCTCATGGTTGAATGATCACTAAAATTATGTCAGTTGAGTTACTCAGAGCAAACATGACATATTTTGTCAGCTTTGTACTTTTATACTGGATGTATATCCTACTTAGGAGAAGAACAATAACTAGTTCTCTGATTTCATCATGGAGATGCAGAAGGAAAATACTTGATGTGCCACGAGGGAAAAAACCCCACAAACATCAACAGAAACCTACCCATTAGTACTAAATTATCAAACAAAAAGCCTTTCAGCATTGGAAATTTGTTTCATATGCTCCTACACTCTTTTGTTACAGCAGAAGAGCTTCTAATATAAGCCAGAAGAATTAATTTGTCTCATCAGGCAGGGAGATGTGAAAATAACTGGAAACAAAGGAGCAATTTCTTCAGGTTTCTAAGGACATCAAAGTCCGTAAGGCAGTTGACTATAATGTACTCAAAGCTGTGATTTAGCAGCTACCGTGTCAACTGAGCTCTATAGCTCGGTTTCCAAAGCTCTGGTTCTGTGAATTGTTACATTCCCCTGTAAGCTAATGATTCATAAATAATTGGCTTAATTTAATACTGATTTGGTTTATTAAGTACAAACTGAAAATATTTTTTAAAAGCAGTATTGGTCTACCAGTTGGGTAAAACAGAAAAGCACTAAGCAAAAAACCAAAATGAAATATAAGGGTTTAAAAAAAAAGCATCATGCATGATAGAGAGAAATCTCTGTGAAAATTATTTGGCAAAGTTTTACAGTATATAACATGATCTACCTTTTTTTCCAACAAAATAAGTCAGCAGTAAAGCCACTAAATTTTGCCCTGCCATTTTTCATATATTGAACTACACCCAGAAGCAACTAAAAAAACTCAGATTACACAATGACTGTCTCAGAATACCTCTGTCAGTTCATGTCCAGACCAGTATTTTTAAAATAAATCAGAGCCCTGTGTTTCATGGCCACCAGTCTGATAACCCAGTCTTGTGCTTCCTCTGATAGCAAGAAGGAAAGATTAACACACTGACTGATGCAGCTCCATACTTTGGATTCTAGTGAGTTTTAATTTAAAGTAGAACTAGTTTCACAAATAGGTATTTTTTCAAGTAAAACACTTCAGAGGCTAAACTCATGATCTCTTACCTTTTTTGAGTCAAAGGGGAAAAACAGCACTGAGTGAAAGAGACAGAATTTTCCACTATACTTCCTGAAGCAGCATACAAAAGTAGCATTGCAGAGAAACAGAAATATCGGGACTGGTATGAATCAAGTATGAAGGTAAATACATGAGTGAATGCAGAGGGTAAAAACCAAACAACAAGTGCTGGTAACACCTAGATCAGTAGGTGTGTTTATCCTGACTGGGAAAACACTTGCTTTAGGTAGAAGAGATGGTGATCCACATTGCAGCTTGAATGAGCAGGCACAGATCTGCACTGTGCTGTGCTGTTCTGCACACCCAGCATGGCCCTCAGGCTGTGCTGCTCTGCGCTGTGCTGCACACCCAGCATGGCCCTCACTCTGTGCTGTGCTGTGCGTGTCCCGTGTCTGCAGGGTCACCTCAGCAGCTGGCTGCAGCTGAGCAGCCCACAGGCAGCTCCCGATTCACCTGCACATCCTTGCCCATGTCCAACAGTGCAGCCAGAAGTTCTCACCTCAACAACCTTCAGGAGTAGAGTCGCTTACTTGTAAGAACATTATTTAGTATCTTGAAGGACCAAAGAGGAGGAACTTGTCTCCACAGATGGTTTCTGCATAGCATACTGTGCCAAAGCCCCATGCAGGGCCCACATGATGCTGCATGCAAGTGTGCATCTCAGCATCTGAAGGGATAAAAGGTTTACTCCCAACCTATATTCCTCTTTTTATTCTGTCTTATTTATTGTGTCTTTTTAAAGAAGCTGTTTTATTAAGCCATTTGTTGTCAGGTCTTTCTTACCGAGCTGCAGAAAGTGCCCTGCACCTTCTTTCTCACTTCACCCACACTCCAGACCTTGGTGCAGAACAGCAGGTCGTCACAGTCTCAGCACATAAACATGTGCCTTATCGAAATATCTAATTAGGCAAACAAAAGACAGACTGCTTTCAGAAAAGGAAGCAAAAGCATAATTCATAAAATAGTGATGCTGTCTAATAACTCTCAGAGGTAGGACATGATGAAAAAACAAAATATAACAATCACTGTGAACTTAGAAAGGTACAGAAAGTATGTTCAGGAGAACCAGGTTGTAGTTACTGATCATGAATAATCCAGGAAGTGCCAAGGACTTAGTAAGCAGTGCCCCTTGTTCTGCTATGTTGTGGTGTAACCCCAGCTGGCAACTGAGCACCAAGCAGCCACTCACTCACTCCCCCTCCCCTTACCCCCACATTATGATGGGGAGGAGAATCAAAAAAAGGTAAAACCTATGGGCTGAGATAAGAACAGTTTAATAATCAAAATAAATTTAAGTGTAATAGTAATAAATAATAATAATGCAAAGTGAGATAACAAAAAGAGAGAAAAGAAGATCCAATAGAAACAAGTGATGCACAGTACCATTCCTCTCCACCCACTGACTGATGCCCAGCCCATCTCCTAGCAGGGATTGGCCCCTCCCAGCCAACTCCCCCCGGTTTATATACTGGACATGATACTGTATGGAATATCCCTTTGGCCAATTTGGGTCAGCTGTCCTGGCCATGCTCCATCCCAGATCCTTGTGCAGCTCCTCACTGGCAGAGCACAGGAACCTGAAGAGCCCCTGGCTCAGGGTAAGCACTGCTGAGCAGCAACTCAGACATCAGTGTGTTACTGACATCAGTCTCATACTGAGTCCACAACACGGTACTGTACCAGCTACTAGGGAAAGATTAACTCTATCCTGGTGGAAACCAGGACATGCTGCCAGAAGTACTCCTGGCCACACCACTTGAATATACACACCTTGGTTCTTCTGAGAGAATGAGTGAAATATGAGTGAGCTAAGTGAGGTGAGCTTTAAAATAAAAATCACCATCCCTTTCTGTATGGTCTCACCTGGAGTTTTCATACATTATATGCCTCATTAATTGGTCCTCCACTGAAATTTGCCAATTTAGACACAACAGGATATAATAAAAAACTAGCAAATATCTCCAGCCATGGAGATGGGAAAGGAGAACAGATCTAATTGTGCTATACGTGAGGGAGTGTCACAATTAAGAAAAGAACAAACCAGTTTCAAGTCATGGACCCAAATACAGCAATAATGGCTACACCATTCTCTGCTAGCCAGGAGTATGTCTGGCAATTCTAGTAAACAGGAATAGATTGGAAATCCCAGGTAATTTTTGCATGATACCACCCACAGTGCCTTCACAGATCTGCTTGAACAAGAAATATAAATATCTTGAGCCATTTCAAATTTACTTGTCCTTTAAATATCCCTTGATAGCAACAAGGGAAACTGTATTTGCAAGAGGCCAGGTGTGCCTGGTATTCATTCTCTCTTAATTAAATTCATTCTCTCATTTAATTTACTACTGAATTTCATTCCTAGTATACTGGTCAGCTTACCCATCACCTCCCAGCAGTTCCCTCCTTTGGATCAAATGGGAATATAGTAGGGTACAAAGGAGTATCAGAGCTCTGAATTGAACTTCAGAGGGAAAGCAAAGCTGCAATCAGCACACCAAGGAATAGAGTACCAGAAATCCTGGCCTGAAATGAGAATGAAAAATGCCATGGAAATTAGCACTTTTACAAGAGCTTTTTAGCTTCACAGGAGAACACAGAATGGCAAAAAAGCTCTGTTCTTGAAAACACTGCCTCCCAGTGCCATATTATCCGCCATTGGAAAAATCTGTGCTACTTTCTCCTAGGAGACTCTACCAGAGAATATGCTAAGTTGAAAGGGACACACAAGGATCATGGAGTCCAACTCCTGGTATATTTAGCTATTTAGCTAATTTAACTAATTATTTAGCATAATTATGCTAATAAAAAGTTGTGATATACAGTCAAATCTTAGCAATAAAGTTGAAAGCTGTTTTCCAGAAGAATCTGCAAAATGCAAAGCACCACCTTGGCATTTCTCATAGGAGCTTGATTTCCACAACTGTTTCACTTTTAAAGTCCCAAGAATTCGTTTACAGACGTTGTGTTAATAGTTGCTGCATTATTTGCAGAGGAATTAAGTAATTTCTAGTAGAGTTTCTCAGTTGCTCTCCCACACTAAAATGATCACAAGAGTAAGCTTACAAATAAAGTAGAATTAAGTTTTAGGTGAGAACAGACAGGATTATGGAGCCTGTTCTAGAACCAGTGCCAAAGTACACTTTAAATTGGAACTGGAATCTCCTCTTTAAATGTTTTTGTACTACTGGAAAGAAAAAGCCACAGTCCCACTTATATCTAGGCCAGAGCCCCTCAGCATCCCGACAGCAGGCAAATCCTCTCTTTGTGGTCAATCCTTCAGGTTTTTTTCCTTTGACCCAACTCAGAAGTGATTTGAAAGTGCATTATGTCATACTCTAAAGCTGCTGTTCCAACAAACTGTTTGGCTGCCAGTCTGTGACAGTCTGAGTCCTTCCCAAAGGCAACAAAGCAGAGAATATCATCTGCTTCATCATGCTCTCAGCATACTAATGTTCAGTAATAAAATAAACATACGAACTCATGCTTATTACTTCCCCACAGAACTCATGAAAAAACACCCACTAAACCCACAAAGACAATGCTGACTGCAAGTAGAAGGCAACATTTTTCTCTCACACATTGACTTGAAGGGGGTTGACAGAGCTCAACAAAGTTTTTCTGTAATTTCTAAGAACAAAGAACATGCAGCGTGGCACAAATCATGATACTTTTGTCAAAGGTAGCATTAACAAGAATTTTAAGTAAAAAGTGGAGCTGGGAAGTGAAGAAGTATCTCACATGGAAAAAAATAGACTTTGCTTTACCACAACAACATCTCTTCAGTTAAACCCACTTAAGGGCTTCAGACTCTTGTGCATGATTTATACAGTTCTTTATAGAACAACCCTTTATCAGTGGACATTATTATAATAATGTTCTTATGGAAGTCTGCATAATCTTTCCAACCAGTCCTAGAGGGATGCCCATGAATGTGTCTGGAAAATCTTGGGAAAAAAAAGGCAGCAGGTGTGGAGGGTAGGAGAAAGGAAGGTAAATTACCATTTTCAGGATTGCTGGATTTTCACCACAAGAAATTAGAAAAAATAATGTGTTGTGCTCACTTTTCAACCCGGTACAAGTTCTTACCTTGTTTAGTTGGATAAATATTGGTGTGAAATAGGACCCACTTCTTACCCTTTAAAATATGGATACCTAAAGTTTTAGACATCATTTGAAGAAAGATGTCATGCTTTTTTAGAGCTGCGAACTTGTTCCAAGATGAAGTACACAGATCCTGCTTTATCATTTTCATGCTGGAAGTCAGGAAAAATATCAGAACAAGCTTGCCGTAGGAGGGGTTGTGTAGCCAGATTGCCAGAGATGTTTGATATCCCCAGCCCTGAAAGTTTTCAAGACTCAACTAGGCAAAGCTGCAGCTGACCAACATGATCATCTAGAGATCCAGTATGTTTATGACCTTTTGAAAATAGACCATTACAAGCAGCAGTTAAACAAGGAAGAAAATTACGGTACAGGCATGTAAATCCAACTGACAAACCAGGGAATTTCACAGAACTGACATGTTGGTACCACGAGCGTACAGGAACATCTATAAATTCTCTCATATCTAGGGTTTAGTTTGACAAACAATTCCTGATAATATTAGCTATTTCTAGCCACATCTGTACAGACAGGAACTCTTTTGGAATCAAATTTGGTAATTTAACCCCTCTGTTACCACATGATTTGACACAGGACTGGTTGTGAGCAAGTGGACCATTTTAAAGATAAGGATTTTAAGGAAATTATAGAAAATTAAAACTTCAGTAGCCTTCTTGAAGAACTGCTTAGTTTTTGATGGTGGTTCTTTCAACTCTACTTTTTCAGAGCAGTATTTTTTTAAAAAGCCCCTGAATAGTGGAACATTAAGAGTGGTTACCATCCTTCTGGTGGAATACTCCATTTGGTGTTCCTTGATACTCTTCAAGTAATTCCTGTCATACCAGAGAATGATCCTCCTGGACTAATATTCTGCTTCCTCAGAACTGGTCATTTAAATTTTAAATTTACCTTCATATTGCAACATGGTTATAATTCACATACAGCTAAGGGAATGTTTGAAGCTCATTTACAGGCATTTTATGTTTATCTAAAACAGGAGATTGATAAGCTACTGACAGTGGTGGAAGTTAGACCCTGTACTTATCCATTAAAGAGTTTTTCTTTCCAGTCCCCACTGCAAGTGGGACCATGCTGTTTGGTTGTTCATATGTAGGTCACATTATGACTGTAGCCTGTTATTCATCCCTTCAAATAGGTTTTAGTTGCCCAAACAAATGGAAAATCAAAAGGATCAATGGTGCCCTTTAACCAAAATGTGCTCAGTATGGCAGATGCACGACTACAAACTCTGTTAACAGTCTGATACTATCTGTCCTTGATGCCGATCATACAGAGCCAGTTAACTACCTTAATTCAAGTAAAGAAAGTCACTTCTTGGAAGGTGACCAGCAGATGACCAGCTGCATCTTAGTTTTTCATTCCTGCCTCCATGCTTGGACATAAGCAGAAAAAAGAGAAAGCACAGCCAAAGAGGCATAACAAACAAATAATTCTTAACAATTTCTAGAACACATTCTACTCATGTGAAAACACAAGAATAATCCTGAGATTGCTTTATCACAAACCATGAATTTGGGGCCAATGTGCTCGCAGAACAGAGGAGCCATGGCAAGGTAACTGGAAGATGTTGTTCAGAATCTCCTTTTTAGATAGTAACTTTCAAAGAAGGCTAATTTATTGATGAAACTTCCTTATGGCAAGGCATCAATGCAATGAAAAATTGAGAAACTCACTGAAGCATTTTTAATGAAAATATCTCATCCTTAAAAGGCTGATTGCATGTGTATTTCTCAGCTTTATAACAGCCCCAGTCTTGGCACTTCAAAGTTTCAAGTACTGTGCATGTCACTACACTGAGGGATTATAACAAGCCAGAGGATTTACAGCCCAGACCAACAGCAGTTGGATTTCTTTGGGAGTTTAAAGCCCTGTGAGCTGTTCTAGTCCTGACTGATGGTAGGAAAAGAAAACAGCATGTCAGATGCAACTAAACAGCCACATATCTTAGAATACAGCCAACAGCTGGACTAATGAGGTCAGGGGAGGATTGATTCAGATCACGAATGGTAAACAAGGTTCACCATTGAAGACAATGGGACATAATTACCAAGTAGGGAAAAATAGAAGCCCAAAGGAGTATTTTGGTAACTTGTGAATAAACTTGTGACATTTTCTCTGACCTCTGCTTTCTGTTCCTCCAGACACAAGTGTTAATGTATTCCTTTCTTCCTTTTTGTTGTTTCGTTTGTTTTGAGCACAGAGCATCAGGATTTTTCCAGAAAAAACTCTTGTTTGCTTGCTTTCTACAGTTCTACAACACATTTTGACACTGGCTGATCAGTACTAAAGAGATGTTTGAGTGAACTGAGAAGGAGCAGTCTTCTACAACGTACTAGTACAGATAAGGGCGATGAGATGTATGATCCAGTTGTCCAGTGACTATATGACTAAATGGCTCATACTTCTAATGCAAGAAGCAAACAGCCAGCCTTGTTCTAAAGAGCAAAAGCTTCCCTTTTCTGCAAAGACATTGTTCTTACAGCAGCAAGTTATCACATTGAAGGACATGTTTCCCCTAATTAAAGTCAATAAAATGAATGCAAGCAAGGCAGGTTTTCATGTCCACCTCTCCAGTGAGTCATTCACGGGTTCAGCAGTTCATTAATGAAATCCAACATCCTGATGATTACATGAGCTTCATAAGATTTTTTTCTCCTAGCATTAATTTTCTGAGCTGGTTCTAATCAGATAAGTAATAAGGATATAGTCTTTAACCTCGTTGTCAAGAAAAGCAAAGACAGGCGGATGGTAACCATGGGACAGGGTTATACTCTGTGATATCAAGCACCCTAGCAACAGGGATCTACAAACAGCAGCTGGAAAACACATTCTCCTTGCTATTTCACTGAATTATTGTGGAGTTTTGTACTGAGATGACTGCATTCATTTAGAGGGATTTTTCTCCTCCCATCCCCCATGTAAACAAGTCCCATTACAAAGCTCTAAAGACAAATATTTCAAATATAGATGAACAATTTGCACTTGGAGACCTGCCCTGTAATGATGCAAGAGAACACAAGGCCTTATCTCTCTTGGATAGGGAGTGATGTCAACAGTAGCTATGTTAACAAAGAGATCAATAATGACTAGTAAACATAACCCAAACAATTGAGTAAGTGAAGGGTAAGCCACCGGGGCTGTTGCAGAAGAGAGGCTAGTGCTTTTACATGGCCTTTAAAAAAATTCCTCATTTATTTATATCAGGAACACACAAAGCAGGGACAGACAGTTAGCTGGACTCTTTTTATTAATTATTGTAAAGAAATTTTCATTATTTTTTCATACATTCCACAGCAACCCACTTCCAGACACTGCCCAGTAGAAAACTCCAACCATTCAGTTGAAAAGACTGTCAAACTGGTCTCTTGGAAGTATAACATCCCCAGCAGCATTTTGTGAGAGACAGTATGTGTGTACACAAGAGAAAATTAGCATTTCTACTGAACTGGTAAAGAAGGGCATCTATGCAGAAACATACCACGACCTAAATAAGTCACAGTACAATGCACCAATAAACAGTTCATTAAAAAATCCAACAAAACTGCAAGCAATTATTTGTTTGTTTTCAGGTCTCCCTTCAAAAATTTGTGGAAAAATCTGTTGCCTTGCAAATTTTACTTCATGCTCTTGATAAATAATTCTTCCTTCTATGCACTTTGAAACCACATATGTTCCCAGAGGGTACAGGGCAAAGGCTACTTTTAAGAACAATACTAAGAAAAATGTGAGGGGTCCTCATTACTGCTCTGCATTACGGACTGCATCTGAAGACTGTGAGAACTGTTCATAACAAACAACTGGACAAGTCTCTATTTAAACAAGTATCAACAAATGTCACAACTGAAAATAATAAATCTTCATTTCCAGATTTAACTCTGTCTTCTTTAAGGGCTTTGTCAATTAGACTGTACATCACTGCACTCGCCAGGTGCCTTTCCCTGTAAAGAAGAAACAACCTCTAACAGTTGACACACAAAGATGTTTCGACATCCATATGATACATAGCGTGAAACTGCTGAACACACCTTAATTCAGTTGTTTGTTGGGTGGCTGTAGTTTAAACTCCTTCTGGAATGATAAAGGGTACACTTCAGTGCCTCCATGTTTTTTTACAAGCCATTCTGCTTTTATCTTGTTTTCAGGCAGTATTTCTGAAGCATAAGTAAGTATAGTATGACAAGAATCCTGAGAACCAGCTAAAACCAAAAAATAGCCTTTAAAACCATTATCTACTCTGTCTCAGGATTTTTCACCAAAATTCTTGAAAGGTGGTCATTTATTTCTTGGGTTGTGGAAAACATAAGTGCTATCAGTTGAACAACAAACAGATGATTCCGTGATGTATTTACTTGAGATACTGCCAGAAATCCACACCTTGCACTAACAGATCAGACTCACAGAGTACTTGATGAAAAAAATCAAGCAAAAAAAAAATTAATGCATGAAAAAAATTATCAAATAAAATTTCATTCTGGATATTGAAAACAAAGACATTAGTAATTTCTATAAAAGTAATTAAAGGGAAAAGACAGTAGAAAACAAAGTTACACTGGTTTGTTCTTTTGTTGTTGTTGCTAATTTGGTTTTTTTAATTTTTTTAAAAAGTGCGGCAGCTAACCAATCATCACAGGCGTTTACAACAAATACTTGCATATTTAAACAAATATTGACAGCAATTTTCAGTTCAGTGAATATGCCAGCCACTTAGAACTTGGCAGAAAGCCCTGTCAAAACAGATGCAAAGGCTACAAAAAGCAGGGCAACACAGAAAATACAGCTTTTGCTTACACTCCTATGGCTGTTACATTAGTCACGTAGTAATGGTGTAAATATCCAAATAGACATCAAAATGGTGACAAAATTAATTCAACTCCAGACCCTTATCCAATCAAAGTGGCTTGAACTGAGAATATTCAAAGCAGTCTGTAATCTCCTGGCAAATTCTGTGCATTTCACCAGCACACAAAATCTGTGACTTCTGCACTGTTTGTTCCTCAAAGTAGCGTCTAACTGGGGTTAATCAGGACTTGCAGCCCCTTGCAGGTCTTATCAGCTTTGGAAAGGCAGTTGAACATCAAAGAATGAAATGTAGAGGAAAGACCCTGCAGAGTAACCTGTTACTACCTTATTCTTTGTTTGGTACCTCCAGATCCTTCTCACTGTAATATCCACTTGCTCCACCCCATTCCACTCAGCCAGCAGTTCTTGCCTGTGTACATGGCAAAAGTGACTAATGACAGGTGAAATGTTGCAGAACCCACTAAAACTTTTAATGCTTCAAGATCATTTCAGTCAACAGTTGAATGGTCAAAGGAGGACACTTATTAAGGAGACTTCACTGTCTGACCATCCAGGAGCTACTCCGGCACCACCTAAGCTGGGACCAAGGCCCCTGTGCAGCTACACCCCCGATATTCACAGTCACACCAGGTTTCCTTATGGGCTCGACTCCAGGTTTCCCTTAGCACAGTCTCTGATACCCAGATCCTTAAAATAATTTTATCTTGGAGCAATAACTAAGTAACAGCTCAAGCTGGGTGTCTCCAAGGAGGGACCCTGCACAAAGGAACCACTGGGCTTGTACCCTCACCGTCTAAGCGTGAGAAAGTCTGGAGTCATCAGCTCCTGAAGTGTCTCTGAGTGTCCAGTCACCTGGCTGGGCCACAGGTCCCTGGGCAGGTCACGGCCTCTTGCCTCGGGCTTCGGCTCCCACACCCAGAGCCCAACCTGCAGCTCCAGCTGCAGATGCACACAGAGCTGTACTCCATACATAAGCACTAAATATACTCCTCAACACACTGACCATGAACAACTCCGGATATTTTAGGCATATTTAGCACAGCAAACTCTGCCATCCATTTGGTGGTGGTCTGGCTGCAGACAACAGCCTTTAATGTGCAAGACAGAGGTACAAATCCATTCTTTCATTCCCACAGTAGTTACTTCCCAAGCTAAAGATACTGGAACAGATCACACATGGGTCCCTGTTAAAAACAAGCAAACAAAAATGTCTACCTCTGGTCTCACCAAGTTTTCATCATGGAAAGAGCAACTCACTTCTTATTAAGGCAACAAAGCTTATGTGGCTACATAGTCACCCTCTCTGTTTTACATGAAGTTTTAATGAGACTCAAGTGAGGTTGAAATGGCTCTTCTGGTACTTAAAGTCAAGCAGAGAAACCCAATATGTATCTTCATAACCTAGAAAATTGATCTCCTTGGTTCCATCGCCATAAATAAGAGGAGTATAAAAAGTAGCAGGAAAAAAGGCAGACCAAACTACACGATACTCTCAAAGGTGCCTGATGCCTCCATAAGAATTTTGTAATTGTAAGTTTTCAGTACTTAACAAACACTCTTCTAAAGTAGTTTACACTTACTCCGGTTAACTCCCAATTTGTACTCAAGACTGTCATCTAAAAATCAGCAAAGCATATGGTTCTTGCTCATCAGCAGAAGAGGATGCAGCATCCAGAATCAGGGCTCAGGGAAGTGGACCAGTTGCTCCCTGGCCAGCCTTCCTACTATTCAAATTCTTAATTAATGAACTGCATTCATTTAAAAGTGTATTTGTACCTGCTCAAAGCTCTTACTTATTAGGAATATCAGTCATCAAAGTGCATTTTCATTTCAGTGTGGGCTAAAACACATTCAGTTTAGGTGAATGTGCACAAACACACCCACAGTGTATCTCAACACCCTCCAGCCAAAACTGGAGACAGCCAAGACAGTTGTTATCTTTTACAGCAACTCAGGTTACAAGAAACAAGTTTGGCCACTTCTTTACACAGACATTTGTAATCTCTAATCTCCTGGGGGAACAATGCCCCACTCCCCACAAGCCACATGGAATTTGTAGGTGAACAAAACAACGCTGAATCAGATTGCAGGGTATTAAAGGAACCTTTTCTTCTCAGAATTCTGTTTGCAATACAGAAAAATACCTATGCAAGTACTTGCTGCAACTTCAAAGTTAGAAGAACATGGTCTAGATTGAAAGGACATTTACAAAACCTTATGCGTGGGGTTTCCAGAAGGAAAACTATTTCCCACATTTAGATTTTAATCTTGAATCAGAGATCTAGAAAGAAGAAAATCCACTTGTCACTTTGTAGGAAGAATATGCAGACTCCGTTACAGATCCACAGATTTAAAATATGTATTTTTAAATACTAACATGAAAGTAGAGAGCTCAGGCTCTCATACGCCAGTGTTTTGACACTCTATATGGAAACCTTCTTTGTGGTTGTTTACTTCTCATTTTAAAGCAATTATTCAATTCTGTACATCTTGGACTAGGCAAGATAGGAAAAAATTGATGTAAAACATACGATTTCTCTTTCTGAAAAAAAATTGTGAAACAGTCCTTCAATTTAAGAAAGGAAATTTCAAACACTTGTCAATAACCAGAAGCAGAATAAAGAACTAACAAAAATGGGTCTTCTGAGATTAGAAAGGTTTTGTTTTGTTGGAGTACCTTTGCCATGAAACAGTCACTACAGTTCTAAGAACAGTGTTTGGGAAATTATCACTGTAATTAAATCGCTTGCCATAGCTCATCAACACCTTTCATTTTCTGTGGTATAAAGTGATTTCTTTAGGCTGAGAGACCCACTGAAATCTCTTGCATAGGCTAAAAAAGTATTTCCAGGCTGTGCTGAACTCAAGGATTTTCTAAATCTTTTCTGTAAAACCACAAAATACATCTGTTATTTTCCCTGCAGTGCTGCTACTGTTTTTTCTAGTAAGAATACCAGGAAACATAATCTAAATTTTGAACACACTTTCTGAATTTTGCTCCCGCTTTCTTTTGCCAGGGTGCAAGAATGCTTTCACATTTTGCCCTCTTCCTCCTGCACTGCAGTTATTGAGACAAGCATCTTTCTAAGCATTGCAGCCCACAAGCCAGTGTTCTGCATTAAGGCAGCCAAGAAGAATATCTATGCCTGTCTCAAACCATTTTGGTCCTGTAGGTACAGGGGCAAAAAAGCCCTAGCAGCCTTGTGTCACTTAATTTTGTGGCTGACATGTTTAGCTTCAAGATCTCTGAAGATGGATTTAACACCTTTCCAATACTTCTGTTAATAGCCAGATAACTTTCCATGTTTCTCTTACCCTTTACAGAGGGTATTTAATTAAAGATATGAGTATAGTTTGACATTTTCAAACCCGATTTTTTTAACACAGAAAACGACTAGACATTATGTCTGCAGGTTTCCTTTGTAGCTGTAGACTTCTAGGAATTATTTGTCAGACAATGCCTAACCGTTTGAAAAGCAAATCCGTTCTTTTCACCAGAATATGGGTATGTCCCTCATAAAAATAAAATAATTCTCAGTTTATCAGAGAACCAGTAACATAAAAACTGCCTATCCATGATGTCTATTCTATTACTGCATCCTCATTAAATTGCCTCCAAACTGGCTTGAGATTTCTCATTGGCACAGGCGAGATTGAAGGCAGCTGTTCTAAGAATGAGCAGAATGGGTCTAAATTGCTCTCACAAACAGCAAAAGGAGATGGCCTAATATGAGGCAAATATGTGGCTAAGACCTGGAAGGCTTGGCTTAGTTTTTCTGTTGCTGTTTGGGAGACAAGGATACTAGGACATGTGGCAACAACTTGCTTTTCCCTTACCCTTTCCTTGTCATGTTTTATTTCTGTGCCACTCACCTCAGCTGATTTCTCAGTAGCAGGCAAAAGGACATATCCCCAGAAAACCAGAAGAGAGAAGGAATGAAAATAAGGTCAGTAATGTTCATTACAAGAAGATATTCAGAGAGGTACACGGCATTTTTCTTTAAGATTAAACTGTTGAAGAAGAGTGTAATTGTCTCATGCCTTTTTAACATATGTCAAAACCAGTTGCCCACTAAATCTATTGTAAAATTGGAAGTTTCAATGAAAGATCTGGACACTTTCCCCCCAGAATACACTTACCTGGTCTCTCCCCGCTAGGCAAGAAGCCGCAGCATTCTAGGACTAGGACTAGGAAAGGTTGCTGGTTTACTAAGACATCTATGCTGAATGATAACAATCCAGGACATCACGTCCAGTCTGTAGGAGGCTTTTGTTCTGATTTTTGGATTGCTTCCATGGCAGGAAGTTGCTTCAGTTGTTGCATTAGAGTTTTCTCAGGAGCACTATAGCAACAGGAAAAAAAATCTTAAAGCAATTAAGGTTTCTGGTCTTATTAAAAATATTCATTGCGTTATTGTTTTGTGCAATGGTAACGAAGTTATAATGAGATCATGCACATGTTTCCTACTGGTTTCATTTCAAAATGCTGCATCAGTTTAAGGAAAGAAAATACAGATTTGTTATTTCTCTATGCTATGTAAGCTTTTCATGTAGCACAGGGTTGAAAGAAAAAAAAAGCTAAGCTTCATAAATTTTGTCAAGTGTTGAAAATAGTTTTTTTCTTCCCCAAGCCTACCTTATTTGTAAACCTTACTTACAAAAACAGAGTGCTAGACTCTGGAAATTATAAAAATCACAACTTACAAAAAAATTCTACCATCCCTGTCAGGAAAAGCAATATTTTCCCCATCTCTGCCTTCAGGTTTTATCAAAGTTAAACCTTTGGAAAACTGAAAATTGAAAGGGATGTAAGGGAGTATATTTACTTTTAAGAGTGAAATTTTATTCATTCTGTTTAATGGGAAAGAGAGTACCAGATCAATTAATAGAATTTGAACTTTGCTTTAAATTTACATTTCTATTTAAATATCAACATCAAACCTTAATGTTATCTAAATTAAAAGTAAATATTTTTTGTTTACATCAAATAACATAGCAAGGTCAATTTACAGTTAATCTAAGATTTTGTTTTCTCCACTTTCCATAAAAAATAAAAATTAACAAAATAAAATAAAAATTAAAATAAAAACTCCCTAAACTCCATTCCTTTTCAGTTTGAAATTTCAAAATCTCTCCCTCTTTCAATTAATGAAGATTAATGAAACACTAATAAATTAAAAAAGAATCCTGTGTTAATATATTGCCAGCTTTATCTCTTTTTATTTAAAAACTCTATCTTAAAACACAGATTTATATGCTATTTTAGCCACACATTTATATGGAATTCTTAGCTTACATCTTCTCTTTTCCTACCAAGTTTGAGTGTTGAGTTGTAGTGTTTTGCCATACTGCAGCTGAAGATTCTCCTGAGAATTTGTCTTTACCAGCCCCAGATATAGCTAGCAGTTCAGCAAGGAAGCCTTAGAGAGTCTCCAACACTCCTGTACCTCAAAATCAACAAAATTAGAATGTGCTGATGATCTCCATCAGCACTCAAGAGCCATAAAACTCTCATTTCTAGAAGGAAATGCAAGATGATAGGATTTAAAAATTATTATTTAATGACAAAAAAAATCTTGAACTGATGACATGAAATCCTTACAACACAGATAAAGTCGTAACAACTAGGTTAAAAAACATAATTTAATATAAATAAGTTAAACTTGGAAAACAAATTCTTACAGTTAAAAAAGTCATGTCTTTACGGTTTCAGGGTTTGTTTTCTTCATGTCCTCAACTGAATATTTTACTACAAAAAGTTCTTTTTGGTTCTGATTTAGTTTAGAAATGTAAAAAAACATTTTGCTTTCTTCTGAGTTTTCATACAAGTGTGTGGGACATATATAAATCTCATGTTAAATAAATTCTTTTATATCTTCCTCTTACTCTCTCGCCACAACCCATACCCACTAACATCCCACTTCCTTAAAAAAATAAGCAGTCTAAACTGAAACTTCATTCTTCATGTTCATAGATCAGGAATTGAACAAATTTAATTAATTTGATTCTGTTTGTTATAAAATGGAAATTGATACCAACTTACATAATCTAATAGTCAGCCAGTGAAACTGTCCATTTGGGGAAAATATTAGCAATGTTTAGTTAGTTTCAAACATCCCCATATCCCATGTCTAAAACACATTTGTTGCATATTTTCAAATAGAACACTTTTCACAATTTGGAATAGACAAGACCATAAGAATTCAGAGCTCATTAAGACATCTTAGAAGTTAATAAATTAGGATAAAAAATTAAAATAAACTTCTGAGGAGATTAAATTGCTCAGAATATGAAATCTGGTAATAAAAGAAATCTGGTAGTAAAGCAGCAAAATGACACAGGAAAGGTAACCAAATTGTGACAGTCTGCAGCTACAGCTTTCAAGATACATATCTGCAGGTTGAAGCATTTTACTTCACTTGAATCTTAATGAAAATCATCTAATCTGTCTTCAAGCCCTGACATTTTACTCAGTGACTGACTGTTCTTCCTTGCTGTTTAGTTACTCTGATCCACTGTAACTGACCCAAACCCTCCGGCAACAGAAGAAGGATCAGGGGAGATGACCAAAAGAATAACTGTCTCAGGAAGTATATAAATAATGATCAGCCATTGTGGTAAAAAAAAAAAAGTTCATCTCTACACAAAGGACACTGAAGGATATTCTTTGTGTGGACACATGAGTGTAGCAGTGGGTCATCAGGTTATGTGCCTTGAGGTGACCAGTGGAGAGAAAAGTCTTCCTGTGGCAGCCAGACCAGCATGGGGGAAGCGGTACACGGTTCAGCCCAACAGGGAGTATAAAACCTGAGCAACTGATAAAACATGTTTTAATTTTTGCCCATTTTCTCTTGTCCTGTCAGTAGGGTGAGAAGAATCAGGCTCCCTCTTCTTAACTCCCTCCCGTCGGATATTTGCACACATTGACGAGACTTCTCCAGACCAAAAAGTCCCATCTCTCCCAACCTCTTCTTATATGAGAGGTGCTCCAATCCCCTCATCATCCTTGTCAGCCTGTGCTAGAATTGCTCCTGGAAGTCCACATCTCACTTGAACTAGGGAAGACCAGAAATGGACATGGCATTCCAGATGTGTCTCACCAGTACTGACAAGGATGTTTTATGCAGCCCAGAACACGGATGGCTGCCTTAGATGTGAGGGTGTATTGCTGGCTTGTGGGCAACTTGTAGGCCACCAGGGATGCCAGTGTCCTTCTCTACAGAGCTGCTTTCCAGCCAGTGAGCTTCCAGCATGTACTGGTGCATGGGGTCATTCCTCCCCAGGTTACAGGATTTTGCATTTCCCCTTGTTGAACCTCATGAGGTTCCTCTGCCCAGTTCTCCTGCCTGCCAAGTTCCCTCTGAATTGCAGCACATTCGTCTGGTACATAACCCACTCCTCAGAGTTTTGTTTCATCTGCAACATTGCTGAGCTTCTCACTCTGCCCCATCATCCATATCTTTAATGGAGATATTAAACAGGACTGGACCCAGTATTGATTCCTGGGGTACACTATTAGCAACATGCCTCCAGCTGGACTTTGTACCACTGTACCCTCTGCATGGGCCCAGCCCTTCAGGATCGTGCTGTCCACTTCCTTTGTGCATACCTCGTCAGTTTGTCTACAAGGATATCATGTGATATTATTTGAAAGAGAAGGTGAGCAGAGTAGAATTATAGTAGAAAATTAGCAATTTTAATTGAAAGCCAAAAATTTACTTGTAGTGCAGGCTTGTTCTTAGCTTAATAAAGCTCAGAGCTGAAGGATTTTTGTTTCATCTTCTAAGTAATTTTTAATAAAATGCAGCAATTCTGCATATAAATATTACCTGAATTACCTGAGGACTTGGAGAGAAACTGGTAAAGCAACCAATGACATTTCTTAAGTTTTGGTACAGCTGACACTTGATCTTTTATTTGGAATTGGCTCGATCTCTGAACATTAGAAATTTTCAAGAAACATGACATTTCAGCCTGATTTTATACAACGCTCCTAATGGCACATTGGTTTCCCTTAGCTTTCTGCTTAAGGCTACAAGATTCCATTTCTAGGTGGAAAAAATTTCTACACAGAAAGCACTGTAGTATTATTTTTTGAGTGAGGAGTGGTCCCAGTATAGCAATAAATACATTATTTGCAGAGGCAATTCATTTATGACATGTCACAGCCCAAGAGTGAGTAAATACCTTTGAAGGACACAAAAGCCTTTCTAGATTTTTTAATGATTATTTTAGGGGCTCTGGTCTGCAGGTAGAAGACTGAACATTTGTCTGTTTGCTTTACTGCAACCACCATGACCTGCATTGTAGAGGTCATACTCTTAAGAGACACTAACTGATAAAATTTGTAGGGCCAGAAAACATCAGACATGGCAACAATAGAAAAAACATGACTAAATCTGACTAAGTTTCAAGGCAGCTACTGATACTGCAATGGCCTTATTCTACACAAAAGAATGTGACAGACTTCTAAAAAAAATTTTGTAGAGTTCCATAACATAGATAGAAGCAGTGCTTTAATGAGTTTTGTACCTTGAAGCAGAAAAACTATTTTTAGAAAAGCACTTCTAAACATTTAAGAGCAGAATATCTTCTCTCTTCTTGTGAGTTTACAAGTTGTAGTAAAAGATTGCTTTAATAAAAGATATGGAATTTTATATATGTAATGACAGTACATGTATGAATGATTAGAACAATTATAAAGTTTTGTTAATATGGCCAAGCTATCAAAAAAAAAAAAAAAATCAGACTATCCCTAAAACCTGGGACTTGTTTCCTTAATCTAATAATTTATACATTGTCTTTGCAGAGATGAAAGTGTTGATTCTTGATGATATGTTCATGTTTATTTCTGTCAAAGACTGGAGAAGAATCATTCAAGTTTTTCTTAGCATATTTTTCACTGCTGGGTCAATTGTAGCAGCAATAGGGTGAGAAAATAAGGTGATGACTGGAAGACCAGTGAAGTGTTAAAACAAGTTAAGAAGGCATCAAGTGTATTAATGAGAAAACTGCTCAAAGGAGAACAAACTGTGATCGAGTATGTGTCCCTTCTAACAGTTTTGCATCAAATGACTTAAAATGGGGGGGTTTTTACTGGTAAGAGCTTCAGTATAATAAGAAGAAACGAAAAGAATTATCCAGTACACCTTATTTTCCTCTTGTGCAAGTTAGACATATGTTCATTTTGCACCTTTCCCTCTCACTGGCAAGAGTGGATTTTCAATATTAAGAAGGGAGAATATATTTTTTGCAGATTTTTATACATACTGACTGAAAGCTAAATATGACCCTCCACCCTTTCTCAAATTTTAGGTAGCCTGTGACATGCCACAGAACTGCATGGATTGAAAATCTAATTATTAGTATTAGGAACTAATTAATCCTCTGTTACAATCGTCTTTCTTCTACCTGTTTGAATCCTCCTCCCTGGAATCAAACCCAAATGTGGCAAAGTCAGCATGCCTTCTTCAGAACAGGAAGTAAATCTACACCCCCTCAAGCTCCATTTTCTTTCCAAACTCAGTAGAATTATATCCTAAGACAATCATTTACTATTAAATGTTCCCTAATATTGAGAAGTAGATGAAGTGCCTTCCTTAGGGTTGGATGTTTCTGGGTGCTCTTTACAATTCTTACAAGTCATTGTTAGCTGGAGCAAAGAGGGCAGAGAAAAAGAATAAAAGATGCATGAAATGCATTAAATTTTTGCAATAAATTATTATTGCAAAAGCCCAAGAAAAAGGTCACACATGAAAGCTGTGCACACTTGGTTCATAATCAGCCCCCATTCCTCCCAAGAGGCTGGGATTCCACCCCTCCCTGGCAGCTTAATCTCACCTTCCTTCCCACCGTCCTCTTGGCTCTTGCTACAGCCATCTGAGGAACCTTTTTTTCCTACAAGTTGCAACATGACTGCAACTTCCTGTGAAGCTCCTGTGGTCGTTTCTGCTTGACTTGTCTTGTGCTAAAGAACTCAAGGGCTGGTATTGCCAGGGCCCCCAGAATTCCAGTGCCAACCCCATCCCAGCTGCAGAGGTGTTCACGGGTAGTGCAAATAGCTACTAGGAATAAGCTGATCACTCTGCAACGGCTGTCCTGCCATTCCCCTCCTTCCTGAAAAAACCCAACAAAGCAAAGCAAAGCAAAGCAAAACAAAACCCCACATACACCTGGACCATTGTTCAGAAAAAAATTATCCATGATAGGTTTAAACTAGAGGACACCTCTAGTCCTGGTTAAAAACTGAAGTGTTTTACAGCCAGGAGAGATATCGCATGTGCAAAGCTGAAAATAGTTGCCACACCATGTTTTTGTTTTGTTACCATGACAGCAATTACCAATATTTTGAAGAGAATGACTGCTCACTGACACGAGGACAATGGGAAGGTGCGTTTTCTTCACCCGTCCAGGAAGTCTCATTGTGTGCCCAAATGCAATTATTTCCTACGATGTCTAGGCAAAGTTATTCATCAGAAAGAGAACTGCAGCTAAGCTGGAGAAAGAAAAATCTGATTCAGAAAGGACCAGTACAGAGATACAGAAGTTTTAGGATTTTGCCTCTTCAAATATCTGCTAAAAGAGGCAGAAATTTAAGAACAAAAAGCCTCAGTATTTCTTGTATTTAAATCCTCTGTCAGCTCGAACATTAAAACACTTTGGCAAATAGGTAAGAAATGCCTGTTTTGTCTGCCTTTTCTTTCATACTTTTGTCAGTGTTACAGTCAAAACCTCTTACTACATTCCACAGCCGGTATAGACCAATTGTATTTTGAAAATAGCATCAAAAGGAGGCCCCACAACATTTGGTAGGATTCTTCACGTCTTCCTAGCTTAGACCTCCAGAGAAAGAGATACATAGGAAGACCTCTGAATGGGATAACCTCATCTGTCATCTCTTCCAAGGATTCCTGAGCAAGAAATGCAACATGCTGCTGGATTTACAGGTCTCTGTCTTCCTTCTCTGGTCTCTCTAGCATTGTAAATGGTTATGGGACACAACACAGTTGACACAACTCCTCAGCTGATAATACAGAGGATGCAAATGATTGAAAAAACAGGACTTCAGGCACATCATAGCTTCAGCAAGGCTGTTTCTCATCTATAAAGGCACGATAATCATCAGCAACCTGTTTTTTCCAGTTTATGTTCAAAAGAAGCAAAAGCAGGGACACAATTAATACTGTTTTCTTAAACACATTGCCAAAAACCTTTAGCATTAGACCTACAGCTGTGCTGACTGCTCAACCTCTGTTTCAACAAGAATTACAGTGCTGTCATAAGAGTGCTCCATTGACACCCTACCATCTCCTAGCAACAATCTATGTTTTGTACATAAAAAAGTGAATGAAATACTGCTTATCAGTGTTTTCTTTCTCATTATGCTGTTAAACCCTACCCCCTCTCCCATGTAAAATGTCTTATTTGAACACTGTGGAGAACTTCAGACTGTGCTCTGTAAAGTAATGAATTGCCAAAGAAGCAAACCTAACATAAAACAAGGTATTTAATGTTATCCAAATTGATCCTTTTGAAAATAAAGTTAGCGTTAGCTCATAATTCCACTACAGATTCACCAAGTTTTAATCCCGCAACGATGAACTGAGTGCCCCATAAGCAAATGGAGATCTGGGCATTCTGCTTTGCACAGGGCTGCTTCTGAGGGGTCTTTCCTTGCAAAAATAGCATCCAATCTTACTTTCTAAGATTTATAGTAATTTCTGATCAGTCTGGGAAAAATCATTCAGCTGCAAAGCATTTCCCCCTGGCTTCCAAACATTCATGGCTCTTCTCACTCTCCCACCCCCTGCCGCTTTACTTGCAGCCACCACTTAGTTAAAGGATCTTTAAACACATAATTCACATTTACAGCTACATACATACATACCCTCCTGCAACATAAACCCAACTAATCTACATCAACTGAGTTCTACAACAGTCAAGTGAGGGTTTAAACGCACTAGGAATAAAGGCCATCCCTTGGAGATGCCCTAGCCCTCCTTGTGAGGTGGATGAGCTTCTTCTCCCCTCCCCTCATTAGCACGCAGATCAGCATTTATAATAAAACATATTCCAAGAAGGATGGTAGAAGAGTAGAAAAAACCAAACCAGAAAAAGCAGCGTGTTTCCATCCATATGGAAGTAATGGTGTGCAGACTCTAAATCCTACTGTGGCGATGCAGATCAACAGCAAAGCAAAAAACACAAAAATGAGTGGCATGGTAAGGACCAGCCCTTCACTCTGGAATGTAGGGGTGGAGAAATCAGGTTATTTCTGACAGTCAGCTGTTCAGGTCTCATCTGCATAAATCTCTCATTGTAGCATCATGCATCTGCTAGAAAGCAAAAGAACTTCATGACTTTAAAAATGTCTTTGAGCTTTTACCTTTTTTTTTTTTTTTAATAAAGAGCAAGGGAGGAACATTCGAAAGATATTTTACTATCACTTTTTTTCCTAATATTTTCAGGTAAATTCTGTCCCTGTACTTGTGAATCCCAGAGAGTGGAATAAAGCTGCTCCATGCTGAATCTTTGTTTACAAAGATGTTTGCAATGTGTGCAATACAGTCTCAACATTCCCTTTGCTGCCACTGAAGATTACTGGCAAAACATGAAATTGATGATAGACATACAGAAGAGAAAAGAATAATCAGTTATTTAGACCATTTTACATTTTCACTGATATATTTCTACCCAGTGGAAGAATAGATCTAAGATTTCTCTTACCATTGCTTACACCCTTAGTGCAATACACTTTTTGATACAGCATTTAATTTTCTCAATTTTTTATAGAAACCCTGGGTTGATTTTGAAAACACCCTGGGAAATTCTCCTCTATTTCAATGGCAGCACCAGAAATACGGGAACACTGTTGGGAACTCACATAAAGTTTGTTGACATATGGTGCCACCTAGCCAGAAGATATTACACGCCATGTATTACAGATTTTAACGGGGTGCCACCGACACAGAGTCCTCTTACAAATGAGCCAAACAGGAAATATCTACCAGACACACTAGAAAGGAATGGTGCTCATCTTGGATTAAATAAATAATGATATATGTTAAATAAACTCACAGAACTAAATCAAGTTTTTCAAATTCTTAATATTTAAATAGGACCATAAGATTATAGGCCTTTACTGGTTAGTTCAAAGCTTTTCTATATATGTGAATTTACCACCTGCATAGACAAGAGCAAGTAAGACATGGCTTAGGGAATTTTTTACCCTTCAAATAAGTAAGAAAAGGACTGGCAAATTTCTTCTTAAGGCTTTTTTTCAACTAAACCAGAATCATTTGGAAAATGCAACAGTGTACCACTGGTACAAGCACAGGCACATACACCAACAAGGAGGAGGAGCAGGAAATTCTCTTTCAGCTTGAGAATCACTAAAATGCACTGTGACAAACAAGTGAGTGAAAGAAGTTACTTCAAACATTTACTTTAAAATTTCTGCATTTTTTTTTACCAGAGGCTGCAAACTCAAGAGTTCAATCTTTCTATAACATATAGGAGAATGAGATTTCTCAAAGAAACATGAAAGCTTTTCTTGTGGCATTTAGTGAGCCCAGTCACGTGTATCAGCACATTCAGCAAACAGGTTACAAGTCAACGTCTGCCACTTCTGAGAAAGCACCACAGCAAAAACATTTGTATTTGCTTCTGGGAACTTTTGCCCTAAAAGCATTTTTTTCCTGGGGAATGCAGGCAGTAGGCCTATTGAAAGGATTGTCCAGCACCCATGGAACAGCAGTGTATAACTAACATTGCTTAAGGGCCAGACAGGCTGAACAAATAAGCAAACTTTCCTTAGGCACAAAGTGCTCTCTGGTACAGTCATGATGCAAACAACATCCAGCCTTTTATACAACCAACTCACGGAGCCCATAAAGACCTGTCTACAGAATTTCACAGAGTTTGAGTGCATTCTGTCTGAAATCCAAGGTGAAGGTATAAAATAAGATACTGCACATTATTTCAGTTTTCAGTAGTAAACACTGCAGTTCAAACAAAAACCAAAACAAACCAGCACATTCCTCTAGAGGGGTATTTTAAACATTCTACTGTGGAATTTTATTCAATACCTAAGGCAGGCAATTCAACAGCAAGTGTTTCAATAAAGATTTCCTCACCAACTGTAACCGTAATTTAGAGTCTATTACAGGAATCAATTTATATTTACTGTATGAGAAATCACTAGAGATCAAAACCACATTAGGTTTAAAGACACTTTTCAACTGAAACTGTTTTGGGAAGCTGCAGACTGACACAAGGCTGTGTCTCCACACAAACCCTCTCCAACCACAATGTCACAGTGCAGCAAATCATCCATGTGACATCCAAGAACCCACGGTCATGATGAGTCAGAATGCAGGAGCAGCAAAGGAGCCCAAGCACACTGCCACACACACTCCTAACAAGTCCCAGACAGAAAAGCCACGCCATGTGCTTTCTTCAGCACTCCTGCTTGGAATTAAACAATCATCGTATTTAGACTTTATCAAGACTTTACTATCAGTTATCTGATTGACTTCCTTGACGGTTCCTAAAAATTGACAGGTTTTTTTGTTTATAGCTACATGTGGCATGAAAAAATTCATCTTTTGAAGCAGCGCATGAATTCAACACAAAATTCTTCAGTATTTCAGACTTAGTAAAGGAAGCAAACTTTCCCCTGGCAAGAACAACGTATCTGTTATACATGAAAACCGCTTTTCTATTTTTATTAATATTTACAAAATAATGTAAATTCATAACATTTGTCTGCTTGCACACAGCAATAGTACAAAACCCCTCCGTTTCAGTATTGATGTATTATAAAAGTTTAATTTTGAAATTCTTGAAAAGCACACCTCATCCAATATTTTTTCCATCCTTTGAGATATACACATCATATTACAAAATACAAGTATTATCTTTTGTTTGTGTTTCAAGATACAATGGATCACAAAAACATTCTTTTTCAAATCCAGGGTAGAAGTCTCATAAACGAGCATTTTACTGCAACTACCAAGTACTGTTGCTCTCAAATTAAGTGCTCTCTACAGTGATTTAAAAAAGATTTTAAAATATGGGGAAATGTTTAAAAAAAATTTCTACAGATTACTAGCATTAGGAGATGGAAAACATAATAATGATCCCAATTCATGCAGTTCTTTGTTCCTTCTTGGAGATGTTCAGGTTAAGATCTGAACAGAACTAGTACATAATTGTATTGTAAACATTTAATGACTGCTGCCATGATTCTAGGAAAATGATCACTTTTCAGTGTCTATAAAATACACATTTTTCTAACACATTATTTGCTGTTTTTCAGTCAAGATTCCCACACTCTCCCTTAGCAAACAAATTGAAAGCAGTTCTTGGTACACTGCTAACAACATGATGCACTAATTAGTTTGAGGTTGGGGGTTTTTTATGTTTGCTTGTTTAATCCTGTATACATGATAATATTATACAGCAATCCTCATAGAAAAGAGGACAAAAATACAGTTTCTGTCATGGACAAAAACTTTATAAAAACTTAATAGAATTAAAATACAAAATAAATATAGTACATGTCAGATTAGTTACTGGTAGCATTTGAGGTTTCTGGAGACTGAAGAAATTCATAGGGATCATGAACCATGTCTTGCTGTTCTCCAACACTCAGATGAGAGGGGCTTCCTGTTGAACATGGGAAAAAAACCAAAAACTTTAAAAGTACAGAAAAAAATTTGAGATATTTATGCATATAAACAGCATGGTTATTTCACATGTTCTTTTAGACTTTTAAAGCAAGACACACATTTAAATGATATTTAAACAGGAGATTATGAAAAAGAACTCACAAGATTCTTAGTAATTTAGAAAATTTTTGGAAAAGTAATCATTATGCTATCACTCTGAGTTGAAAAATTATACAAAATGCAACAGAGTGCATTCATCCATCTAACATCTTCTACCTTCTCAGAAATGGCATCAAATTGTTAAACAGTATGTTATACTATCATCCTGTCTTATCACTTAATTTTATAGTTCACAATGAAATGAGTTGTAGAATCCCAACCGTTACTTGCTGCATACAACTATGCTGAAGTAAAATAATCATTATATACTCCTTAGTGTAACTAAGGGCATCAATTGCAAGCGCTTATAGGGAATTGCCACTGAGTATCAATTTATTTGACAGTTACTTCAATCACACCTAATCAAAAAATAGGAAACTACAATTAGTGGTCTTAGTTCTGGAGGTCAAAAGTATGTCGTGTTAGTTATCTTTGCCACGCATATTTAAAAATTATAACATGACCAGTCAGCACACTTTTATCAGAGTAGTTCCCCACAAAGATTTATGTAAATTACAACGTAAGTTAAAACCAATTTCAAATAGAGCACAAGTACTGCAACTTCTGTGACACAGCTAACTTTACCAAGATGATGTTGGTCTCTTTCAGAGGTATTGGAGAGGGAACTCAAATTGGATGATGGCCGGGATCCCACTCTGTCAGCCTGAGCTTCATGAAGGTCCTGAAGCAGCTTAGTTGTTTCATCCAGATGCAGATGGTTATCATCATGATCAAGCTCCTTCTTCACTTTTCCTAAGAGCCACCAATCAAAACCCATAATTAGCGCATATACGTTGACCCATGAATTACCAAGTCACTATAAAAAAGTTCTAAACTTAATTACCACAAGTACTGTCTACTAAAAAAATAACCTCAATCTTGCATTTTCCCTCGCACTTCTAAAAAGCAACAGCTGCAGATCTGTGCAGTACTGGAAGATGAAGGAAAGTGCCACGCAGAAATGGCTGAAACTGAACTGACTCCCAGTATTTAAACAGCTGTAATTCGTCTTCCTTATCTGTTAAACGCCAGACATGGACTGATTGGCCTGGGTTGGAACGGACTTTAAAATCCATCTTGTTCCATCCCCCCTGCCATGGGCAGGGACACCTTTCACTAGACCAGGTTGCTCAAAGCCCCATGCAAGCTGGCCCTGAGCACTTCCAAGGATGAGGAACCTACAGCTTCTCTGGGCAATCTGTACCAGTGTCTCACCATCCTCACAGTAAACAACCAAATAAAACTGTGAAACTGGAAAGAACTGGACGTATGTGCCAATATATACTATTCTTTCATTGAAGACCTAAAAAAAATTCCCTCAACTTTAAACAGGAAGATAAATTCTTTCCCTTCTCTTTCTTAAATGTTAATTTTGCAAGAATTATGATAAGAAGCAATGCCATAAACTCTCTCTGGAAGCCAACTAATCTAGAAGCATGATTATTTACAGAAAGGTCAAAGAAGAAATATGAGCAGCTTTCCGCGGGGCATGAAATTTATAGTAAGACTGATATGTCTAAACATTATCTATAAAGTGGGTATTCATTTTTTACTGAACTGCAATAAAATTAGAGCAAGACAGCATAATCAGAGCTTACAATTGCTTTTCAAACTGCACCTATGTGAGAAATTTGTAGAAATCTTTTTTCCCTATAAGTCTTCGATTAGTTTGGTGGTGTTTTATAATAGATAGTTTGGCCTCTTTCACATTCTGAGTTAAAAGTACCTTAAAACATAAGCAGATTGTTTGCCTGGATGACATTTTTTAAGACATTTGACCAGCCCAGCTGCCTGCAGAAGTGGCAACAGTACTTCTTGTGGTATTTAAAGGATAACTATCAAAGGCATGTATTTGAAACAGCATCCAAATTCTTTCACACAACTGAAGATAAAGTCTATCCAACACCAGACGTTTCTTCTGATTGTTGTTTTGGGATATTCCGAGGCAATATGATCAAGTTTCCCATAGTTACCTAATTCCCAAGTTATTTTAAAAGACATCATAAGAAGCAACATCATTTCTTCACGCTGATTCTTAAAATTTATGTTACTATGAACACATGAAATACAAGCAAAGCTATCAAAATAGTGAGGTACAAACACTGTTTTCTTCAGTTGTACAGGAAAAGTTAGCTTGGATACATGGATGCCTCAAAGGAAAAACACAGCAAAAGGTTTCATTTATCAGCCCTAGACTTTTACCTGTGTCAAATGTAGACTTATTACTACTTTTCAAACACTTTTTTTAGTCTTAGCAAATCCAGCTGTTGTTTTGTCTAAACGGTACAACTAAACCATAACTGATGTCTTGTATATTTAGTTTACCTACCTAACGAACCTAACATAGAAATATCGAGAGATACATCTGAATACGGCTTCATGGAGAGAAAGTCCAAGTCAGGAGTGTTACTGTCTCCAGCAGATTCTCCAACCTATTAAAATACAAGAAATAGGAAGACTAGCAAAAATGACAAGCTGTCATAGTAACTTTCCAATCTTTAAGGCATAAATCCATTCTCTCAGAAGTGAGTATCTCAACACCTGAGACTGGAGCATCCATAACCACCTCAGCTCATCCGAAATTCAGAGACAGCTGAAAAAGGTTCCCAGACAGACCGGTCACATGAATTATCATGGATGTGCACAGCAGGCCAAGCCTTTTATCTCACAATCCAGGACTGCTGATACTCAATTACACATTCGAGTCATCCATGTCTCATAGTAGAACCCTGGCAGTATAACCAGTGTCCCTCATCTTTGCCATACGTGAACATTGGAGTTACTGAAATTTTTAGTACAGTAGGCCTCCCTCTTCACAGTATCAGCTGGAGCTGGCCTCTCTAGTATTTTTTGTATCCATTTGAATAATGAAATACAGCCTGCACTGCACAATTCCCTTTCTTTCCACACCCATTGCAATATTGCTAATGTAATGACACAAAGGAAGAACTCAGAGCCACTAAGCTTCAAAACAGAGAAATCTCTAAGGGTGCCTGTTCCAGCAGGAGAAATGAGACACTCAGGTAAACTCACAACCAGGTATTATCTTTTAGAAATACAAAAATGAAAGCTAGCACTTTCATGAAATAACTTAACCAGTCACCTCCTAGAGAAGTCCACACCTTTCAACAAAACATAAGTAATATTTATAAAACTAAGAATTTTTTTTGGTTGTCATAATGTGATCCATACAATTTTTATGTGAATTGCCATGGAATACAGTGCGTATCTTCTGTTGTCACAAATAATTTGCAAGATAAAACCAGTACCACTTAAAGAAAGATTTGATTAGTAGCTATAAAAGCATAAGATATGCATTATTTACCCTTACTTTCTAATAGACATTTTCAATGGACGTGGTAAAACTGATTAATATTAATGGAGATTTTTCCAATTTTACAGCAGGCTGAACCTCAAATATCAATCAGCACATCAAGTATCTTTTTCAGATTCCCATGTGACCTTTCTGCCTCTGAGACTTACTTACACATGCTGAAATAAGCTGGAGGATACAGAACAATAAAGCCACAAACAAAAACAGACTGAATATCAGAGAATTAATTTTCAGTACTGACACCTTATTCTAGTTACTGTAATTTTAATATTCTACCTCAGACCATGCACCGAAACAAAATGATGTTTCAATACTACTTTTTTGTCTGCTTTATGGTTTTTTCTCTGTTGTTTCCCTCCCCTACCCCCCAGCCATTTTACCATAATCTGTTTGGAAGAATCCAGACAGGTATTACGCAACTTGTGTTCTTCTTTTATAAGAACTGGCAGAACCTAAAGAACAAAGAAATACTTTAGATCTTAGTGTTTAATATCTTATATTTACTAAGAATGTTCCCTGAGAACGTTTGTGTAATTTACTCATTTTCCACAAAGAGGTCCTGGGCCACCACAGAACACTGTCACGTTTTGTGATGTTTGAGTAGAACCTTTACAAAAAAAAGAAGACCAGCTCTCCTCCAGGGCAACCAAATACAGTCATGTCAACAATTTGCAACTAACCAGGACAGCCTCTCTAGGAATAACCCAAGGCCTCTACTTTCTCATATACTCTACTTAAAAATCTTTTCTGTATTACCATACAGAACAGTGGCACATTAAATAAAATAAAGAATTTGAACGTTGGAAGCTTCACTTTCTCTACTTTAAATGCCAAAACACTTTTTCCAGTTAAAAACCCCAAACTGAGTATCAGCATAACTTACTTTAACTTCATCCAGTGGTTTTACTGGGATGTTTCGCCTCTGGAAAGAAAGAATACCAATAACTGCTTATATTCAACACATGAGAAAGACATCTTTCTTGCACCATTTCAAGTATATTCAAACTTCACACACAAAAGGAGGCTAGAGACAGCTAACTTTTTCACATATCTGTAATGCAATTACAATGTAACAGTTGCTGCTTTTAAATATTTTAGTATTATGACTTTTAACTCATCTTTGTGTTCCCTTCTACTATTTCTTCTGCTCACAAACTTTATATTCAAATGCAATATCTCTGTCAATACTTCAGTAACTTCTGATCACAAATCATTCAAGGCTGTACTTTCAGAGATACTAATTCTTACTCAAATGCAGAAGCACAAAATGTTCAAGCATAAAACACCAAGGCCTATGATCACTGAAACACACTTAATTGTGTAAAATCAGCATGTATCCACATATGTCACAACTGAACAGCATTTTCAAGTGTAAATAGCCATCGACCATTTGAGAGGTCTTCAAAAATTCTCACCTGGAATGACATTCATAGAAAAACGTGGCAAAAGGCAAAGGCACATTTTATTCTAAAGGTAAATTGACTGTGTTGCATACACACATTCATATGTGTAGAAGAGTATTCAAAATACTGGTTTTTAACTTTCTGAACTAATCCTTTACATTTCTTCCTGTTATGTGTGCAATCTTTTTCCCGTAAGGGAAAAACACTCAGAAAATTCTAAAGGATTGTCAGTGTTCTTCATTCTATTGTCTCCTTATTTCCAAACACCACCCACTCTATTCCACTTCTAAGTCTGCAAAGATTTAGCATAATCTCATTTCCACCATGTCAGGAAGTCTAAGTACTTTCCATCTTCCCACCCTGCCTCCCTTTCTTTATTCTTCAATCTTTCAGAATGTCGGCATTTTAAATAGCAGACAATTATTTCAAACTATGAGTGGTTTTCAAAGTGAAGATAACATGAAATTTATCTTCAGAAATTTTGCAATTTCTTTTAGCTTATTTTGTTTTGGGAATGCAAACAGTCTCACTAGAATCATACATATTTCTGAGAAAACTCTTTCCTCCACAATCTTAGTATGAATCTCATCAGGAAAGTGCTTTTGCAAGGAAGTTAAAAGCTTTTCCTGTACTACACGAATGTAGAAGTTAGCACTAGGGGGCAACAGACATCTGCTACAGTGATAATTAACCTGTTCTTTAACTTTACTTCCATGTTCCAAATAATTAATCCTTCTACGAGAAATGTATTTTGCTTTTCAGTTAAGAAAAAACCCAAAACCTTAACAAAAGCATTGCAATGCAACTCAGAAGTCAGTATATAAGTCACGACACTGAGTGACGAGGCTGCCCAAACACCATCCAGTTGGTTGGTCCCATTATGTTGCATCCTCTGCCTCCTCTTTTCTGCAGCCACATAGTGAACCACATCGGAGAACTGACCTAGCCAGTGAACAGGATTCCTCCTCTGTTGATTAATTCAGTCTCTAATTTGGTTCATGGTTGCTTGAACAGCTAAGCTTGTGCTGCTTCAACTGACAGTGGAAAACACGTCATCTCACACAATATTAAAAAGCCAATAGGTTCATTCTTATTCTGATGAATTTGTGACATTTCAGTGCACCCAGGACACACCTGCTTTAGCTGATAAATAGTTTTGGAATGGTCACCACTAGTGATCTGGTCCAGAAGATCATCAACTATTCTCTTGCTGTAACTTCCAGCATCCTTCACAAATTCTTGTAAGCTAGCAGGAATGGAGATAAGCATTACAGAAAACGTTTACTTTCGTAAAAACTACTTCTACTTAAAATATGGTTTCCCCAAATACACCGCATTACACCTACATTTTCTTCGTTCTTTAACTCTTTTATGCTTCTTCAGAAAAGCAATTAAGGCCTTCAAGACATAGAGTTTTCTCCTTTATTTTAATAATAAAAGTACATCCGCAACTTGTTTTTCACAAGTACCAGCAAATTTTGACTTGAACTATCACTGATAGTAGGTTAGGGTTAAAAATCAGAACACAAGAGATAAAAAGCTTGCAATTATTTCTTTCCCTCCATGAGCAACAATTTAATGATAAGTGGCATTTTTCTTTTCAAGTAGCTTTAACTCTTTCGAAACTCCTTGAAAAACATCATTGTTTTAAAGCCACTGAAATATATTACTTGCCTTTTTAAACTTACTTGCTGCTGGGTTTAAAGCAAAACACTCAATCTGTGGCAACTTATACTGTGGTTGAAGACCCTAATAACAGGATCCATTACAACCTTACAATAAAATAGGATAGCTTAAAAGGACAAATGGAAAAAACCCCCAAAACATTCCCCACCCCCAAAAACTCAAAAGCAAACAAACAAAAAAACAAACAAAAAAAACCTCCAAGAAGGATGAAAACTAGCTTCATATTTTATAGTGATTTACTTTATTTTAAAAATAAGTTTTAGAAAAAAAGTCAGGATTTGGAGGCACTTAGTTGAGATTTAGTTTAAATTGCTTGGCAAAAAATTGCTATGAGAAGTTAGACTTCCTAATAAGGAGGCACTTACCTTAAGGCACACTGGATCCCAGTTTCATCACCATATGCTGAGTACAGGAGCTCCATCTCATCTGGTTTCAAATCATGAAATATAGAGTTGTTTTGCAAGGAAGGTGCTGTATTGGCACTGGTAAGAAAGGTTACTACACAGGTAAAAGAAAGACACAACAAATGATTAGCACAAGTGCAAAAGATCACTTGGGGAAAAAAAAAAGACTCTGTTTTCTGAAACAGATAGAGAAAGTGCCACGTTTTTTTTTTCTCCAACTAAAAGCAAGAGCAGTATCTCAAGGACACTTCCAGACTCTAGAATCAGCACAACTATTTTAACCATATAAACAAACATACGTATACAACTGGAAAATCAAGAACTATGTTATCCACCCCACATCGAGAAGAAAAAGATTCATGGCCACACCCCCTTTTGTATTTCTACATTTTGTGTGCATCTACTTTACTACTGGTTGCCAGTCAGTTTCTGGAGAGCAGATCAGAAATTATTAAAACTTGTCAATAATACCAGGGGAAAAAACTCACAGTCTGCAAAATCCTTGTCATATGATGCAAAAACGCAAATAACTGGAAGTTGTTTCTCAACTGTAAGTGCAATTACTCTGGAAAAATTATTTCCCCCAGAGGAAGTGGACTATCACTATTGGAAATCTTCTAGTGTGGCTATAGCACTAAGTTAAAATATTAATCCATAAATTGCTAATTAAATTACGTTTAATAAGCAAAAAGTTCAATTTAATAAAAACTGCATTCAGCTATTAATGGAAGTATTATATACTATAAAAATAACCAAACGAATTTTCATATTGAGACAGGTATAAACTGAAATAATTTTACATCAAGTAATTGCTCAAACATCTAATAAACACAAAGTTAAAACATGATCTTTGGTATTTACCTTTATTTCTTCGTTCATCTTTGAAGCCCAGTGTAGTGAAGCCAGGTAATAATTTGCTTGACAGCGAACTCAGATCCACTGGGTGAGTTTCTTCCTCTAATAATTTGATTTAAAAGAAGGCTTAAAAAGCATTTCATGTTTACAATTTATGACAAATAATTAGAATTTGCTTTTTTAGAGCTGTAATTAACACGAAGAATAAATGTCTTTTCATCTATACATTAAGGGTAGGTACTGTAATTCAGGTTCTCCATTTAAATTTCAAACACAAGCTATAAATATGCTTCCATGTCTCATTCACAAGTCCTATAGCTTACTTAAGTTATTTCACTTTTAAAGTATACAGCAGCATCTGTAATTATTTTAGTAGCCGATTCACAAACTTTCGAGATCCAGATATTACTTAAATGATAAAAGCAGTTTCTTATGTTGACTAAGTGGTTGTTTGTTTATAGAAATCCATTACCATCATTCTTTAAATTTTCAGTGGCATACTTTCAGAGGCATTAAATATATATATATATATTTTTTTTTTTTTTTTTTTTAAAAATAGTTATTGGTTTTTTNTATATATATATTTTTTTTTTTTTTTTTTTAGAAATAGGTTATAGGCTTGATAGCAGCCCAAATGCTCAATTTCATTCCAGAAAAATTTACTACCAAATGAAAAAGAATTTAGCAGGCTTGTGTCTCTCAATGTGGTTAGTCAAAAGCATTCATATATTCATCAGTGAAACAACAGGAAAGCTGTGGACAAATTCTGATCTCAAAAGGTGCAGAGAAGGAAGTACTAAATCAACATGACACACAGCACCAAAAAACTATGGCATTTCATTCATTACAAATTTTCAGCACTTCTGCATCTGGAGCTTGAAATTAAAACAAGGGAAAAGCATAAAACAATATAAATAACATGTAGTAACAGAAAAAAACAAAAACAAACCAAGAGAAAACATCAAGGAACTAAAGAAAAAAAAAATTGAGCAAAACCTCATAAACTTAAAACCGAAATTTAGCTAATGATTTAAATTAGGAAATAAAGAGGTAAAAGATTATTCTGAATTTGCATCTGCATATTGCACATTTACATAAGATTACAGCATTTTCATTCACCTTTTGTCTACTGGGTATTAAAACTACAGTGTACTTGTCTCACAAGCTCTTTATAAAGTTCTAGCAATGTATAAGTGCTTATAGAGAGGTATTATTTTACCTTCTCATTGTTAGCATCAGTAAAACAAAGTATCTGAAGAGTGAAAATATGGAAGGCAAACAGAAAGAGCTTTGGGGTGTTTGGGGAAATGGTTTGGGAAATAATTAATGAATTTTTTAAAATTAAAAACTATTTTAAAACTCATCTCTACTACAGAGTATCTGTATCTACAGTTACGACTTCAAAATCTGTTTGAACATTCAAGACTAGAAATGTTTGCTTGAAAGAGTATGGCTTTTACCTTCTGCTTCTGGATCAGATGAATTTACTACACTAAATAATAAAGTTCCATCTCCATTTTTTTTCAGATAACCAATCTGTGAATAGAATCATAAAGATACAGGAGCAATCATTCAAAACTGTTCACACTCAAAGAAGGAGTTGCCCATTTACAAAGAAAACTATAAAAAGTATTTTTAGCTGTATTGAGATACTGTACTTTGGTATTCCCTTTTTCATACAGAGAACCTTGGATCACAACTATTTAACACCACTTAGCAAGTGTTTCAGAGCAGAAGACTTAGGAGCAGAAATTCGTACATCATATAACATACAACACCTTATTCATCTTTCTAAATCAGATGTAAAGCTTTTACCCAAGACAAACCCAATTCCATTACCATTAGCACAGAGCCAGTCTTCCTGACTGCAAAGTCTAGAACACACATTCCTTTCAGAAGCAGAACTGTAACTCCTGTCCACAAACAAAGTCACGGCTTATTTTCAAATCTAGACTGAACTGCTTGTTTTCATGTCTCACCCACAATTTTCTCTAATTAGAAGTACTTTTATGAACACACTACCAAATTCTTCAAGAGGAAGAAGTGCTGTGCCAGACCTATTGAAGCACACAAGCACAATGCTAAAGACAGATGTGAAAGACCACAGAGCCCACCAGGGTCTGTAAAGGTAGAGCAAATCTGACCCAACAAGCAAATCTAACGTCAGAAACTGACAACACATGAATTGAGAAAAAAAGAGACTGTAACCTCTCAATATAAAGGGAAAATGAAAACTGTTCTCTCCCTACAAAAATATTATTAAGTACTTCCAAGGAAATCAACAATAAATCTCCCCTATTTTGTTTTTTTATGCCCCTCCATCTGAAAAAGTTTAAAGCTCTCTCCATACAGGAGGCCAAAGCTAATATTGGCATACAATAAAAACAGAGGTGAGAGATGCTGGAAAGAGAATGAACAAGAACAGTATCTTCAAGTGATGGCAAAAGTTAGCAATGGCTGAATTCCAAAACCATGCCAGTCAGTGTTACCTAGACTCAGTGGGACATGCAGTGGCGCTGTCTAGCTGATTTATCAGCTCAGGCAATTAAGAGATGCACACCTTGAGAAACTTCCTTGAACACTGCAAAACTGACTGCATCAGCATGAAAGACTGGTATTGTTTGAAGAGATTTAAAAAGCCACTCTTACTTTGGAAGTTTCAAATAGCTTTCAATCTGAGTAAGTCTTCTAATTATCCAAAGAAACAGAGATACACTGAACCTAAGCCTTCACCCACCATTCTTTGCAGCTTTACTTCCTAATCCAGTTGAGCCTAAGGTGACTGCATAAAAAGGGCCACTGCCCAAGAAATGGACATTTAAGTTTGAAGACACAACACCACTTTCGCTTCAAAGCAAAGTTTCTCCTGCAATAGTTTTTAAATAGGTGGAAAATGCAGGATATGGCAGCATCCTGATTCTAGAGTGACACTAGGGTGGCCACTAGAGTGACGGATGAGAAATGGGAGCAAATGTGGGAATAAGTCTCCACAAAACTCAACTGAAAGAGAGTAACTGTATCTCAGTACATGCCGGGAGCATTCACTTCAATCCGAGCATAAGGAAATGAAGGAATCCACCACCATCATCAGAGAGCTAAAAAACTCACAGCCCAAAAATAGACCCTTCAGAGAAAACTGCACCAACAGCATCAATGAGCTTGTCCTTCTAACCCTTGGAAGAGCACAAAACCCAAATACATGGAACACTATCAGAATCACGTTCAGGACTGTCAAACCTGCTGTCTAAACCTAATCAATAAAAGATCTTTGTATTTGGTACTCATGGTACAGATGACAGCTACTACTTCTAAGTACAAAACTAAAAGAGCTTACAGACTCTCCTCATTAAAAACAGCAATTTAACCCTTAAAAATATGTTAATTCCTGGGGGTGGGGTAGAGGGGGAATCCTAATAGCCCTTCAATCTATGCCATAGTTTACTTCTTCTGAGGTTGCAGCAATACGAGAAGTGTGATATTATTTTAATCACTTTCAATGCTAAGGGCTGCAATTCAAGATTGAGGAACACTTCACTGTTTCCTGCAAGTGAATTTTCAAAGATGTTCAACACACAATAGAACTTGAGATCCACTTAGGACCCCCTGCAATGGCTTTCAGTGGGAACTAAATTATAGACAACAGCCATATTGGTATTCCACACAGAACATACATCCCAGATGTTCCAGTCTCAGAAAACTTAACAGTAAAGCCTGTTTCCTAATGTGAAACAAAGCATTCAATAGTCAGGCACAAATTGGAACTTCAAAGTGCCATGTGCAGTAGACCTTGCTGTTGGGTAGGTATCGATTGATCCTATCCCGAGCTTCATCTGCTGCATGTTCCACTAGTGCCAAGACATGTTCTTCAGCAGTGCTGTCTGTCCGGCTGCATGCATTCCCCTCCGGTTCAAAAATGCAGCTAAAAAAGAGAAGAGGAGGAGCTGTAGAAATTAAAAGTTAAAACAAAACAGAGGGCTGAATTCTGGCTTTGCTTAATTGAACAATCAGTCCCACTCTTCTCCCAGTGTCAGTCTACTTCAGCATTTAAGTGGAATTATAATCATATTATGAAGTTTTGCAGCAGAAACTGCAAACTACCAAACTACCTAACTTCAAAAATTTAATTGTTTCTGTACCTTGATGAAAATGAAGTATAAAATGAAGTACAAAACAGAGATTGGGAGTAAAACTGCATTAATACAGGGTGAATGCTGTACGCATCCTTAGTCTCCCACATGCATGAATATGCTATTTTCAAATATTCCAAATAGGAAGACGCAGAAAAGAAATTACTTAATGAGGGATAGAAACTGTAGCTAATCAGAGAAAAAACCCAACAGGCCACATTTATGATGGTTATGTCATATAGCTGCTTGCAGAAGTAGGACACAACTTCCATGCTAACAGGGAGTCCTTTAATTCCTATGTTTGTTAGTATTGGCAAATAGCATTCCTAATCCTTATCAATCACACAACTGCTTGTAATTGAAATTACAGAATTTAAAATTTATCTTTCAGTAGATCCCTTTTCATTAAAGCTCCAAAACAATAAAATTGTAGCAAATAAGCACACCCAAGGATGGAATAGGACATAGTTATCACATAAAACCATAAAAAGGTAGTATCATAAAGAGAAGTGTGAAGATGTCATAGAATATGGCAGTCTTCATTACATTTTATATATAAAATAAATGCTGTACATCAAAATATTTCAGGGTATTATATGGACATTAGACACTAGGGCCAAACACCTTAGGTACTGGGTAGAGCATCTCCTCACACCAAATCCATTTCTCTCTCCTGGGTTATCTTCTTCCATTTGCTTAGCTAAGAATTTCTCTCTGTACAGAGATTCAGATCCGATACACAAGTAAGTTTTGCTATTAAAGACAATAAAAAGATCACAGGATCATACTATTATGAGACAAATGTGTTATACGATTTTGCTTCATTGAAACTTTAAGGAAGGGTGTACACAGCAGGAAACTCCTCAACAACTGGCACTTTCTATCATACTCTACAGAATACTTAAAGGACAAGGATTTTGAGAGAATGTTCAGAAGATTGCAACATCCTAAACAAAATTTTCAAAAACTACATAAACATTTAGGATGTTCAATGATCAAGTCACTTTTTAAACTGTATAGAGGTCTAAGCTGCTTTAACACTTTGCAAACCTTGACTTCAACTCCTTCTCTGTTTTTAACCATGAAACATGAAGGCAAAAATATCTGCTATTAGGTTTGATTTTCCTCCTCCAAGGGTCTTATTGTTCATCAAAAAATACAGTACCAATCCTACAGATGCAAAAAAATGTAAGTGTTTAAAAGTTCAAGTTAATTGGAAAAAAACAAATTAATTCCATATACTAAAGTTACATAAACATTGAAAAGAACAGAAAAGTAAATTTATACAACAACTGACTGCAGACACTGGTACCAGGATAAAATTAAAGGTTGTAAGTTTTAACTATCTGAGCAGTATGTTAAGGTAGATATTAAAGACAAAGACACACTGTATGGTTCAGCAGTCTCAATTTCTTACTCTGTGACAAAGTTACTCCTGTAGTCGGGTTTATGCAAGAATTAATGCTGGACACCACACAAACCAAATCATCCTGTCTTCTTAAAAAATACAAACAACGAAAAACCAAAGCACCACCCCCTCAAGTCTTGTTTACAAAAAAGTGCTTTCAGTTGATTTATATATACAACCCATTAAACAAGGGACAAATTACACTTTTTTAATTCTCTGTGATATAGCAACAGATTTGTTTCTGTATGTTATCATTAGAAGAGTTTCCACTACAGAAAATTACTGTTTAAAATTATTTTTGAAGATATCTGTTGCAATCTTCTATTTCCAAAAAACAAACTACATTAGAATTCTACTTCTTCCATCAGCATTAAGGATTACAAAAATGCTGAAAGTGTAAAAGATAAAAAGTGGCTGATGAGAACTCTAAAGTTACTTTTAAAAAAAACATGAGACAAGGTATATTTCACTTTTTTTACTCTGGATTTTAAAAGAAACCTGCAGAACATAGATATGTTCATGATCAGATTATTTAAGACTTGACTAGTGATGCTCTGTTGCAGTATTTTTTCCATAAAATTCCAGCTGATAAAATGCTCTACAATTTAAATTCATAGTCTATCTTTGAATATCTATGCAAGAACACTGAACAATGTAAGTTCCTTGGATATCATGGTTTCTGCTAAAATCTCATAAAACAAATTGACTAAATTCAGATTTTTTAAACAATTTTACTAACAATCGATTTTAGCTATAAAAATATGAATTTGTGACATGGGGGACATAGTAATCCTCCTATTTGCTGGAGGATTACTATTGCACTAGCAGTGTATTTTACAAAGAAGCTTAATAAGATTTCACTGGGGAGATGTTATGATCTGCTCCAGAAATAATCTCCTATACCTTCAAAACCTGCCAGATAAGGTTAAATAAAATCATTCACTGATCTGGGGCCACTTTGCCCTCCTGGAAAGAACCTCTTACATTTTGATGAGACTATTTCAGGAAAGGAAAAAAGGGACAAAATGCAAAAAGTATTTGTGGCTATATCCAAAATAAAATAAAACTTTAAACCATCATGAGAAGAAACCACCCATTATTTAATATAGATACAAAGAAGAATAAAAAATATCTCTATAGATATTAATTTTAAGTGTTTAAAAGAATATGCAGTCATCTTTTGAATTGTTTGCTTCAAGCTGGGAATCACTGGGTTATTAAACAAGTTCTATAAATAAACAAATAAAATAAAATAAAATTGCCCATTTATCCTAGGGACCTCAAGGAAAAATGCTGAGTTTTTTTCTCAGTTCTTTGCTGCTGTATAATACTACAAAAGCTGCAACAAGCCAGTAAGCATGCCCATTAAAACCTTTACCTAATAACTTCTTTATTTTGCTTTTTGGATTTCTTGGTAGTCTCTGCTTGTACAGGAACAACTTCAGGAACAGGTTCTTCAACTGCTGTGTCTTCATCGCCCAAAAGAGCTGCCTGCTGAGAAAAATCCATGTCCTGCATAAACGACATGCTGCGCTTCAAAGCTAACAGCCGTTCCTAGAATCAGAAAGGACAGAGCGGCAGGGACTTAACCTTTCCCTCATAGCCAAGATGCTATGATAATGGGATGGGATGGGAATGGCCATGGCCTTATTTTGTTCTTAATGTCTCGTTTCCAATGGCGATGCAACATGATTTGGTCATGGTAGCATGGCATCAGAATTTCTGCAGCCCAACTATCAAGAGAGAAACAAACAAACAAACAAACTGCATATGCAAAAACAACTGTCTATTTTACACAAAACTTACCATCTTACCACGTAATGCATACACACACACACATGTGCACACACACAGAGCAGCTCACAAAAAAACCTTCATTTGACAAGCCAACAACTGTATTTGAGTAAAAAGTATTTGCAACACCTCTGAAAATTCCCCTACACCCAACACCTTGAAAAAAGTAGTGCTTTCATGTTTATGCAGAAATAAAACTTAAATGAGATCTTGTTTTCAAAGTTTCAACCAGAAGTAGGATTTTACAGTAGAGTTTGATATATGTGGATCTTAACTGGTTCCACTGAAAGAAGCTCCTACAGACTTCAGTGGCGCAGGTAAGGTTGAGAAATAAGTAAAAATTATTGAGTTATAACAAAAATGCCATCAAGCCCTTAAATATAGCAGCACTAACTGGCACTGCTATAATTAATCACAGATGGATGAAATAACATTATCATTGTTACTATGTTCCTTTTAAGTATGGTAACATAAAAACACCCAAAGTTTCTGCTTTTTGTTTTTAATAGGTCTCTTACTTTGCTCATCATCTTAAAGCCTGTGTGCAGTATCTTCTTGGCTAGCTTGTAGTAAACAGTATCTGGTCTGTTGTAAGTCATTGCATTATCACACATCAGTTTAAAATCTGCCTGTAAAATACAAAACAAAAGAACTGTAAACACTTCAAGCCCTTTGTTAATGACTAGAAGATACCATTCCATCCTGGCAGCTCTGTGAAGAACAAGGTAATATTCTAGCAGCAGGCTCAGTGAATGCAAGTGAAAAGCAAAATTGCAAAGGTTTGAGCCTTTTTTACCTCTCCAAGATGCTCAGTTTCCTTTGGAACTGGCTTTTAGTTATAAAAAACACAGTCTTTCCTGAATCCCAAATGTAACATTTTCTCCTTAACCAAATGGACCAAACAGAATAAATGGAGAAATCACCAGAAGGACCAAGCCACCAAGGCAACTTTTTACAGCATTTAAGCCTTCTACCTCCAATTAAGAAGACCATCACAAAGACAGAAATTGAGAAGGTGACATGGAAAAGCAAACTATGGGCCAAGAAGCAGACAAAAGCATGCAAGGTACACTTCTAGTGATGGCCTTTCAATTGCTGCAGAAAAAGCCAGTCTTTTGCTTGCCTAACTTTGAAGTAGACCCTTTTTTCCTGCAGCAAAACAGACGAGTTTTCTGCAGCAATTGCCCCTCTTCTAAATGCAGGAAAGAGTTCTTGCAGATTCTACTTTTAGACAGATTATTGATTGTCTTGTGACTAGCCTCAGCTAGTTATATCAGAAAGGTAACCTTTTGAGCAGACCTTGTTTCAGAGGTTAAAAACCTACAAACTTCATTTCTGTATTAAGCTTATGGCTTTGTAGTTCTGTGTAATTAGGTACCCTCATGTATCTAGACAGGGAGTCCAATTCCTTTTTCACTCAAACACGGGCAGACGTTTAGCAAACTTTTATTACTGCTCAGACTACCAGCAGAAGCTAAGTCCTTCAGAAAAAAAGAATCTGTCAGTCTAAAAAATACTACAATTTCAATTTTTTTTAAGTTTCTATCCCACCAGTTTCAATACTGCAACCCTGCCTATAACTAAACAGCCACAGAGCTCCCACTCAAACTTCCCCTTAAAGCTATTAAATAAGACAATCCAGCAAGACAGAATTTAGAGACCTGAAGGCATTGCTAACAGCAATGCTATTATGAATCCTTTTTTACTATTTCCTATAAATCTCTATAGCATATTTTACAAAACAGAATTATCTTTGTCAAAACATCTGTAAGAAAAGTAAACCATTCTTTGCTCACCTTGCTGGACCTTTCAAAAGAAGAGATTAACCCTGAGAAACAAGCCAATGCTCTCTGCCAAGGCTATTGATATTTCAATATCAGTCTGGGAAAAAACAGTTCTGAAGGTAGCTAATAGATATTCATGAATCAGTCAAGGAAAACTCCTCTCCTTCAGGAGCTGGCAATACCATCAAAACATTTCTTACTGCACTGTAAAACCATAATGCACCTAATAAATTATTACAGCAATAATACACTAAATAACTAAGTTAAGTTGCAAACAACCTTGCCAAGTAATTTTCTGCCAGAAGATAATTTCAAATGAAGTTATATGAAAAACAGGATAATTAAAGATAAAAAATATGTAGCTGTTATTGACTCTTATATAAGATGCTTCAGCATATCCACAGGTTTCTTGAGGAAAGGTCCAAATTAGATTTTAATCAATCTAACAAGGTCTAGATTAGAAAAAGAAAAAAGAGCTCAGTGGCTTAAGTCCTTATGATAGTCTTACTCCTGTTAAAGTTTAGCAGCATAAATTCCACTTTAGAACATGTTCTTGGTTTCCACAGTAATTTATAGAAGATTGTAGTAGAATCTGACAGATTATTTGTAACACACTGAATATACAAAAGTGCTCAGTTCTGAAAAAAATGAGCATTAATTAATGTAAGAAAGGCTTCTACAGTTAAAAAGAATCTTCAGTTTCTTACTAGTTGTGAAATATCTAAATCTTTCTTAATTCACCTTGAATTCAGTGACTGATTTGTATTCATTTGCTGCAATTTTTTCCTTCATCGTACCAAAATCCATAGGGTGTTTTATTATCATGGAATATCCAGGAGCAATGGCATCCGTGACTGGAAAAGCAAAAAACCCATGAGGATCTTTCCTAAAAATAAAAACAGTACATTTAGATTTACAGCAGCAAACAAAATGATCCTTGCTTTTGTATCCCAATAATGTCGCAATAGTACTACTTAAGAAAGCAAAAACACTAAAACATTCTCATAAAACAGATACATGCTTGAAGAATTTCCTGATAAAGGAGAGCATTTTGATTTCATACATGTAGACTTTTTGAAAGACATTAAAAATGTCTTTCAGTTCAATTCAATGATCAAATGATCAATTCAAGCTAGTTCTTGTATTTCTTAATTAATTCTTGTATGTTTTCTATGTCTCTACCCTCCAGATTGGTCTTTTGGCTTCACTGAGTAAAAAAACCTCAATTCTTCTTGTTCATAAGGTCCTCTAAAAATAAATACAAAGTTTAATTTTTTTTAATTAGTCCCATATTCAGCTTATTGCTATGTAATAAAAAGGAATTTTTTAAAAACATGAGGTAAGGTTTAAGAAAACAATAAAATAAAAAACCTCTCCAAATTAAGAGGATTATCTAGTAACCAGGTCTAAATTTGCTTTGTATCTGACAATGGACACTGAATAGAACAAAATTTCATTAAAACAGTTCAATCTTTCAAAGAATTATACAGTCATAACTGGCTTTTAAACCCTAAGCTAAGTCATTAATATTTAAAAAATTTATAATGGCAATGCATCCTCTGCCCAAAACACTTATTTCCCTGCCCAATGCTAGAATTCCAAAGTTGGTAATAATTTTCCTCAACTTATCTTTAAAAACTACCGGGCCTCACATGGTTGCAAAGGTTAACAAATATATTACAGTCAGTCTCTAGGCATAATTTTCAAACAGAAAACCAGGATAAGCAATTGCCAATTAACACATATAAATATGCATCAGACACTGCCAACACAGCTGAAGATACAATAACATTTACTACCTTTGAAGCTGGCGAAGAAAGTGTTCCAGTAATTGCTGGATTGGTGTGCTCTCATTTTCAGCTGCATTTTGAGATGAAAACACAGGTAAGAGCCATGAAACAGAATACAGTCATATTTGTTTATTTAAAAATATAAATACCAGAGAGAAAATCTTACTGTAAGTACAGTTTGTACTGATCTGAAGCTGAATGTGACACGGATTTCAAAGCAGAAGCGCATCCGATTTCTAAGCGCATAGTACCTATTTCTTCTTCTTTTATTTTCTGAGAAATTTTTTTTGCTGACATTAAAACCTAGTACCCATTAAGTCAGATGTAGTGCTAAGTTTAGTAGCTCTAAGAAAATGTATTAATAAGATTAAAATAATGTGTTATATATTTTTTCAGAAAAGGTGAAACTTGGTTGCTCAAATACTGCAGTTGGGAAATCCACATTTTTACAACATGTTCGCCATGCAATTTTAATGGCTTCTTTACCATAAACCCAATGCAATCAGCTTCTCTGAACCTTTCAATCACAGAGTGACAAACATGAAGATATGCTGGCAAGAGAGGTAACGATTACAATTTCACTTCCTGTACAGATTACACAAGAAACGCTATGTGTTAATTACCTGTTACTTCAGAGAGACTGGCTTTAATGAAGTTTGAAACATTAAAGAAGCATCAAGAATGGAAAATCCAACTCTCCATCATGACAGAGGAAAGACATTTCCTTTCTTAACCAGAATGGATCAGGTAATTTATATGCTTTCCAATACCATTTTACAAGCAGATGAAAAGAGAATAATAAAGGGAATAGTTCTTAGCTTGTCAGTTTTTAAGGCTCCTGACTACTCAGAGACATAAAATTCTGACCAGAAAACTTCAGTTACCTTGACAATTGATGGCCATCATTCCTCAATTTAAGGCGTGGTCACAATTATAAAATCCCTTGGAATTACTTGACCAGTCAAAGGGCAGAATTCAAAAGACAAGACTCACAATATTCCTACAGATGCAATTTTTTGCTACTAGGTTCCATTTTCAGGCTTATGTGCAACTGAGATCATGATGTAATTGACAATTCTCTAAAGTAAAGGTTTCCACTGAGTAGTGATGTGTTTTAACTATCAAGCAATGGCTACAGGTAGAAAAAGCAAGGCAAAATCTGAAAGGATTAAACATGTAGAAGTTGCCATACACAGCTGACAAATATTTTATCTGGTGATAAGAATTAAAGAAGATTTGTAAATGAAAAACAGGGGTGGGGGGTCGTGTCTACAGTCTTTAGAGACACGTTATCACAACTTCCTTTTCATGAGAATAGAGATACTAAAACTCCACATAGGTTAGAAAACAAAAAAAGACCATAACAACACCTAAGAAGTCTCTGCAATAGTTTTTCCCCCTGAACTACTTCAAACCTGGTTTCAGACATTCTGATCACTGCTGTGTAAATGCTAAAGAGAAGGAATTAGGGGAGCACTATGCACAATAACACTTTTGTAACGAGGTTTATTCTGCCAAGGAACAGAAGCCAGAGACAGATGTCCTTGGCAGCGTCAGTCACCTGAAAACAAACCTACTAAAACATGGAAACACCAGGAGGAATACAGACTTTTCAGACAGCAGAAAGTTTTGAATGTTGGAAAAAGTAAAGTCCTTAAATTTCAGTAAATCTTCATGAAAATTTGACTTTTTGGTACCTTTGACAAAAGCTTTGTTTTGTGCGCTTTTAAAAAGAACCAAAATGGCTTAATCTTTCGCACTGCTCACCTGGCTGAGTTCTGCATGCTCTGACAGGACGATCTGGAGGAGGTTCAACCTCCACCTTTTTTCCAGGATCAAAGTCATCAGTTTCTCCTTCAGTGTCACACTGTTCTTTCTCCCTTTTCCTCTTTTTCTCTTCCTAGCACAGCAGAGAGACAACATATTTTAGAGGGATGGACTTGGAATGTGCAATCCCACACACCACAAGGTAAGAAACAGTGATGTTTTTAATTTGGAATACTTATTCAATATCTGAGTCATAATATAATTTAAACAATACTGCATACATTATCACTATCACTTCTTCAATCTTCTTCTCCGATTAAAACTAGACTGTTCATATTTTCCTACTTGGTATTTAATATAGTATTGTTCTATGATTCCTGCATGTTAATTGACTGTTGAACTCTGAAACATATTTATATGTGTATATTTTTACGTAAAACTGCACAATAATAAGCTACACCTGAGAGCAAAGAAAAGTTAATTTACTATTCAGTAAAGATCAGTCTGTGGCTCCGCTCTCATCAATGTATTTTTGTTGCTCGTCACATTAAACAGAAATGAGTAAAATATGTGACAACTCAGCCAACAAAAGAACCATAAGAAACAGTGGTGGCAATTAATGATCTCTTCCTGAGTTTCAAAGCAAAGGCATGCCTAAGTCATTCCTCAAATCTGGCAATCATTATCCACATTTGCACAGAAAAGCACACTTCATTAACCTTCCTTAGACTACAGTTTTGTTACTTAGCTATCTACTAGCTTATTTTGAATGTATTAACAATGAAGTTCTGGGAAAAAAAATCCAAACAACACCCACCACACAACTCACTACTACAAGCAATTGATACTGCAAAATCTTGTATGAAGGACAGTTGGTTTTGCTACATTTCATGTGCCAGCCTGAAATATTTGTACTAAGAAAATTGTGCACTATCTGTGCTGCATTCGAGAGCTTCTGAACGATCCTATGAGATCTGTCACTTCCAGTTGATTTTTTTTTGTTAGGCTTATGTTACTTGGACTTGGAAGTGACAGATGTTAGCTACAAACACACACAAAGTAGCACCAAAAAGCTATCATGAGAACAGTAAAACTACATTACAAGAAAGAATTAAAAAAGCATAAATATCAGAGAATCATTACTACATGAAAGAAATACTATAAAATTTAAATTGTACAAGTAACTGTGCTGTCAATGCCTTATTGATGATTTTAATCAAACTCCTCAATGTTCAACACAGACAACTAAGGTGATCACACTACTTGCTACTAACAAAGCCACAAAGCCTAGCACACAGGTTATTCCAAAAGCCAACCAAAGTAAAGTACCAAGGTACTCAACAGATCAGAAGTTGTTTTGAGTAAACATAACAGTTTCAATGTCCAGTAACTTGGCACACCTCAAGAAGATAAATGCAGCCTAGATTTATTTGAAAAGTTGAAAATACCCTCCCCCTAAAAGGGTAGCAAAACACATTTGTGACCTGGATGAAATACAAAACATCCAACTGAAAAACAGAGGCATTCATTCAAGGCAAATAAGTAAGAAAACCAAAAAGTTACAAGAAGGAAGCTTTTACTTTCTTCACAGAATCACCACAAGGGTATCGCCTTTAAATGGCAAAAATACACCAACTCACACACTTGGGTTTTCTACATTTTTGAAGTGCTATCTCCAGACAATAAACTTCTTGCAACAGTGATTTAAACTAACAAAGTTCTGCACCAGATTTTAGACCTGACAGGCAAGCATGAAGGCTGGTGCATCTGAATTCTAAAAATCACAGCTTACCTTTCTCTTTCTTCTTTCCTCATCATCTAGATGCTTTTCTTTTTCCTTCTCTGACTTTTTCTTCTTTTTTTTCTTCTTTTCTTTATGTCGTTCTCGCTCGTGATCTGATCTATCATCATAGTAACTAGAATCATGCCCTGACCCAGAGAGTTCGGTCACTTCACTGCCTCCAACTTTAAGAACCAGCTTTAAAGGTTTTTCCAACGGCTTATCCACATAATCTAAATTTTTAAAAAAATAAACAGAATTAATAAACGCACAGGGAGCTAATAGCACACAGCAATTACAGAATCAGACTCAATTAGGTTGGAAAAGACCTCTGAGATCGAGCCCAATCTATGAGCAAACACTACCACGGCACTAAGTGCCACATCCAGCCTTTTTCTAAACACCTCTAAGGACAGTAACTCCACCACTTCCCTGGGCAGCCCATTCTAATACATAATTGTCCTTTCTGTAAAAAACTTCTTTCCCATGTCCAACCTGAATATCCCCAAGTGCAGCTTGAGGCCATGTCCTCTCGTTCTGTCAGTGGTTGCCTGGGAGAGGAGACCGAACCTCACCCGGCTATACCCTACTTTCAGGCAGCTGCAGAGTGATAAGGTCTTCCCTGAGCCTCCTTTTCTCCAGGCTAAACAATCCCAGCTCCAAAGCTTCTTCTAGAACTATTGTTTATAAGAATTCGCTGCAAGCCAAAAATATACACAATGCATTTGAAAAGAACAATAGCTAAGACTAACAAATCCAACCTAACACACAGTCCTTCAGCACGTCTTACGTTGTGATGTTCCACAAACCTGCAGGACGTAAGAAACCGACTCTCCGGCCTCCCCTGAAAACGTCGCAAGATCCTTGCAGAGCAAGGTGAAATTAAGCATCACTCAAACACCGCAGCGACCGGATCCCCTCAGGAGCAGCCGTGGGAAGCACGGAGACGCTCGGGCTCACACCCCACCGCCCGCTCCGCGTTCCTCGGACCGCCCCCGCCGCTGGCAGCTCCGGCACTTGGGGCAAGGTCTCTGCCCAGGCCCCCCAGCCCACGCAGGGACGCCAGGCCCCGCCGACAGCCGCGCCGGGGGAAGGGGCGGGCGCGCCCCAGGTGCAAAGAGGCCCTCCTGCCCCTTACCGCTGTAGGCTGTAGCGGAGGTCGAGCGCCATTCTGCCTTCTCGGCTTTGTGCTTTTTGTGCTTCTTTCCCATGGCGGAGCCGCAGCCGGCCCCGCCGGAAGCGCTGGGGCGGGCGGCCCCTCCCGCCCGCCGCGGAGGAAGATCCGGGTGAGGGGCCGGCCCTGCCTCGCCCAGCGCGCCCTTTACAAACGGCGGCAGCCGTAGTGGGTGTCCTGTGCCTCAGGCTCGCCGCGCTCTTCCCGCTGCTCTGGCGCGTCGCTCCCGAGGCCGTGCTTGCCGTGAGGTGATTCCTTGTCCCCGGCGCTGAGGCGGGAGGAGCCCGCCCACCCGTACGCGCGACTGCGCTCGCGGCGTGTCCCGAGGCTGTCGTCGCCATCTCCTGAGAGAGGGAAGTGCCGATCCCCGTCCTAGTCCCGGTCACGTACCCGGTCCTTGCGGAGGGCGGTGTGCACGTGGACGGGGCACCGGGAAAGGGCTGTCCGTGCCGTGAGCGTCTAGCAGTCGTTGAAATTGCTTCTCTTCAGTATCGCTTTTCCCCTAGGAGCGAGAAAGATGGATGACGCCGCTGGAGATTTGAAGCAAGCGCTCCCAAACGTGTGTGACTGCGTTCAGATCCATGTGGAAGTTCACCAGAAATCAAGCAGGTCTCTGATCAGAGTGTTAATTCCTGCGACTTGTGCCTGTTTCCTCTCGGCCTCGTTCTGTGCGCCTACAAGAGCCCGCAGCACCCAGCTCTGCCTTCTCTGTGCTCTCCCAGGAGTTTCCACACCTGTGTCTCTTCCTAAGATTGAGCAAATACACTTCTCTGTTTCACCTTGTGTGTCATGTCATCCAGTCTCATAATCAAGTTGGTGGCCACGTTCTGGGTTTGCCCCAGTTTATCCTTGTCTCTTTTATGTCGGAGCTCACAAGTGCACATAGTACTCCAGATGTGGTCTTACAAAGCCAGCAAATGGAAACAGTCGCTTTCCCTAACATCTGCAATCTTGGTAGCACAGGCTAAAATAAGGTTGTCCTCATTTGTGGCAGGGGCACACTGCTGACTTATTGCCAGCTTGTCCACCAGTACCCCTGGGCCCTTTTCTGCAAAACTGCATTTCGTCCACTTGCGCTCTCCAGTCAAACCATATTGCCAACTTGTAGAGGTCCCTTTGAACAGCAGCCCTGCCCTCCAGAATACTGACAGCTCTCCCTGCTTTGGTGTTGTCCATAAACTTGATGCAGTTACTTTCCATCCCATTGTCAAGGGTTTAAACAAGAATGCAAAAACAGTGCCGGTCCCAATGCTAACGGCACCACACTACCTTTCCCCACCCGAGTTACTGACAGCTCTGCTTAATCTTTGTACTAATCATAGCCCTCTGATCTGGACAGTCCTACCCACCTTGTCCATTTATCCAGTTCTTATCTTACCACTTTGGATATCTGTATTATATGGGAGAGCATGTCCAAGGTGTTAGGAAAATCAAGGTGTAAAATATCCACTGTGCTGTTTTTGCCAGCCTTAACAGAGAACTGAGAATTTGCACTGGTTATAGGTTATTGAAATTGCAAAATTAAGTTAAACTTTAAAATGGTATTCCTTTTCCTGTAGTTTTTGTCTCTTCTGGAATTCTCCTTATATTACATCCCCAACTGTTTCAGCTGTTCTGAAAGTATAATGCAGGTTCCAAGCTAAGCTTACCAAATTCAGCCTGTAGCTTGGCTCTGAGTTTTTCTGGTTTTCCTGCTGAAACACAGATTGCATAACTGCTTTTCATTCTTGAAGTCTTCTAGCTGTCTCATTCAGTATCCCCTGATATGACCTCAAACAGAGCCAATAGTATTATTTGGATTATGCCTTTTAGTGCACAAATTAAAAACAACTATCAAGTTTGTTGCTTTTGCAAACAGACTGAATCTGACAGGTTCTTTTTTCCTTCAGAATATTGGAGGAGGGTTGAGTGAGTTTGGGGGTTTTTTCATGTTGGTTGTTTTTTTAGTCTTGGGGTTTTTTTGTTTGGTTGGGTTTTTTGGTGTGTGTGAGATGGGAGCTGTTTTCCATGAAGGCCTTGTGTATGAAATAATGCATTCCAACACTAATTCAAATTTCCTTTTAAATGTCAATGCCATAAAGTAATGGTGTTTCTTTCCTGTTAGTGCGGCCAAGAAAGAAGATATTAGGATGAGTGTCTTAAAGCTGTTGAACAGACACAACATCGTATTTGGTGATTACAAGTGGACAGAGTTCGATGACGCTTTCCTTCATAACAACGTGCAGTCTGTGTCGATTGTGGATACAGAGCTAAAACTGAAGGACAGACAGGTATTCCTAGTCAAGAATGTGCAGCTCTGTTCATGTGCCCCTGAACTAGTTGTAGATAGACTGGTGGTACCCCAAGGCCGTAAGCTGGACAAGGAATAGGATGATGTAGTATCTCTTCTTAGGCTGACTAGTATAACTAGGAAAAGGTGGCTAAATTTTTTTTATACCACTTAGTAAGGTCTGAAACAGAGGTAGTAGGAGTCAGAGATAAATGCCAGCTGAGAACTGTAATTTTCTTTTGTTCAACTAGCTTTGAATGAGAAATATGATGGATTACAAGTCTTTTTATGTTCATTCTAGCCTATTGACCTGAGCAAAAGCAGTCTTTCTCTTCATATTTTTCACCTGAATGAAGAAGGACCAACCTCTGAAAACCTGGAAGAAGAGAATGAGGATATCACTGCAGCTCACCACTGGGTGCTACCAGCAGGTACCTGTGTGACATTTCTGGAAGCTCTAGAGCAATGAAAGGAAATATTGCAAAGGCTAAAAGTGTTTATAGTTACCTGTTAAATGTATTATTTGTGTTTGTTGTTTGTCTATAGAACAAATATGTTTGGACTTTTTTCTTTATGGAATAAGTGTATTTGGACTTTTTTCTTTGTGGTTTTGACTGAACTGCTGCAGGTGATTCCAAAACACATCATTTATTTCTGTAATACTTGTGGATGTGTGGAAATAACTGATCTTGTGGTCTAAAACATATAGTCATAATCAGAAGCATGCAAGTTTTTAACCCTGGTGGTTGCATTCCAGGTTTTATTTAACTTGAAGACCCACAAGACACTCATCCCTTTAAATATTCATTTTCCAGAGCCTACTGCTGGCTTCTAGCCCCCAAGACAGTATTGCTCTTATGTATGAAACAGACAAACAAAGTAAAGAGATTTAGTCTTTGCCTTCTGGAGGGGAAAAATAAGGCTTTCCTCTGTGATAGAGCAAGACCTGCCTGTTACTGTCTTGTACTTGGGGAAGTTGGATTCTCTGCCTCGAAGAAGAAGCACAGGTGTGAACTTAAGCCCAGAGAGACAGTAATTCTGAAATATTTCCTCCTCTCTGTGTGTTATGAAATGACTAACTACCCACTACATTTGTTTTCAGGAAGAATTAAATCTGATACATTGGCATTATTGCCACAGTTTTGTGGTTAATAGTTGTTCAGTCTTTTTTTGCTTTTCTTTGCTGAAAGTTAGAAGCCGACAGCTAGGAATGATTGATACTCAAATGACAACTTTGGTTTTTTATGCATTAGTCTGTTACATGCTTTATTTTGTCCTCTACATCTTGATGTTTTAAAAAAACAAAACAAAGTTGAATGATGAATTTGTCTTAGAACCTCCCTCCTACCACAACTTTTCATTGCTCTCTTGGTGAAATAGAAGTCCATCCTCTACCAAGGATGGAAGGAAATATATTTTTCATTTCATGTTAAGAAATTAGCATTAATTTCTCATCACAATTATTTGAGGAAATAGAAGCTGGGAAACTGCTGAATTTGTCTGTTAGGAAGTGGTGTTTGCATTTTGAGAAAAATAACTTTTTTTTTCCCACAGATGCTTTACTTGTTTTCGTATATCTGTTCTTAATTCTTCATTTTAGTTAAGCATAATTTGAGAACTGTTTTGTGCTGCAATGATGAGTTACAAGTTTCCAGACTGATTTGTCCCAAACAGGTATATAATATATTGCTTTTGCAGCTGAATTCCACGGCCTTTGGGAAAGTCTTATCTATGACACTGAAGTAAAATCAAACGTAAGTTGGAAATGAATAACAATTAAGATTGCTTGAGGAGAAGTAAAAGCTGAAATGAAGCCTGTTTGAAGTTTGCTGCATCCTGTGGAGATATGGATGCAGGCTGGGCAGAAGGGAATGGGAGTTTAATTTTGCTTCTGGCAGCAGCTAAACAGTTAATGGGCTTGGCAGTAATATCGGCCAGCACTGTTACTGTTCGTGCAAATACATATTCAATGATTTGACCACAGCTGAGTGCCCTGCCACTTGAATGCTGGTAAGACATTGGAAAAAAACAGAACAGTTCCATGGGGTCATTTTCTAGCTTAAAGATCCTGTGCATTCATCAGAGGTTGTGATGGTAACTGCCAGAGCTTGTAGAACAGTAACACTGTAACCTGAAATTTAGTAATTGTGATGCAAATAAAACCCACAAATGGTTCAATTCAGCTTCTAAGTGAAGTTCTTGGACACAAATAATTAATTCATTAGCTTATTTGTAATACCATAGATACAGTATTCTCACTTAAGCCTTTATAACCAAATATAGGAAAGCAAAACATTCCAGTGATTGTACTTCATATTTTAGAAGATAAATATAAATTAACACATCCACATTTGTCGAATTTATGGAACAGCTTTCCAAGTCATCTGTGAAATGACAAGACTATTTAATTAGACTTGACGGTGTACTAAATAACAGCAAGCTGATCACTATTGAGTGTAAGTGTGTATGGGTAGGAAGAAGTGGTTGCTTTTAATGAGTAAAACTAGAACTACTTCTGTAAAATTGTGATAAATCTTCATTTTTTGAACCATGGAAATGTCTGCGCAGGGTTGGGTTCTACGAGCTCTGAAATGCTTGCTGTGAATTTTCAAAATAGTACAGTGTCAATAGAATTTTGAAAAATATGTGGATTAAGTTCAGTTGTTTTTGCTGTTGTGTGATTACTCCATCTCTAGCATGAGATATTGCAGGAGCACCATTGTATTGTCCCATTAACACGTAGGGATCAAAAGCTGGTTACAGGTAAGAGCAACAGAAGATAATGTGGTATCACGTGTTATTATAGGTAAAAGTCACTACAGAGTCACACCTGAAGTTCATATTAATTTTGTTGAAGGAGTCCTCTACTTCCTAACTCTAGATAAATCTAAAATGAAGCTGCAGTATTTTTAGAAGCAGGCATGCTGGGAAATACATGCAACTTCCCTTATTTGGAAGGATGAATAATCTACAAATTCCTTGCAACAGCTGATGCAAATGCTTCAGTAAAAAGGAAATAAAATGTGACAGGAAATGCTTTGTTTGGTGGACTGACTACAACAAACTGAACAAATGTATAGCTGTACAACATCTAAACAGGACCCAGAGTTCGAGTCTTCGGCTCTGTACTTGGGCTTGTGTTTTACAAATACAGAGTACATGGGACAATGGAAGATTAAATCAATCTCCTTTCCTTAAAGAGTTTAATTTATTCATTTAAAAGTTCTGGAACCCCATTTGTGCTGAATACTATTCTTATTCATCAGGGCAGGACAGAAATTAATTCCCATCCTTTGCAGAAATAAATTTGCCTATGACTAAAAGACATGAGCTCTTTTTTTGTTGTTGTTATGAGTACAAAACAGACATTAGAGATTGATTCTATTTGTAGTTGTATTTGCTGTTATGTCTCTAATTTGTATCTTTCTTTTTGTCCTCTTCAATTAGTTACTTGATTACGTGACCACAACGTTACTATTTTCTGACAGAAATGTTGACAGTAACCTGATATCGTGGAACAGAGTCGTTTTGCTGCATGGTAAAAATGATCTGTTTTAAACCAAGTAGATTCATTGGCCATCTGTTTTTACTTCCCTTCTGGAAAGACTTGTATTGCAGTCCTGTGTAGTGAAATGAGATGATATGAAAGCAGCAGAAAAGTATTCCCTCAATAGTACAAATTTAGATGAAATGTAATGTCAGAGTCAAGTCAATGTTACATGTACTATGTTTTGCATAAATTTAAATTCTAAAGTTTACAGTGGGGTGACAACTGTGAATTTCTTAATTTTAATTTTTAAGTGATATTGTTGCATTTTTACATAAAGACCAAAAATAGTGCAGATACTGAAGATACTAGGAGGCATATCTTAGTTAAACTTATATCACAGTACTAAATATTTTGTTAGTTAGAGCTTTATAAAAACTTTGATGAAACTGGGAAATCAGTCTGTGTGTTGTGTTGTTGACATTCTGTTCTGTTGCCAGCTCTTGCTAGTTTAATTACTGTTATTTCAGTGAAGCTGAAATTTTCAGTCAGTCCTAGCTTACTGTGGAGGTTTTACCACAAACAAGATTAGCGTCAACTGAATCCGTTTTCTTGCAAAATGTGTCTTGCATTGATTTTGTCATCAAGACTGGTATTCGAAAATAAAAGGTCATAGTGGAAATATTTGTTGATTGTACTTAAGTTACAACTGTAAATTTAGAAGCTTCAGGATGTTTTTGTTTGAAAGACTTTATTTCGGACTCATGCTCTATTAACTGTGCTTGTATTTAACTGTTTGGTGGAAGTCTTTGTGGCTCTTCCACATGGTATGAAGTCAGATACCAAAGGTTTGTCCCAGAGTATAGTTCCCAAGATGATCTGGGTTGCCCCAAGGAAGAAATTTCTGGGAAAGTGGACAGCTGATCAAACTGATCATGATATGTTTCTGTTGTAGAAGAGTATGTTTCAGGAAGATACAAGTTTAAGCATAGCACTGATTATAGAGAATGCTGATAAGCATTAGTCCTGCTGGGGTGGTAGACTTTGCTTCTCTGGCTGTTCAGTGCTTTAACTTTATGGTGTCTGCATACAAACTGTTACACTAACTACACTAATAATTGAAAAGTGTATAAAATCAAATGTCAGCTCTGAGATTGCAGTCAAGTGAGCAATTTTCTCAAAATACTCTGGTGTACACAATAATTGTCTGCTGTGTTTTTGATCTACAATTAGTGCTGTAATAAAATAGAGTAGTTAAAAAGCTGTTAGATGTCATTAACAGTCTCATGCAGACTCTATGTAATGTATGGATCTGATTTCAAACCAGGCCCTCCTGGAACTGGGAAAACTTCTCTCTGTAAAGCATTGGCTCAGAAACTGACAATTCGACTGTCATACAGGTGATAATTTTTTTTAAGTTTTTCACTTTAACTTACTATACTTAGTTGTTCTTTTTCACTAGCCCAAGTATATTTCATACTTGATTTCAAGTAACTTGTACCCAGTGCTAATATGTCTTCTTTTTTTGTAGAGCACCTGGCTAGCAATAAAATTGATCTGCTAGACTGATTAGGATATTTCAATGCCTTTTAAAATGTGTAATTATTTATGCCCAGGTGTGTAAAAGAAATTCCAGTGACAGTACAGAAATTTTTGCTCACATTGTACATCAATGAATATTAAAGGGCAAAGGGTCAAAGAGTATTTTGGATTTTGTATCATCATGTTTGATAGAGCCTGGTTTTAATAGGTAGCAATTTTTAAACTAATTTCTCTTGTACTTGGATTGTCTGAATGCCACAATCTGCACAGGTCAGTTTGTATATCAGCCAGGTAATAAGAAATAGCCTAAAAGTTCATAGCAACTTAACAACTTTATATTAAAAAAAATGTTATATAAAATACAAGGTGTAGCATAAATAATGTGTAATTATTGGCATGATCTGACTCTAGCCCAAGCTGAATGGGTGAAAACATGGGCTGTATAATGTGTTCTTGAGATACTTTGTCACTTCTTGCTGTACTGAAGAATACCTTACACAAAGAGAAGAATGAGGCAATTACCATGGCAACTGTTACTTACCCTGTTCTAATGAAGAAATTCTAATAGCAGTTTAATATACAGAATTCTAGTGACATTTTCAGCAACATGACAATTTCCAGCAACAAAAGTAATACCAATAAAACATGTATTATGTTTTGAAAGGTAAGTAATTTAAGGTACTAATTCACAGAATTCCAGGGTCAGAATGTCAGGAATGAGACTTACAGAAGTTAAGGATATCACTGATTTTTTTTTTACAATTGAGTTGATACTTCTTTTTCTCTTCATACTTTAGGTATAGGTATGGTCAGTTAATTGAGATAAACAGCCATAGCCTTTTCTCTAAATGGTTTTCTGAGGTATGTATTGATGTAGCTAATAAAATAAATTTCACGTTTTAGAAATTACACTGTAATTATTCTGTTGAGCTTTTTTCCTAAGTATGCACACCAGAGATTGCTCAGAATAATTAATGTGTTTGAGAATGCTTAAAGAGAAGTTATATTAGAAAGTTGTTTTAAAACCCAGGTATTTACACATTTAAATATTTTAAGCCTTAGAAGATTGTGTGGTAAGGAAATAGTTAAACACATGCATATATTGTCTTTCTAGAGTGGCAAGCTTGTAACCAAGATGTTCCAGAAGATCCAAGAGTTAGTTGATGACAGAGATGCTCTTGTATTTGTACTGATTGATGAGGTATGATTCCAATAGCATTGTTGTACATAAAATTTAGAAGAAAGGACATTGATGGGAAGGAGCTGCAATAGTGCTCATTCGTAAAGAGCAATAAAAGCACATTTATGCTATTTTGTAAGCTACATAACTGTGCAGATTGAGTGAATTTTAGTCTTGATTGCTGCAGATTTGAGGGGTTTGGAAGGAATGTAGTATGACTTAGCCGGCAAATTCCAGCTGAAAATGACTTGAAACCTTTCTTGGTGGAATTTCCCTTGCTGCTGTATGTTTACAAGTGGAATATTGTTTTAAAGTTCAAAGTAGCCCAGATTTGTATTATTTGCACTCTTCCATTTGTTGTAAAGCTCTAAAAATATGAGTATGGTTCAGTTCATTGCCATTAGATTTTCTTCAAACCTGCCTACATAAGCAACTCAGTAGGTATGTACCTTATTAACTTTGTCATGTTGGAGTTCCTGTGGGGAAGCTCACTTGAAATTCAGCCTATTCATTATTCTGGTGGTGTGTCCCATTCTCTCCACCTCCAAATTTTAAAATGAAAACCAGCCTCCATTCTGCTGTCTAAACAGGAATTTCTCTCACTACACTTTGCTTCCTTGACATGCCTTTCTTTCTCCCTGGAAATTCCTACTTAACAAAAGATTTTGAAGATGACATTTTAGAGGTACAGGGATAAAGTTTTACAGGGGATCTGAAGGTGTATTGCATGGGTTACCTGTTTGCTGCCAGGACTCAAAAAGTGTGATCTTTTGGGGTTTTTTGGTGTTTGGTGATTTTGTTGATGTTTTGGTTGATTGGTTTGGTTTTTTGTAGGTGGAAAGCCTCACAGCAGCCCGGAATGCCTTCAAGGCGGGCACAGAGCCTTCAGATGCTATTCGTGTGGTGAATGCTGTACTGACACAAATAGACCAGATTAAAAGGTATTGTTTGCGTATTATTGCAACAGCAAAAGGTAATTGACAATTTCAGTATCCCTGTTCCTGCTAGATTTCGATTCCTACCTGGAATACTAAACCAGATTGGTCAGTGAACTATTCTTTGTTAATGATGCTAGTTTTGAAAAGAAATGGGAGTAATCCAGCAGAATAGAATATTTTACACATACCTGGGTGGACAAACAAATCTATGGACAGTATGCTTCCCTTAAAGATAGGGAGGAAAAAAGGACAGATCATCATGATGTCTGCTTGGAGAACAGACATCAGAATTGAAATGGAAAATGTGTTGATTAAAGGTTCAAATTTATGATTCTTCTTTTCATAATCTTTTTTGTGTGTGTCAGAAGCTATGCCAGTAGGTTCTAGATAGTTAATGTATATCACCTGTGAAATAGGATTAGAGGAACTATGGACGCTTGAGAAGCAGCTGAAGGAAAGAGACTATGCATTGAAATAGTCTGGTGATAACAGTCCAAGAGCTTCAGTTCATTTAATGTAATTCCTGACTGACAAGAGTGATGTGACAGCTTATTGCATGAAATTATTCGAATTATAAGAAGGAAGGTCTCAACTTGCCAGTCACAAAAGGAGATAAATCTTTTACATGTGACCTAAAAATCTGGTTTTGTCTTGAAGGTATCCCAATGTAGTTATCCTGACTACTTCAAATATTACGGAGAAAATTGACATGGCCTTTGTAGACAGGGCTGACATAAAACAATACATTGGACCTCCATCGACTGCAGCAATATTTAGAATATATCTTTCTTGCTTAGAAGAACTGATGAAGGTAATACTTGAAAGCAAAACTGTAAAATGTTATATTTTAGTAAATTTGACATTTTAATCATACTTCCTAAGTAACAAAAATACATAAATTTCATTTCTTTTCTGTATTTCCACTCTTACTGTAGAATTTAATTTTGAATGCATTTATTTTTCATACAACAGTGTGTAACTCTCGTTTCTAGTGCCAAATAATATATCCTCGACAGCAGCTTCTGACACTCAGAGAGCTCGAGATGATCGGCTTCGTAGAAAATAATGTGTCAAAGTTAAGCCTTGTACTAAAAGAAATCTCAAGGTAAGATTCTAAAATATTGCTTTTCTCATATATATATATACTGAGGTGTAGAATGATGTATAAAAGTAACCAAATTTCCTAACAACTGAAGATCTGAAACAACTCTTTTTTTTTTCTATTTGGGATAGTGCAAAAACCTTCAGGGGACAAAAAGTGGAAGCAATCACAATTTGCTAACATTTTTTAGTCTCAGATCTGGCTTGGCCTAGTACTGCTTCTGGTTTGTGCTCTACCATTTGAACTTCTCTTGACAAATTGCTGGCTGGATTAGCCTTAGGTTTCAGTGGATGTTGAGAATTGTAATGCACTTTAGCAGAAATAGCATGAGCCTTAGGTCCTGCTAAGAAAGTATCTTGAAATGGCTTGCCATCTGCTAGATCAATATTTAGCATGGAGCTATAAATGGACAGAAACAAGGGGGAAATGAGTAAAGTGTAAATGGATAGTGTTGTGGTTTGCTGAGCATGCTGGTAGAGCAAATGGTCTTTAACTGCAGCATAACAGTTCTTGAAACAATAAAAATTATATTCACAATATCAAGCAATGGTTTTTTTCCAAAGTGCTGGTCCCTATGGAACAAAGTAATATTCATAAAGTCAGGAAAGTGTGTTTCTTTTCTGTTCCTGAAGTACGTAGTCTTAACCAGTGAGGAGTGAAGTAAAAGCAAGTAAGTTTTTCCAGGCACAGAGGTTTGCATTTTACATACACAGAGTGGTGCTTGGAGAAGATGCAAACATATACCAAGTGGGTGAAGGAAACTGTGTAAATGGTGGGTAGAAGGAGACAGGCAGTACCCATAAGGTCCTGCCTTCAAACCAGTTTTTTTCCCAGTCGTTCCCAAAATGGTTGTGTCTGTACCATGCTGTTTCGGTGTAGGCGTTCCCCCAGATTCATGAAATTGGCACAACAATGTGAAGGGCCTGATGTAAGCATTGGCAGGCAGCTGGGCCTGGGCTGTTTCTGTACCTTGCTGCCTTTTTTGGACTATGCTGTGTAGCCTCCCATAAGCAGAATTTGTCTGCTCCTGCAAAAAGAGCTGCAAGTGGCCTGTTGAATTGTCATCTGAGTTTTTTTTAGAGCAACTTAATGGAGAAACACAGAAAAAGGAAAGGCTGCCTTTTAAGAGTGAATATTTAGCATTTAAGCAGCACTTGTCTCTGTTTTAATGTAGAAAAAGTGGAGGTCTTGGTGGCCGGGTCCTGAGAAAGCTTCCTTTCCTAGCACATGCGCTTTATATTCAAGTAAGTTTATTATATTCAAGTGAGTTTATTCTGTTCATTATATTTTGGGTTGGTTTTGAGACAGGCAGGAAGACATTTGAACACTGCCTGAAGTAAAGGATTGGTCCAAACCTCACTTTTAATCTAAATTGCATCTTGTTTCTGCAGCTTTGTAGACTGAAACAATTACGTGCTGCCCATAATTTAGAATGCTAGTGAAGAAGACAGGTGGGATTGACCTGCCCAAGAGCATTCTACTTTTAATTAAGTTGATGAACATTGATATTGGTGCTCTTACAATTTCTTGCTGAAAAAAAACCCCAAACCTCTGCCACTTTATAAATAATAATTTGTTAAAAACCATTTTTAAGCAAATACACAATTATTGTGACTGAAGACTTTGCACATGTTGACTGACTTTGCTGTGCTAGCTGATTTAAAATAAACTTGCAGTTTGGTTTATAGCATTTTGAAATTTTTCTAACATGAAATTCAAATATTTCTCTTTTAAATACTGTGATTTGTCTGTAAAATATTATGTCTGCCTACTGCTGTAGTGTGTATAACAAAATGTTCTCTTATTTTCAGTCCCCCAGTGTTACCTTGACAACTTTTCTTGGGGCCCTTTCACTTGCAGTAGACAAACAGTTTGAAGAAAAGAAGAATCTTGCGGACTGTGTGTGATACTCTACTGTTTTGTAGTTGATTGTATTGTTATATTTTTCATACAAGTTGTGCTACTTTTATGCATTTGTAAAATAAATTGTCAGCACCTTAAAAAACCTGGAATGCCTCATCTGGTTTTTCAAAATATTCATTAGTAAACAATTAAAGAAGTTTGCAACGTATTTTTCGAAACCTTTATTTCAAATGTCAATAAAAGGATTATAAAAAGTTTTTGTTTCAAGTCAGTTTCCATCTTTTGCTGTTACTAAACGTGGGCAGGCTTCAGTTCCTTGTTTCTTAATCACTAACTTTCTATCCATGAATCAGTTTTAATATTTCTGTTTTGTTTTTGTATTTTTAATAGCAATAGAAATTCAGTCTTTGGATCTGATACTTCTGCCATAAATGCAGTATTTGTTATTGTTTCTGAAATAAAAGGCATGAAACTGGGAAGAAGAATTCAAAATGCTCAGTGACAGACCAGATCTTTCGTACTAACATCTCTTTATCTTGAAATTTAATATCAGTTATTACAGTTTTTAATTACATCAGATTCAAAAATTTAAGATCAGGAGATCATGTAATTGTATTTTGTAAAATTTGGGGGGGTTTTTTGTGTTTTTGAAAGGATGTGAACCAGAGTGGACCATGTTTTCTCCATGAAGTATAACTACAATGTGTAAGAAAGGTTTTTAAAATGCAAATTTGGTTTGGTTTTGTTTTATAAAAAAGAGGGAAAGGGACTTTTTACAAGGGTGTGTAGTAAATAGGACAAGAGGGAACAATTTTAAACTGCATGAGGGTAGGTTTAGATTAGATATTTGAAATAAATTTTTTGCTGTGAGGGGGGTGAGGCACTGGCACAGATTGCCCAGGGAACCTGTGGATACCCCACCTCTGGAAGTGTTCAAGGCCAGGGTGGCCATGACTGAGCAACCTGGTCTAGTGGGAAGTGCCCTGCCCATGGAAGTGGTGGAAGTTGGAACTAGATGATCTTTAAGGTCCCAACCCAAACCGTTCTGTGATTCTGAATGTTAAAGGAGTTTCCAGAATAGTTTTTTTAAGAGAAAATTGAGAGATTTAAGTGGATTGTATCCAGTTCAGAGATGCCTCCTAGCTGTTGTTGTTGAAATACTTTACTGCTGGTGTATTTTGTTGCTTCTTTATTTGTATCTTTTAAATCAATGTTATATTATACATCCACAAAATGAAATATTTTGATCCTGAGTTATTAATGAACACTATACACTGTGCTTTAAAAATTGGAATGGAACTTGTCGAGTTCTATTAAATTTCTTTTATGGCGTCTATCTGTATGTAAAAAGAGCCCCTCTGTTAAGCCTGTCTAAGTGTCTGTTCATTATATTACTTTTGAAAATAACTTGTTACATATTATTCCATATCCACCCTCCAAAAATAGAAGGGAGGTGGGCAGCAGGAGAGAGTTCTGTTTGGATTGTCTTACGGATTTCCAGGACTGCTCTAAGAAAAGACACACTGGGTATAAGGAGTCCTCCGAGTAACCTCCTCCCTCAGTCAGTGCAACCCCATCCCACACTCCAATGCAGTAACCTTAGCTGTTCTTTTTGCAGGAGTCTCAGTGACCACATATTAATCCTCTGTTTTCTTTCAGTATTTGGTTAATGGTTATGTGGAGGGAATAGTCTTCTTTCCAGGTATAAATAATTTTTTCAAATATAACCATAAATCAAAACTGCCATCTTTTATCACAAACTGTAATTTTCAAATTTGTCCTTAGCAAATTTCTTTTAATTCTGCTCAAAGCCACTAGATGGCAAAAATGAATCCTTGAGATTTAGCAGTCATGTGAGAATGGGAATGCTGACTGAAAGTTTCAAAAGTCCAAATGAGCAAGACTTTGCCACAGTGAAAAATCCCTCTTCAAGATGTAATGTCAGCTGCAATGTAATGTAACACCATAGAATTTCTCTGCTTGGCTTTACAGAAAAATTCTGGAATTTAAAATGTTTTGCCTATTAAAAGGAAAATGTTGCAGAATTTGATCCAAAGATGAAAAGCAGTAAGTTCTCTATGCTACAGCAGAAGTTATTTTGTAGTGTACTTTTACCATCTCATCCACTGACTGGTGGGTTTAGAAAAAATATCTGGGATCTAGGTCACTATAAGCATAGATGATGAAATACTGAGCCTGTTGAGTGCAAAGGCTTCCAGCGTAAGCACTTTAAAATGTGGGATTTTAGAACAGTTAAGTAATCCTGAAATAGAAAAGTAAAACCTTTTTTCTTTTTCTTGGAAAAAGCACATACAGACTCTTTGCCAAGCTGAGCGCAGCTTATTTTATGAGATATTTCCATGACTAATGTTTTTCCAAGCAGTGAAAATTGTTCATTTCTGATCCATATCCTATGACATGATTTTCAAAATTGGGATAGAGGAGGTTGAAGATGTAAGGATTTTATTACTCAATTTATTCACTGGAAATAATGCAAAGACAGTGATTTTTCTACAATTAATTTTGAAGGTTAAATAACTCTCTGAAACTTTGGACCTGAAAAAATACTCATTTCAAATGATCCTACTTTCATGGCTCTCTATCACTGCAGTGTTGCACCTTTTAATTCTCAGTTCAGAAAAGGATGAGAGCTCAGGGTAGGACATGCAAGGCCGGACACTGAGAACAATATGAAGATTTTAAAGCAAACTTTTGGAAATCAACAGAGGCTTGGTATTGCACTCAGCAATATGCAGCAAGCTAGACTGGGGAGATGCTGTTTTCCAATAAACTTTTCTTTCTCCCAGATTTCTTTTGTTACAGCACAGAAATAAGTTGTAATCATTAGAACTGTAGAAATATTTGTACAGTAGTTTGTTCTGGAGTTCCAACTCTGGGGAAGAAGTGAAGAGCTGTCATGGAAACATCTTTAAGGATTTTTGCTGCTAGAGAGAATGATCATCAATGGAGGTAATGATTAACCATTACTTAGTGCAGTTGTCTTACTCCAACTGATAATCTTCTAGGAATAACACTAGGCTGGTGCTCAGCCTCCTGAGCAATCCAGATGTGAAGCAGTCAAAAATCATTCTGCTCCCAGGGAAGGCCCTCATCCTAAAACTACACAGCTGTGCTTCCATTCAAAAAGGGCTGGAAAATCATGCTCCTGATGTCACCCTCGCTTAGGAGCATCACAGCAAATGCTGCTTGAGGGACTGTGGCCTGGCAATTTCTCATTCTAACAGAGTTCAGCATCTTCTTAAACCCCCCTGCAAACACGTGGTCCTGGTGTCAAACCAGGCTTTGGGCACCACAGCCTGGGGTGAACCATGAGCAATGCAAAGCAAACCAGTAGTCAAGGCCACTCAGTTACAGGACTGTCTGGTTTTGACCATCTGCTATCAACAAAACTGCAGAACCCCATTTTTTTCAAACATCTTGACATTACATAGAGACAGGAGTTTGCTATATTTCAATGTAAAACCGAGCTGTAATTACAGGTAGATACAAATAAACCAACTACAGTAGCTCTGACCTTTGTGTGTATTTCAGACTGTTAGAGGCTTACTGGCTACAATAACTATTAATCAATTTCCTTGCATAATTCCACGATTAGGATATTCTTTTAAAATAGGGCATTGGTGGTGAGAAGTGCCAATCAATGTTTTCACTCCCCATGTTGGACTGGATGACCTTTTCAGGCTCTTCCAGCCCAAACTGTTCTGTGATTCTCTGGTCTGATTGAAAGACTCTGAATATTGCTGCAAGGCTTAGGTCCTTCTTTTGATTTCATAAAGCTTTGCAATAGGCCTTGGTCTATGGAAAGGATTTACGAGCCAGAGGTTGTTTGAAGCTTCCCTGAACTTGTCCACTGCAGCTCCTCAATCACAGTTACTAAGAAAGGAGAACCCAGGAAGGAAAGAATATCCATTCAGAGCTATTTATGCTGCACAGCACTTGGCCTCTCTCAGCAGGACTTCCAAAAGTGGAGGCCTCTTGAAGGTGCTTAGGCTTTAATCCGTTTTGGTGGAAGAGCACCTGAGTAGGTTGTTTATTGCAGCCTGTTGTGCTGGCAGCTTCTAGAGCTGTCCACTAAGAGATTTTGCTTCCAAAACATTTGAGTTTTTTGCTGGTTTTTGTTTGGGTTTTTTTTTTCCAGAGTAAAGCCCTGGAAGAACAGCCTTTCTTTAGAGGACTGGGAAGTCATCAAATTACTTTGTTAACCATTTTGATTAAACTCATTCTAAAACATACTTACTGCACAAACACAATTGCTGGGACCTGCCATAAGTAGAAGTGCACCAAAAAGGGAACAATGCCCCAGCTGATCTTTCCCACTAGGAAACAAGTGTCCGGTGGACCAACTTTGTCTAAGAAAGTAGACCCCAGGTCTCATGGCTATAACATTATCCTGACAGCTCTTCTAGCTGAATGAAATGTAGAACAGACTTTGAAACTAACTCGAATATTTAGCTGTTTAGTAAGATGTGTTATTGCTTAACTTTTTGCAACTGTTTCCAATTCTAGCAATTATTTTCATAAATATATTTTACTGGTATAAAGCTGGGGGTTTGGCTGGGTTTTTTGAGAGGGGGTGGGGTTTTTTAAAAATAATCCTGCCTTTAAACTCTGTCTAGTGTGTAACTAACCTGCACTAGGGAAGATACTAGTGTATACTGGTTTATCCTTCAGCTGACATATTCTGTTCAGATAGAGCCCGTGGACTCATCTTCCACAGATTGCAAAGAGCTGTCTATAGGGTGCTGTTAGAGGCAACCAAATCTGGTGAAATATTATCTGTGGCTTAGAGAGTTTTGGAAAACAGCTTTAAAGTAATAAAGGGTTGATGATTTGGGAGCACCCCAAAAACTGTGACAGGTTCTAATACTGAAAAGTGCCTATTTAGAATACTTCAGTATAGTCCTTTGCCTAAGTCCCTCAGGGATGCAGGAGACTATTTCTCTGCTTAACATTTGGTGCCAAAATTAGGGTTTTTAAAGGATATTGGTTCAAACACTGTGACTGTCTAAAAGAGTTTCCTTGCAGCAAATTTTCTTTAAGCAGCTGTTTCATCTGCTTACCATACCTGCTGTAAAGCATCTCATCTGAGCTGCTCTGCATGCTTCTCTTGCACTTAGTACAGGGAAGACTTGAGTTTCTAATGGAACCTAACTAAATGACGACAGAAGAATTGCCATGGATGCACAGAGAAGCTCAGGTACCTTTCCAGCTATTAACTTACTTGAGTTGCTTTCGTTGCCTCCTGTTTCTTCGATCATTTCATTGTATCTCCTGACAATGCTGTACAACAGATAAGTTGTATGGCCTTATTTCAATGTTTAAAGATCTGTGGTACCACCACTTGGGTGTCAAATAAAAGATTAATTTCTGTGAATACCATGGTCTGCAGTATTGAAAACATATTTACAAATAAAATATGATAAAGGGAACTTTGATAACATTTCCTCTCCCCAAAGGCATAAACATGGCTGAACCAAAATCTTAAACAAGCAAACAAACAAACAATTTCTTGAGCATTCTAGGAAGGTTCTTGTTGAGCCCAAGGAATTATGGAAAGCACATCCACCCAAATGAATAACAAAAATGGTATGGCAGTACATCAGAAGTTGTACAACATCATTGAAAAGTGTAGAAGAAAAAATATGAACAAGTGAATAATTCTTTGAACCAATAAATACTGAGATAATTTGTATGAATAATTACTGAGATTGCTGATACAAACCAGTAATTTTCCCATGAAGGTGATAATTAGGCAAAAAATGCATTTACACAAGCACATATACACATATATGTGAGACCGTCTCATTGTGGTGATCATACCATGCAAATTAAATGAATGACTACAAGGTTTTTCAGTGAGCATTTGCAGCTTAACTATTTCAGTAAAAACTCACCAACTTAACCTTTGAATAATTATAATTATTATCCTTTCTCAATAAAAGAATTTGGAAACTTGACAGAAAAAGCAATTTGACAGCAAGGCTGGAGCCTTAGGGGGAATTATAATATTACTCTGAGAATTTTGTGTGGGAGGTTTAACATTTGTTCTGCTTTCCTCTTTTCTCTCAGGAGTATGAAACAAATATTGGGAATGGTGCCATGGGAACTAGAACAGCATTTGCTTTTCTGAAAGTTCTCTTTTCTGCATTAACCTGCTGCCAATTATTATTCTAATATTCAATTATTTGTAGATTGGATACTAAATACAATGTAGACCAACACTTCTAAAACATAAATTAAGTTATATCAAGTTTTCATGTAGTTAAATCACAGAAATTTTGGGGAGTGTAATCTAGCTCTCAATGGAACAGAAGATTCATGTTGAGTAATGGCTCCTTTGACGAGGAAAGCAAGAGTCAGATGCAGTTCTTCTAAAGTTTTTACACCCCAATTCTGAATTTCATTATCCACATCAGGGCTTAGTCCTTTCTTAAGACACTAACTATGAACAGGTTTCTCATCAAAAAGAAAAAGCGAATAATCAGAAACAGAATTGGTAAATACGTCTTGAAGCATTAACTTTTTGCTAATGCTTTGATCAAAGAAATGAGAAGACAAGAGCAACAATCTTTGGCTTGGGAGAAAAAAACACACAGAAAACAAACAAAACAAAATAAAACCAGAAAAAAACAAGCAAACAAAAAACCCACCACACACACAGACACCAATTTTCCTTTTTTTTTCTGGGGCGCATGCTACATGGTAGGCAACTTTTGGCTTTCCTTTTGGGGGAAATCCTGTTGTCCCAACCTGTAAGATGCAGATGTCCTGCAGCTGCATGTCCCCAAGTCCAGCCAGTAGCAAGATTGAGCCCCCATCCTGGACTGTGGGTGAGGGCCCACATCTGGTAGCTCCATGCCATTAAGGTGACCCTAGAGCACTCAGAGCCCTTACTCCTGCCTGATGGCATCGGCCCCTTACAGCTAAATGGGCTAATGTCACCTCAGATGTCCTTCATAGTGTGGTGTCTGCATTTTGAAAAAAATAGACTTCCAATGAACATAGGTTTGCCTGCAAAGCTGCTCTACAACTGTTACAATATTTTAAATACTTGGACTCTTGTCTAATGTAGAATCTTCTCCACATCCTTGGCTGGATTTGAAACCCTCTGAAGGCAATTAGTCAGATTTATAAATGGGAGGTGACCCAGATTTCATCTGCGAAGGTGCCTGTGGGATTCATCCTGTCAAATAAACACTACTTTTTTTTCTTCCCTTTGTCAGCTTTCTTCTTCTTCTTCTACCATTTCAGTCACTGTTCTTTAGTTTGCATTCAGTACTTGTAACAGCAAAGTATGGTGTGTATAGAGTCTCTGTTACTGTTCCTTTTCGTAATCATCCACATCTGTTAACTGGGAAGCTGGAGTGCTCAGCAAGCATTTACTGAAGTGATTAACTAGGTTGCATTTTATAGTATTTGATAAACTTTTTATTGATTTACTGAAATAAAACTGTGTGTTTACTGTGAATATTTGCACATGCTTATTACATTATTGTTCTTCCAGCTTTAATAAAAATACTAAGTATTTTTATTAAAAGAAAATCAGAAAATGTGATTTAATATGCTTGAGCTGGATCATTCCTAGTTTTATAATTGCCTGTGACTGGCCTTGCTACTGACTGTTAAATAGTTTTGAACATCTTATTTAATATTTATCTAAAGAGCGCTGCAGCAGCATTCATGTGAGTGCCACTTCTTCCATCTGCTGATGACTGTTACAGTCCAGCCTATCACAATTCCAGCCTGGTTTCTGTGTTTATCTCATTCCAAACATGCAAAGTATACTTCCCAGAAAAGATCTTTTTCTTTATGGCTGTGGGATGGGATTTACAAGGACAGTTTCTTGATCCGAATGTCATCCTCTGAAGGACGTGTAAAAGGCAGACTTGGTATTGGTCTCCTGCTGAGAGGTTCTCTCTGCTCATGGATCTCAGGACTGCATGCTGGCAGTGTGGTGAATGGGCCCTTACAGTCTTCTGCCCCTTCAAAAGCCCTGTAGAATCATAAACCCTTCCAAGGATTCATACTATAAAAGATTTCTGGATGTCAACTGGTCCAATCCCTTGCCCAAGGTAGGACTAATTTAGGTCAGCTTGCTTATAGAATATCTCCAAAGAAAGAATTTTTGAAGCAATAAGCTGACTACCTGCTGCATTTGCTTGCTCTCACACATACAGAAGAGCAATCCTGGACCAGGTTCTTGCAATTAATTCTGAAGTACATAGGTCCTTACAAAGCTGAGACTGGTGAGATTTCACACAGTGGACACACAGGAATGGAATACAAGGCCTCGCCATCTTCAGATTTTGTGCCCATGAAGGAGATAAGGAGATGTATTCTGTATTCACCCTCCTGAAGGAAAAACACTTTCACTCTTCCTTACTGTGTTGTCTCTGTACTACCTGAGCTGCAAACTGCTAGGCACACTCTGATTACTGTGTCCTTTCCTGACTGCATTTCTTCATGAAAAGTCCCTGTCTCAAAGCAATCATATGTATATATTGAATGTGCCCTCTTCTGCTTTTATAGAACTTTGTTTTCTAGGGACAGAGAAAACAGTTCCTAGGAACTGGAAAGGGAAGAGAACAGTTTTTCTCCAGGGTAAGCCTGGACAGAAGTAGAAGGAAGATCTAATGTCTCCTAATGCTCTTTAAAATGCCCTCTCTGTCTCTATGCAAAGAAAATCCATAGTTGACTACTACTTATTTCAAGATGAAATCTAACTCTTAACATTTAGTTTGGTTTTTGGTTTTTTTCTTATATTAAATCTTTGTCTGTCTGGAGTATGACAGCTGAAAGGTACAGCCCTATTGTTAACAGTTTAATCGACATATTTATTGATAATAATGAGTATATTCAACAGCATCAATCTCTCTGAAAGGATTTTTTCAATTCTTGCAAAAAATGACAAGAAGAATTTATGAATATGTATAAAGAACACAAAGATTGCTACTGAATTAAGAAATCATATTTGTTTTTTCCTATTGAGGTTTGTTCTGGAAATTCAGAAAGTCTAGATCCTGAAAGTATATCAAGCCACTGAGAAGTGACCGAATAAACAGATGTTATAATAACTACAGCTATAGGGTACTGCTTCTGTAGATCCCCAGGAACAGCTAGTCTATAAGAATCGCCTTTGTTTTATCACAAGCACCAGTGATTTTATCACCGCATTTCTTGACTGAATGACTCTGATTCATGGATTTTTCTGGTCACAAACACCTGTAAGAACAAATATTTCATTAATACACAGTATACATGGGGGTGAATGCATATTTATGATTTTTAAATATGATCAACCTATTTTAATTCTTAATTACATAACAGACTGTATGATTATTGTAATAAATTATGCCTTGAGTTATAAATAGGTATAGTGACTGCATGTAATTTATACGTGGCTAACACATTGTATTGAGTAAACAAATAAAACTGCTCTACTCTGTGGACTGCTGACATATTTAGTACAGCTGCACATGTGGTGTTTATTCAGATGAGCCAGTAAATTCCTATATCCTTAATATTCGTATCAAGAAATTGTGAGGCATTAGCTGTAGTGAAAGAAACCTTCTGTTTATCTCCACACAAGCAACTCTCACGCACTGCTTTGTTCCCATGCCTCAAAGCGAGCTTGGGAAGAACAGACTGTAATAGGAGTGCATCCATCTGCTGTAACCTGTTTGGTTTTTCAGAGATCTTTACTTTTTCTGTCATAGACTGCACACCGCCACAGAGACCTGGGAAGGTGCGACCAGTCACACTTTTCGAAATTTTTTTTTGCAACTATTTACAGATTTATTGGACATGAAGAAACGATCAATAGTTCTTTACTCATTTTACTTATTCAATTTGTAAATATGCAGTGCAAGATGAAGTACTAGCTTGGAAGAATCTGCTTAAATTGGAATATTTTTTGTGTTGTTTCCTTCATTTTTTCTCATATGAGGGCAGAATTTTGGGCATGATGGGCTTCTTGTGGTGTTGAAAACTGGTCAAAATAAAGAAAGCAAATGGTCTTTCCCTCCTTGTCCTGCTGCTCCTGGCTGTACATCCATGCAAATTCTTCTCGCTTACCCTGGTTCTCAACTTTCATGTTGTAAGCCAAATGTTCTTACTTTCACAGCAGAAATGAACAGAATAACTCTTTGCCAGTTTAGTAAGCTCACAGAAGAGTGATGTGTGTGAGAACAGATTAAAGACCATGGACAGATTTGTCCTGATGGAAAACTTCATTTCTAGGCTTTGGCTTTCACCTAGGCTTTGGCTTCAGAGCAATTGGAACCAAACTTAGCGCTGTCATGGTCTTGCCCATCTGCTGCCCCTCGCTGTGAATTACTGTCCTTACCTTCCACCTGACTCTGGTCTCGCTCTGAGTCTTCAGTTGCCTAAGTCTTTGAGAAACTACACTTTTTTTGTTGGAATTTTTCCTGCTGGCCTGTTCCTAAATCTCAGTGGGGCAACTAATATATGTAGTGGTAGCGGACAGGAAATTTTGTGAGGCAATAAGTAGAAATTGTGTGCCAGCTTGTTTTTCCCAGGATACTGGCCCTACATATGCTCATTAAACTCTATGAAAATTTTAGCTCTTACTTTCCTTAATCAAAAATAAAAGGTACACTAAAAGCACACAGTCACTTTCTTTTCTGTGGAAAGCACATGAATCCCCTGCAAGTGATTCCTCTGCCAGCACAGAATTTATTTAGAAGTCTTTGTAAAGTTAACTTAGCTTCTCCCTTTAATGAAATAAGAAGCTTACCAAGGTTCTGAATACCTACTTCTGAAGTATGAACCAGATGTTTCATACATGTCTGTCTACTCTTTCTGTGTAACAGGTGAAAAATGGGGCATCACTGGAGCCATGGTCTCTTCCACAGCCACCCTGTGCACAAGATAGAAGTCACTAGGGCTACCTGTATCTCTCACTGACAAGAGTCAGCAGTGGCCCTAGTCCTGACCTTAGTTAGTATTATCCTTTTGCTTTCATGGTGCTCTCACATTGCCCAGTGAAATAACGAGGCAAATGTATGCAAAGATCTTACTTTACCTAGAAAATCTTTGCTCACTAGTTTTAAACAATGTAAAATGGTGTTGATTATTTGAATCAAAACTTTCGATGATGAGATGGGAGGCACAGCCAAAGGGTATCAGATTGTGGAATAAGCAATGCAAAGTTTATTTTTGGTACAACTAAAACTGCCACAAAATCCTGTATTGTAAGACTATTTTGGGGAATACTCTTCCGCTGACAGGAAATTAGACTGAAGAGTACTCCTACTTTCGTTGATACTTTAAGCATCAGATATAAGTGCAAAAAAACCCAAAAACTTATCCAGATTTATTACTTTGGAAATCCCCCACGTAAGAAAGAATATAGATTTTTTTATTCAAACAATTAATTACTGGTACATTTTCTATGTTACAATTAAAGTGACTAATTCGTTTGCAGGTTCAGTTTTTTGAACGTGCCATGAGATTTTGGGTAGAGCAGATTTTCCAAGTTTTTTGCGTCACCCTTTACTTTTCAGATCAGAAATGGTAAATTTTCAAGATCTAAAATTTCACCTACAAGAATAGTTTTCTAGTTGTTGCAGCACAACCATTCCATGAGATGTAAGGAAATGTTTAGAAATCTGAATTCTTCTTAAAAAGAACAACAAAACTAAACTAAAAAATGACCCAACCCTCCCCCCTCAAAAAACGAAACCAGAGCAAAACCAAAACAAAGATACAAACAAACAAACAAAGAAGAAAGGAAGTCTTGACAGTCATTTCTATATCATGGAGAGCATCATCCATTCTTCTCAGGATGTCCTGTTAGTGTTGAGGGCCAAAGAATGTAGGAACATATGAATATTGGAATGACAGACGAATCTTCCTCTAGACAAGCCTTCTCATTAGCTCCAGACAAGAAGTTTGTTAAAATTATTTTTCATAAAATGCTAAACATCTTTATATAGGCACTCCTAGACCTGTTTAAGTCCAGTTTATATTAACAGTGTAATAGACTTGCAACTGAGACAGCCACAACCACACTTGTAAAATGTTTTCATTTGAGTGACTAGAGGCACTGCTTATGCTACATTCCAACTATGTGTCAGTGCAGGAATCCTAGTCCAGACATTGTCTACAAAGGAAACTGCATTTCTGGCACAGCCATATAATGCCACCACCAGCCTCCACCTCTTACTTTCAGCCTTTGACTCATGTTACGCATTTCTTATGAAATGTGCTTTAAGCTGGAGTGGAGGCGGTCACTGCCCGACAGCTGTGACAGAGTCATTATTGGGATTGATTAAAGGACGAACTAAAAGTTGAGGCAGGTGGGGCAATCACAACAGTTTGGGGAGGAACAATCAGGGGAAAATAGCTGGATAAGGAAGAAAACAGGGACTGGTAGTGTGTAAATAGATGTCTGGACTGTCTGTTTTCCTGGCCATGCCTTTCTCCTGGTCAGTGTAGTCAGTCTGTGTGGATGTGTGTGTCTGGAGGTTTAAGTGGCAGGAAATGGACTGGGAACTGTTAAGTCTGAGCTGGATGCTGGAGAGATCAGAGGGTGTGTGAGTTGGCTCCTGGAGTGAGCAGAAGGTGGGGTTGGGGATTGGCTGTTGGCAGGGCCACAGGACTGGACCAGCTGTCAGAGAGAATTGTTTGCATGTGTATGGCCTTACGTGTGAGGCAACTGAAAAACCAGAGGATGAAGGGGACAGCAGCTGGACAGGCTGCGTGTTAGGGTGGGCTTCCATCCTAATCAGTCACAGGAAGGAACAGGATGGTGCTCTTTAGGAGGGAGTGCTTTGTGTTCTGTCTGTGTTGATCTGTGTGGCCAGGTGTACTCAGATATCTGGCATGTTTGTGTGCCTCTGGGGAATACTGGCTCAGCCTCACCAGGCAGGACCTGGGCAAATGGATCTTCCACCTCTCTTGGGGTACTTGATTTGGCAACCCCTGACAGATATTCATTGTATTAAACCCTTGGAATGGTCATGCTGTGATTTTTTTTTTCAGCCACTTTAAAGGAATAGATAGGATTCTGGGATTCAGGACTCAAGTTAGTATTTTCAAGAAAAAAAAAAGATATGAAAATGTTTTCCTTTTAGAATTTTGTAAAATCAGGGCTCGATTAAACTATTTTTAGCATAAGGAGAATTAGTGATTCCTAGCTACGTTTTTCTCCAACAGGATTTCACCAAAGTAGGCATTTCCCTAAAATATCCTAACATACACATTTTTTAAATACTTTGACACATTTTCAGCTAGCACTAATGGAGATAGAATTGTGATAAAATAGCATAGGCTTTTTGGAGTCAAGGTAGTAACAGGGATAGGAGTACAGATAACTACATCTGCAACACACCCCAGAGACTGAACCCCCCTGATCTTTGATAGAGCTGCTGGCACAGTGAGAGTGAAGGTCCCTAATGAGGCTCTTAGAACAATTAATGCCTATTGATTCACTCAAGGCTTTGACCATCTGCTACATTTCTGCATCAAAGCGAAGGGAAAGTTTTAAATTAAAAGAACAACTTGAAAGCTAAAAGAACTTGGCAGTACTGCCTTCTCCTCCATATTCATATTATCAGAAGCTGAGTACTCATGTTGTGGGTAAAAATCACTTATCTGAGAATTTAATGCTTTAGACCATTGAGAAAAAATTCTGAGAAAGCACATTTATATACATTTATTACTGAATGTAAACCCTGTCCATGTCATTTGGTTTATTTCTACTGCTCCATCTCTCTAATTTTCTTACGTAGTTATTTGGTTTGTTTTGACTTAATAAATGACTCACTATCATCTCCACTATCAGAAATGATTAAAAAATCATTGTTTGTGTTTAAATCACCCAAATACTGGATTTACTTTTACATAATGAAACTATTTTCTTGTTGTTCTTCCATTTATTTAGCTTGATTTGTCACCATTTTGGGTTTTCACTGTCACATGAAAGGAATGAGCAATTTAAGGGCAGACTAACAAAGAGACAATAAATCCCTGAGAAAATGTTACTGAGGAGAGGAAGTTCATCTAACACAGCTGCCAAGAATGAGGCAAATGAACATCTGCATTGGATTATACTGCTTCAGGAAAGCTAAAATGAGTCTGTGCTAAAAGAACCTTCTGTTAATCTTACTTGTTTTTTCCATTTCTCCTTTGTTTATGCTTTCTTGGAGCCAAGGAAACACAAGTTTCTTTATCAGCGCAAACAAGTGCTTGTAAAATTCCTTTTTAATATATGGTAACACCATGGCTAGTAACAGCAAAGAAACAATGAAAAACTTCAGCTGTTTTTTGACAAGTCACCTCTGTAAACTTAAACTTCGCTTGAAAGATCCCTGTACTCTGCAGCAGCAGCTGCTCTAGCCAGGAATCCACTTAGTTAGTGCCCTCTCTCCTGCTGTTTGTAGCACTTCTAAAGGAAAGAAAGAAAATTCTGCAGCATCAGAGCAGAAGCTCTGTGACCGAAACATAGCCTTGATCTGTGGAAGGACTTCATAAACCTGCATAGGCTCTCTATCAATTTCATATTGGTCACACCTTACTAGATGCACTGTTTTAAATAAAAAATTTAGCTTTTCCTGCTATTTGCACGTTCACCTGTGTGCCAAAAATCCAACCAAGACATTTTTCTTTACAGGTTTATTACCAGCTATCAAAATTGTCTCAGAGTAAATCCTTAACTGCCCTCATAAGTTCCCACTTCTGGTCTGGGCATTTCCCACACTTCTATCATTGCCATTGCAGGTGTAGCTGATGGATACACACTACTCAATTTTCTTCAGAAATACTAAAGAAAACTTAGAAGCTGGACATGGAGGACAGAAGAATGAAAATCTGGAAAACTAGCAGGTTGTTGCCCTAGTTAGCAAATGTGGTTGTTAAGTAAGTCTTCTGCTATTGTTGTTTGTCTTGTTTTGTTCTCTTCCAAGAAGCAGAATTACAAATAACTGCCATGCTTAATTTTTGGAAAATCCAAAATCTAAGAGCTGCTTCTCCCTGTTTCTCTTACAACTATTATTCAGAAAATTATCTTCAGCTCTTCTTTTTGAAAATATATCCTCCTTGTTTGTTTGATTGATTGTTACATATACCACTTTAAGCTGCTATTCATTTTTAAAAAGGTTGAGATTCCCCTCAGTCTTGGAAGAGAAAAAGAAAAACTTCTTCTCTCTTTCTCTATTGCTGTACAGTGCAGCATCTCGTGCATTATCCTGACGGATGTAAAAGTAAGGTGTGCAAAAATATGTTTTTCCCTCTTTGACTTCCTCTTTGCAAAGCATACAATCAGAAGGTTTTTCCCTTCCTTTTGTTGGTGTTTTTGTGTAACCATCACACCAAAGAAGTGGGTTTTATATAGTCATTGAGGAAGACTGGGGGTTTGTGGCTGCTTCAGCTGGGCAAGGCGGTCAGAAGAAAACCCTGAAACCCAAGCAGAAGGTCTATACATACCCTTCAGGGACGGTAAAAATAGAAGTGTTGTCAGCTGGTTTGACTAGACAACAAAATTAACATGTTGGCTTACAGGCAAGGAATTAATGTTTGATGTCTTGAGGAGTGACTGACACTTAATACATTAACACCCAGTTTATACCAGAGTAGGAGGTATCACAGTGTGGCAGACGGACCACACTGCCAGGTGTATCTCAGGTGTATCTCAGGCCTGTTTCAGGTGTTCTGTTAATTTAGTCCTATTACATAAACACAAGTGGAAACTTGAAGCAAGTTAATTTAAAACTGATAAAAAGAAAATATTGAAAGGGAATTATGATTTTTTTTTTCCATTTGAGAGCTTACTAGACTTCTAGAAGGCTTGAGGGATGCACTGTGCGTGTGCTGCAGAGAAGTGCATGTTGGTGCACTCAGAATTCACAGTACTGGCTCACGTCCTTAAATTATTTATATTTGTTCAGCTTTGTTTAATTAACTACTAACATTTCCTACCCAGGTTGTCCTCCCTAGGTTCTGTTATACAGAAAGCTAAAATAATTCAACAAGGTCTGATTAAAAAAGTGGTTGAAAGGAATGAAGTGGGGTAGAAACTGAGCTTACAGCTTATGAGAACATGGAGAGACAGGCAGGGACTGGCAGCTGAAAGAAAAACATACTTATAATTAGGTGAGACAGTGATGGAGTGGGAAAGGGGAGTGAGACTCATGCCTGTGGGAGATTAGTACATGTTTCTCTTCACTGCTCAGCTGAAGCATTTCTGAAGTAATGAGGTGTGAACACAGGCTATTCAGAATAGAGTCACTGTTCAGGTAATCGGTGTTCAGGTATTACAAGACTCTCTGTTAGCTAGGGATAAAATACAGGGTGAATGAGTTAGCACATCCTAACTTGTGTGTTAAGCAAGGAAGAAAATAATGATAAAGTGGTTTGTTCATCATAAATAGAACCACAAAGCCAGATGGAGAATACTGGCATGGCATTAACTAATTTATTATTGCTAAGCAATTTTTTAGAGTTTATTTTTTAGGAAGCAAACAATGCATCCGGCAAAAAGAATTTGTATCATCAAAATGCAAACTAAGCTTTTGCAGTTGTTTGTTTTTAACCCATGAACAAAGAGAAGCTCATTGCATCTCAGCAGCAAAGGAAGAAAAAAGAAAATGAACCTCTAAGCTGATTCGCTAACAAGAACCATAGCAATTAGCAGTAGTGGAAGCCTTAATGCACAGGCAAAACAATTTAGATGTTCTTGGCTAATGTCAGCCAAAATGAACAGAGCAGAGCTGTCAGAAATTTCCTATCCCCCTAGTTGTTCTCATGGCTTGTGTGGGAATGAGAGTCTCCATCCCATCAGGCTAGTGCTCCTACTGTTATGAATGCAGAAGAACTGCACTCTGTGTCTCTTCTGAACATAGGTAGGCCCATCAGTGCACCAATACTGCTCAGAGAGCTGCTGCAGCACAGCAGAACAGGCAGAAGGCGTGCTGGGAAGCAGCATGTGCAGGATGTGAGTTGGTCAGTTAGAGGATATATGATGCAAATCTCCAGGAAATCAGGAAATATACTCTGCATCTCTCTGAAGACAGTAAGGTAAATAGATATTCTCTTATTTATCCAAATATGTATTAGGAGCTACATAATCTACCTGCTAAAGCACAGAACTACTTTGTCACTGGTAATTTCTTCTTCTTAATCTGTGATTAAACCTTTGGACAATGAAATTTCGTTTCAAGAGGTAGTAGGTGACAATAACTTTTTAATTTTAAGTTTGGTGGTGAGAGCTTAGAGTCTGTTCTGAAAAAGACCTTTAGGAGTGATGAACACACCATTATGTGAAGCACTGCACATGGATATAGCCAGGCGTCTCTGCTCCCTGGTCTCTTCCTGTTACCCTTCCCAACCCTGTTGCTATCAGTGCATTGCTGATAGTTGTTTAATGAGGACAATGTCTAGTCATAAACCTTGTCTGTGTGAATACTTTTAGGAGTGTTGAACAATCCTTGCTTCTGTGTCAGAAGTCATGTGTTTGTCTAACTTGGGGAAGAGGGTCTGTTTTTTCTTTTGAGTAGTTTTGTGTAAAACATTATTGGGTCTGCTTGTGTGCCAAACACCTCTTCCTAAAATAAAAACAATGAAAAAACAGTCAGACTTACAACACTATGTGAATCATGTTGTTGCTCAAAGCTTATTTCGTCCACATTATATTTTTAAGATCTACAAATAACTACATTTTAAATTTGGTAAAAGAGTCAAGCACATGTGTGGGTAACGTGTTTATTTCTGTCTCGTAAGTGTGGGTGGTAGCTATCCTGTAGCAGTCGCACACAGCATAAACACACTTTCTGTTCTGCTGGCATTGTGTGTTTCCTTTTTGTGGTACTTACACTCCCAGCTTTTCTCTGCCCCACTCCCTTAATGAGCAATCTCACTACCTGTGGGCAAGTTTCAGTTTTAACATCTGCTGCCGTCTCTTGAACAGGCATTTCAGAGGTCCCACCCAGATAGTGATCAGGAGGAGAAAAAGCTCAACTGGTAATGTCAGAATTGGCAATATGGAAGGCAGAATTTACGGTATTTTGACAAGAGAGGGAGAACAAGATTCCCTGAAAATAGTTTGCCATTTGGAGCACATTTTCCAAAAATACATGGATGAAGGAGAAACAGACATACTTGGATAAGAGAAGAATGCATTTATCTGCTAAATTTTGATGCCCAGACTAAAGTGGTCGTATACTGTCATTTAAGTTCCTTGACAGATGAATATCTCAAATAACATTATTCTTGAGAAAAACAATTCCATTCTCTAAACTGAAAAGTGACACTTAAGACATAAAAGTTGGCATTTTTATTTAAAGTGTGCTTTGCTTTGAACATTTTTTAATGGCCCTTTTGTCTTAAGAATGGATAGTATGAACTTTCTAAACATTTTTAAAAATAGTTTACCAACAGAATGATTTAAAGATTATTTAAATAAATATTGAAACATTGAAAACATCGAACATGTTTTGATATTTTCTGCTTTTGAGTATGATTAATTCTCCTAATCATTACAAATTTCTTCCAATTTTAAGATATTTGGGTATCTTAATTTTCTCTAAGTAATATAATGGCAGCTGAGCTATTGGATAAAGGAGATTTCAAGAGGGAAGGGAAAAGTCTTTTAAAGATCTTTGTGACACTGCTGTTCTGCGCAGCAAATAAAGCTACCTCCCTGTAACATGGAGCCTTGTCACTTTGAAAGTGAAATTTGATGTTCATCAGAAATATATTTTCTAGGTGCAAATATGAATAGATCATCCTGACAGCAAATGTAGCAATCACATTGAGAGCATCATGCACAGTGGCCTTGACTGGCATTTTTCCACTGACAGCTGGTGAGAACTGCATCTGTTAAACTTCATGAGATCAGGAACTTCTGTTCTGACACCTCTATTATTTGGACATTTCATCTCAATATGTGATGGGATTTTTTCTGAATAGATCTTAGTTTTAATTTATAACTTAGTTACAGTTAATATCTTATTTTTCTTTTATGTCCTGGATTTTGCTTACAATTTCTGAAAAGTCCTAAATTCAGAGCAAATGTATATTAGATTAGAGGAAGAAGAAACAATCAGCACAAATACAGTATTCCTTCCAGTAAAGGACTCCAGATGTTGAGAACTTGCTCTAAGACCTCACCCCCATGGCCAACACCAGAGTGAAATCACGAAGACTAGGACCCAGAGGGACAGTGAAAGGATGAGCATAACATCATAAAAGGGTTAGAAGCTAAGAAAATTGTGTGTTCAATTTTTAATGGTAGTGTTGCAATTACTGCATCTTTTCCTCTATATTAGTACTCTAGCTACTTTATTTTTCATTCTTTTTCTGCAGTAATTAGATGAAGACTAATGGTGATCCTTGAATTAGACTGTTAAAGATTCTATTATATTAACAATCCCAAAAGCACAGATGGTTGAGGTGGGAAGGGATCTGGGAAGGGATCTGGTTCCTTCAGTCCTTTCATCATCTTTGGGGCTCTTCATTAGACTTTCTCCATTGTGGCCACATCACTTTGCACCGAGGAGCCCAGAATTGGACATGGCACTCCATGTGTGACCTCACCAGGGCTGAGCAGAGAATGACCACCTCCATCAACTTGCTGGCATCAAGAATGGCTTGTAGTCCATCCCACCATGTCTCCATGATTGCAACAAGACTGTAGCCCTGCAGATGAACACAGGTCTCCAATTCATCATGTTTATTCCCTGTGCTATGTGCATGCTCTTCAGAGGCATCCTAGAATCCTGAGAAACCCAAGGGCCTGGGTTTTTCCACTGGTGTTGGTTTGGTTACAGGCAAATTCTGGAGGTGCCCCTATTTAAGTCTTGTTTTCTGCTTTTGTGACAGCATCACCCAATGCCTTTTGCTTATCAGCCCTATCCACCCCGCTCTCACAGGACTGCTGGTAATTGTGCCTCCATTGTCATTCCTAGTTTGAATCCTTGAGAGTGCACTCGATCTCACTGTCCATGTCACTGACAAAGATGTTGAACAGCTCCAGTCCCAGTATTGACCCCTGAGGAATGCTACTTGTCACTGGTCTCCACTTGGACATTGAACCACCGACCGCAGCTCTTCGAGTGTGACCATCCAGCCAATTCCTCATCCCCTGATCCATCAAATCCATGTCTCTCCAGTTTAGAGACAAGGACATCATGCAGGACAGGGTCAGATGCTTTTCACAAGTACAAGCAGATGACATCAGCTGTCCTTCACTTACCCTGTCCATGTTATTGTGATGATTTGCAAAGCAGAAATTTGAGAAAATAATCTAAAGTGATTAAAGATTTGACATTTGCATCACCCTGTGGTTGGCAGGATTTTACTTTTCTGAAAACCCCTACTTCATATAAACCAGTGGGAAAAGAGGGTTGTCCCAGTGTAGAAGAGTAGGCTTTTTACAGATTTATCCCAAGGCAGGTAAAAAGTAATCACTAAGGTCACTCATTTGGTCAAGCTCTATAAATATTTTTGCAAGGAAAATAGTTGAGTCAAGTTAGCTTGCACAGAAGTGGAGAGGGATTCTGGTGAAGGTTTTATTTTCTGTGCCCTGTGATAGGCCATGTGTGCATGTGTGTGGAGAAAATATTTCTTCAGCTCAGCTGGACATGGAAATAGACAGCGAAAGTCCTGCATACAATTCTTTTTGGGTTTGTTCATATAAAAGGAATGTGTGACATTTAGTCTGAATGGAGCCTTTCAGTGCAATGCATGTACTTAATATGGTTAAGACTTTATTTTTTTAATATGCTTTAAAACTATGCACCCTTCTGCTAATGATAAATTAATTTAGTATACTAATAGGATCAGTGTTGCCATGCACATGAGTTTAAATTACAAGCAGAACATCAATTTATGCTTGGTTTTACAGTTGTCCCACATGCTCTATTGTATAATTTCAATAGCTTGTACAGTTTCTAAACACTGACGTAGTATTTCATGCCAATACCATAAAATTCACCAGAAACAGTTCAGCCATTTCTGGAAATGAAAATTTTTGTGAGTCTATCAAATAATTGGTTAATAGTTCTAATGTTTTTTCATGTTAGAACACAAACTCAAAAACTGATAGGGACATACTAGCACTTGCAAGTGCCACCAGAAGTACGGAAATATCCTTACTCACAGCATAAACTGCTTGAAATATTAGAGCATTGCACAAGTCATGCTTTTCTTGTAGGTTTCATGGATGCTTGCTTATAACAGAAGTATCACAGAGTTTTCCCTCTTTGTGTCATGCTGCCTGGCAAAAGACTGAGTCAGAGTCTGTAGAGGAGAAATATATGTGCCTAAACATTTATTCTTGGTTTACTTGCCACCTAATGTCAGGTAATAGATCAGCACTTCCCTTTCCTTCTGCTTCCTAGCTGGTTTCCAGTCATCTTAGCTTTGTCCTCACTTCTTCCCAACTTCCTAGCCCAGGCTTTTCACTCAGTCTTATTATCCTTTTTTTTCTGCATTATTCATCCACTTTCCCCATCTTACCCACCTGTGTGCCCAACAGACCTTGTCTCTTTCCTTTCAAAAATCATCTCCCAATGCAAGTATTGATGGGAGATTCCTTCCTTTCTAGGATTTCCATTGCAAGCTTCTGGTCCCTGATTCTTCTTTGCCTTCTTTGCCAATCAGCCCCCGCTGTGTGAAAGATTTTTTTCCAGTGCTTTCTATAATACTGTGAGGGAGGGATAGAGTAGACATAAAAACAAATGAATTGAAATTAAGTACTAAGGAGCCAGAAAATGCCAGAATTTTTTTGCTGTGTGACCTTAGTTGTACCCATCTGTAGCATATGGTACAACCCTGTCTTCAGATACATAAATGTATACTCTTATTCTTTCATAAGTATATATTAAAAGATGCATTTATAGATTTTTTTTCCTAAGGTGCTTTGTTTAAAGGAGAAAAATGCAGAAAAACAGATATTGAAGCATTTGTTATGCTTCTTACAGTGTATTGTCAAACCACTGTGAAATTAGCTGTTTAGCAGCTGATCATATTCAAAGCCAAAATATTATTCAGAATTTCTGGATAAATTGATACATCCTTCAGTAATCTATCACCTAAATTATGTACTCAGAATGACTGGCTTTTCAGGAAGCCAAGGCACAAGAAATGAGCCTGTGAGTGAACAACTGGTTAAAAGAGAGGCAAAAATGTGAGGAATATACAGGCAGCCCTTGTAGTAGAGACTGGTCACCACTGTTTCTACAGATATTGTACTGCCTGCATTATCATAGAACCACAGAGCAGTTTGGGTTGGAAGGGACCTTGGAGACCATCTCATTCCAACCCCCTGTAATGGGCAGGGGCACCTCCCACTAGACCAGCTTGCTCAGAGCTTCATCAAACCTGGCCTTGAACACTTCCAGGGATGGAGCATCCACAGCTTCTCTGGGCAACCTGTTCCAGTGCCTCACTACCTTCGCAAGTAAAGACTTTCTTTCTAACATCTAAATGTAGTCTCTTTCAGCTTGAAGCCATTCTCCCTTGTCCTGTCATTAAATGCACTTGTAGTCTCTCTCCATCTTTCTTGTGGGCTTCAGTGAAGGCAGGCAGTTACGTGAGTGCTGTGCAGGGAATGTTGCTGATGAGGGTTTTTTTAATAAGGATGGGAGAGGTTGTAAAGAATTCCAAATGAATCTTCTAAGACGGAAAAACTGGAGAATAAAATCGAAGATTACATTAATTTCTATCATTTGTTATAAATATATTCAGAGGGAGGAGAAATCCTAATTCACATAAAAATAATACTTAGGTGTAAATTATTGACCTTACGACAGTTCAATGAAGATATCATCTTGGCTGCAGCCAAGAAAACACATCAGCTGTGTTCCTGACAAGAAAAAGGACAGAGGACATTGCTATGTACCCTGAACCTAACCCTAACCCAACCCTGACCAAACCCTAACCTTAACCCTAAACCTAACCCTACCCTAATCCCAACCCTAACTCCAACCCTAACCTAACCCAATACTAACCCTAACCCTAACCCTAATCCTAACCCTTGGGATTACCTGCATGATGTGCAGTTATGATTCTCCTGAGTGTACCAAAGACCAAAAATTATGTCCTAGAACACAGAAACTGTGAGAAAGACTAAAAAGATAACTAGAGGTGTGGAATGGTTGCAGTACAAGAAACTTACCAAAGTAAGTTCACACTTAGTATGGAAAGAAGACAAGTGGAAAGAGTATATAAAAGAGGCTTCTGAAATCACAGAGGGCAGGGAGAAAAGAGAATGGGCACCAAATAGGTGAACCCTATCCAGTATAAGAACTCAGAGACATTGAAGAACATCAGCAGGACCTAAGCTGAAAACAAAGAAGCAGAGATTTCTTTATGAAATGCATAACTGAGCCATGGACCTCCTTGCCAGAAGATACTGTAAATGTCAAGTATTTGTACATGCTCAGGAGAAGTCTAAGCAAAAGATAAATCTTTTATTCCTTTCTAGTGTGGTTCTTAACTCACTCAGGCCTTGGTCCAGACTGCTTCTCTAACACTAACATTGCACAAATTATAGAGGATAGAAATGTGCAGCTAAGAAATTTGTTTAGCAGTCAGCAGGAAACAAAAAAAAACCCCTTTGATGAGAAATATAAGAACAGCCAGTCAGACTAACTTAGTGAACAGATAAGAACCGCAAAAGCAAAATTGTAGCCTGCCATTTGGAGTCTTAAGAAGTGTAATCAGTTGACAGAGCTAGGGAAAGTAAACAAAACTTCTGCCTGGAAAATGGAGATTTTCAACAAGAAGGAAAACTCCAGCTTAGCTGAAGGCAGCTGGACACTACTGAAGGAAAGCACAGATGTCCTAATTCAAAGGAGTCCTGCTGTGTTTGAAAAAGAGGAGACAAACAGCAAGGTTAAAACTGAGTGGATATGTACAGATGTCACTGCCCTTGTAGGGAACAAGATATACATGGATAGATGGATGTAGCAGATATAGAGAGCCTGTAATTGAGTAATTCTTTGGCTTACAAATGAGCACTAAAGACTCAAGAAATCCCAATGACCTACAGGAGTGGGGGTAATAAACTGTTTGTATTTAGGGATTTCTCCACGGCTGTACATTCAAAACTAATGCACTGCAGAGGTCAAGAACATGCTCTGTCTTGTTTTCCTTTATCCAGTATTGGACAAAAATGTTGAGCATTGGCCAGATATCCATGTTAAAAGGTCCAGCAGAAACTAAAGGCATTGTCAGCAGCATTTCATGTAGATCATCTGCATGAATGGTGTATTATTTCCTTCATTTCTATGGGTTTTCAAAAATCAGAGGAAAAATCCATCTGATAATTAAGTCTTTGCTGCATATACTGTAAAAAATCATTGCAAATTTTATAAATCTGGAGGCTGCTTCTACATTTATCTCTTAAATATGTTAGTCTACTGTAAGATACCAAGGCAGATATATGTTTTGGTCACATATACTGGACAAAAACTCTGTTGCAACAGGAGGGATTATGCAGGTAAGCTGCTGATATTTTGTGGATAAAGAGACAGAAAGTTCCTTCTTTCCTATCGAAGGAAGGAACTGAGTTAAAAAATAGTTTGACAGGACTAATAATGGCTCTTGGTAGCTATTGCTAAATATTGCCTGAAAAAATGGAAAAGTGAGCCAGGTTGTATATAAATACGTTTTCCATGAATGCTTAAAAACTCAGTATTTTCTCTTAGGATAACATATATCTAGCGTTCAAGATAAAGGCATAAAGTAAATGGGTTTTGTATATGATTTGACCAAATGTTACAAACACTGTTCCTCTAAGCAGTGCGGCTGGTGGTAACAATGGAGAAATTTCAGGGAGACAGAATGGAAAGAAATGACAGCCTCAAGCAGAAAAGGTGAATGATGAAACCTGTTCTCAGCCCTGGTATGGTACTATGGGACTGAAAAAGGGGGGTCCTTGGTCCTCTGAAGAAGATAAAATAGTGTGTGTGTTTATAATAAGACACTTGATTAAAGAATAATTTGATCTCTTTCTTCCTTGTCTTTATGGAGAAGGTGGACAGCAAATAATACTGGTCTGTGGCTTAGTTAAAAATGTACCTGGGGAGAGCTGACCTGTTTTGGTTTCTAACCAAAACGAGGAGTCTGGGGTAGAATCAAGATTCTAGATTTTAAAACCCTAACCTCTGTATTTCCTAATTTAATAAAAAATAAATAAACTAGCAATCAAAAAACCCCAACAGCAGCAACAACAAAAAAACCACTAAGATAACCCAGTAACAAACCTCCCCCAAAATAGCCAGCTAAACAACCACCCCCATGCCCCCCCCAACTCAAGCATTTTATTCAATGTAAAATAAAATTTTTCCTAATTCTCTTTATTGATTGAGATTGTTGTTTCATTACTGCAGAAACCTTTACTCCTGTCTGTCTTCCACTTCCCATCCTAGGTAAATCTATTTTTAGTTTTGACTCTCCTAAGGTGATCTTCAGCACTTTTCAGTCTAGATCTACCAAGAGCCCACTGGTCCCTTTCCATATACAGTGCTTTCCAAGCTCCCTCCTGTCCCAGTCAAAAAGTGACAATTGCAGCCTTTGTTAAACATCTCATGACTTAAAAATTGTCTAAATAATTTCAAGCATATCCTTGCAGAATTTCTTTCTTGAGCAAGTACTCGCTTTGAATAACTACAAATGGAAAAAAAAGCTTTTCATTGAATGAGGAGGGAGGGGTGAAATAACACTTTTAATGGAAACTATTAGAAATGCTCAGCTACAGGATCTCTATAGCAGACATGTATACATAGAGCTGCTGAGGCAGAGACACACTCTCAAACTACATCCAGGGTGTAAATCTCTGTAAATATGAGTATTAAACATAGAGAACTGGTCAGGCGAAAGGGTGTACTTTAAAATGTCTCTGTAGGTGACAGAAAATCTCTAAGACAATTCAGGTGAGAATCCCAGGCATTTGTTGCCATTTAACTGCTGCTCTGTCCTGCTCATATCTTAAAACCTGATTCTGATAAATTTTGGCTAAAATGGCCAGAGAAATGTCCCATTCCATATAAGAATTTGTATCACTGCCTGTGTAATGCTGGATGGAAGGATGTTGGAGGTCATGTTTTATTGGATAAGTGGAGGTTGTGAGCAGGCGGGAGCGATGGGAGGGGAAGCTGGAGAAGCTGTGCTGCTGCCTGTCAGGGTACACAGCAGTTAAAGACAGGGCTGGATAATGACGGCGCTGGGATGGTGTACAGCAGTGAGGGGCGTCCATCCATAAATACAGTAGGAAGTTTTCGGCAGCGGTCTGACAGAGAAGTCTACACGGAGTCAGATTTCAGAGCTGGAGCAGTGAATTGCAGTGCGTCACTCAGAGAGCCTGAGTGCTGCCTTTGTTCCACTTGTGTCTGAACGTTGGAGGAGAAACAGCAGGCTCCAGTTTTTATCAACTTTTTATTTTCATAAGCATAAAACTCATGTGCACTGCACTTTTTCCTCACTTAAGTTCTTTCAACTGACTTTCAAAAAATGCCCTCATGGTAAGAACTCTTGCTTCTAAATTTTACTTCTTCTTTTTTTCCCCATGTGTTTCTGTATTACAGTCTTTGGTCTCATTCTTCCCCCACCCCCCTTTTTTTTTTGGCACACCTGCTCCAGGCATGCCTGGTGGACCTGGGACTTGTCGCTACTGCTCTTTGGCTTGTCAATCCATGCTGGTGCAGCAGCTTGGATCATAGAAGGTAAGGCTTCTCCAAATCATGTTTATAAATCGAGAGTAAGTGTGAATTTTAAGATTTGCTTTCCTAATATGGAAAGAGACTCTACCATTTCAGATCTTCATTTTCTCTGCTGCTTGCCATTCATCATTTCATATGGGAAAGCTGCTGTGAGTTAGGAGCTTAAATTCCCATTCATTCTGGATAAGGGGAAATAAATACACTGGTTCTCCAGCTCTAAAGCAGCCTATCATGCCTGCTTTCTCAATATATCTTCAGAGTGTAATAATTAACAGAAAGTACTTTAAAGAAATCCAGAATACCGAATGTTTTTACAATTAGGATAGATACATGTGTCACTGTGGACATATCAAGAATGTGCCAGGCATGGTGTGAGTACAAAGACATAGATGGGATGCTTGTTCCAGTGCACAGAGATTTCTCCTGGTAAGACTCTGAAAAAACTGAGATTTTCTGATCTCTTGAGTTAAATGTTTAGTTTTACCAGTCCAGTCTTTATGGACTTTCAGTGAAAAGTCTTTTTGTAACTTCAGATCATACGTTCTTGTAACAGAGCCAAATTCCTCAGCATCTTTGGAAGGCATAAACTCACATTTAACTATTGAGAGAGAACACTGATTTAAAAGTTTATATGTAATTTTGAGAAAAGTGAAAAAGCTTTACATATTACTTTGCCATTGGGAAATATGATATTTATATCAAAAAGGTTTTTTTACTGTCTTACAGAAATAGTTGGAATTTGTTACGTAGATGACCTCTAGATAACTGTGTGATGGGAGCATTAGAAAGTATTGTTGGGATACATACCACACATGAAGACTTTAATGTTACTCAGATTGGTTGTTTCCTTTTTAATTGACACTGTCGTAGATCACTGACACTTCGGCATCTAAAAGCCAAAGCCCCAGGTAGTTATTTCAGTAGGAGAAAAAGCCACAGATTAGTTATCACTAAAAAATGCTATAGGTACAGATAAGAAATAGGTAACGCTGTATTACAGGTAATTAATTAAGGAAACAAACTGAAACTAGGTCTTCGAATTAAGAAATGTATGTCTGAATGGTGACTGAAATATAATATATTGTCTATCAACTGGAGGCAGATCTGTTGCATCAGGTGAAAATGTTTTTGAGCTGATGAAGGACAGTGCATGAGAGAGGTCTGGACAGGAAAGAACCAAATTTTGGCACATACAAGTGAATAAACAGAAGATCATTAGAACTACAAGTATAGTGACAAAACCTGCAAGTATTTATTTGATACATGACTTTTCTTAGTGGATCTATGCCTATTGCTATTACCTGAAGGTCTGTTTTTTTTTAAATATCTTACCTGTGAAGATCAGATCAGAAGTCAGAAGTAGGAAAGATAATCCCTATTGCTTCTGGACAGTTTATTCCACTGCAGAATTTTACTGCTGCTGGAAGGACTCCTAACCTTACCATGAATGACGATCAAGCGGCGTTATGCAAGTCTCCTAAGATCACTGGACACTTGGAGACTGCTCTGGGAATATGTTCCTTCATGATTGTCCTGGCCTAATATTCCCTCCTCATTTGTCTGTTAATACAAAAGCTCCTGTTCACAAATGTTTACTAAATTTTTCTACATCTGATTTTTAAGTGCTTGACATAATGGGGGGGGGTGGGGGG
>VZRV01004805.1:87468-100483 GCA_013398115.1 Falcunculus frontatus | reverse complement strand
GTGGGGTTTCTCATGCTTTCCATGCCACAACACATTTCCCTGATGCTTTGTTTAAATGATTTCGTCTTCTGAAATCAGGTGTTGAATGCCAGAGACAGAAATAACAATCCTTTCCTTCTGGTGCTGCAAATACATGACTAATATAAATTCTACCTGTTACTGAAGAAGAGAAGAGTTTCATACTTTAAATCCTTCAGTCAAACTATTGGAGAAATAACCTCATTTTCCTTTCTCACAGCTCCTTTTAGCAGTAGAGTGCACAGAAATAAACTGTGTATTTAAGATGAAAATGTTTGGAGACACAGAGTGATGAATTGGCCCCCTGGTATTCAGGCCTTTTGCTGCTAAATGTGTGCTTTATCCAATGTCCTTTTTGTCACTGTCTCCTTCCAGATTACTGCTTTCCAGGATTCTCCAGCCCAGTGAATAATGCTGCACTGCTTTTCTGAACCTAGCTCTAGTCTATTTACCCATAGCACAGATTTGTATCTGAATTCCTTTGAATGAAAGAGAAACTGTGAATGAGTAAATGTGGTTTTAGAGGAATGGCGCAGGTGCTTTCTGTTGTATCATTGGGCTGGTTACATGCAAAAGAGTAAAAATACCTTGTGATGTTCTTGAGTTGGTTAAATAATGGCAAGAAAATTGTTCAGGGATTGAACTATTCACTGAGGGATGGAAAAGGGGTAACTTATTTTTTACAAACCTGAAAACAGTGGCCCTCTGAGTTTAGAGGAGAAAAGAGAAGGCCATCTTTGCCTTCACCATTTTTGTCCTCTTGTTTTCCCCAGGGGAGCACTGAATTGCGGAGGAGGGTTGAGGGTGCTGAATAAAACAAAAGCCTCAGTAGACGTCCAACAGAAGGGCTTGAGCTCTTTCATGACTTTGTGAAAGATACTAGAAAGACTAGTTAGAAAATTTGAATCTGTTTCCTATCAGGAACAATGTTTTGACCAAGTCTTCTTCCTCTTGAGGGAATTGTCTAGTTATGATTATTTCCTACATAGAAAAAGTAGGGGGAAAAAAAGAACGGTGGGAAGTTGTAGGGAGAAAATTCAGATTACAGTCTTTGAAACTGTTTGAGAAGTTCTGGGCTCTAGTTTAACTTTTTCTTGAATCTGTGAGATGCTGGTCCTTTTCTTTTAGTAGAAGTGTTGCTTTCATTTCCCAGTCCTAGAATGTCTGCTTTCATTGTCAAATAAAACAGAAAAAAAAATAATACCTTATATTTAAAGTAATGAACTACTAATTGTAAAATAAAAATATTTTAGATATTTAGATCCGAACTTTAAAATTCAGTTGCTTGGTCTGCAAGTTGATGGGATTTGATCATTATTTCAACAAAACTTTTAAGAAATAATGTGATCTTGCTTCAGAGTGAAACTGAACAGGAGTTCTGAAATCTCAGCAGTTTCTGTGAGTTAGAATGATGAATTTTTACTATCTCTGTTGAAAGGTTTTAGTCCATTTCACTGCAGCTAGCATTGCACATGTACAAAAACGTAAGGAACAAAATGCTTTCATTCTCTTCACCCAAACACAGTGTCGTTTAAACTATGGAGAGCTTTTGCAGTTTTTCTCTTGTGTTCACAATAATTATGCAAATACAGTACCCAATTCTTCTTGGGTTTGTGTGGCAGGACTGAAGATATGTTGGTGTCTTAATAAATTACTTCATCACTTCTCTTTTGTTGAATTGACAAGCATTTATCTCTCTGTTCAACAGAGCTTGGTCTGTCTTATCTTATCTGGCACTGCCTTGCGGTGCATGTATCGGGCCCTTAATTATGCATAATAATGCTTCTTGACTTACACTGATTACCCTGGCTGCTTTTAACACGTTTTGTGTCTTCAACAACAAATTAAGTTAGTGAACAGAAGGTACTCAGAGCACAGCCCTGAACATGCTGGCACCCAAACTGTGGACAGAGCTAAAGTCAGAAAATCTCAAGTTTGAGTGATAGACTCATCCCTAGAAGCTCTAGCTTCTTGCAGAAGTGACATTTAGTCTTCCAGGCTATCTAGGCAGTTATCAGCGTTTCTCAGTTCTTTGCAGTCAAACCAGTCCCTGCGTTTAAAAAAATATAGAAAAAAAATGTTTAAATGTATGTGGTTCTGCAGTTTATATTATGTTTATGAGCTCTAAAAGAAGCTTTACAAATTTCTCATTGACATCTGGGTTTTATTATTAGCCAAGCTGAACAGTGCTTTCTTGGCCTAAGTAACATGCTTAGCAATAGTTTACATAAAGTAAATATTTGTCTCTTTCATTGGCCCTCTGTACACAGAAAGGCTGTTATTAGGCTGTTGATAGAAACTTTTCACTCCTGACCTGCTGAGTTTAATGGAGGAATCCTGAATTATTAACTTTCATTGGCCAGTGATCAGCTGGTGTGATTCTTACAAGCAGCAAACCGGAACTTCTCTTCACAGTGAACTGACATAATGAGTGTAAACAAACATGTCTATACATTAAAAATCTTGTTTCTACCAAGTAATTACCGTATGTTCTCTGAGTTTCAAATGTGTGCTATCACACGTGTGATAAGGATGGCTCAGTCCATTCTCTCCAAAGAGAGGACACAATTACAGTGATAATAAAGCACAGTCCTTCTTAAAGAGAACTCAAATGGCATTGCAATCCTCTTGTACCAGACTGAGCATTTGGACATCATCAAACTGCAATTGAGTCTAAATTGAATGAGCCACTGTGATCCTTCAGGCACGTATTCAAGCTGTTACCAGCTGTTGTGCATGTTTTTGATGTGGAGCCGAGCCTGATTTCATAGTTGATAAAAGGCCTTTCCATGCAAAACACAGTGATTTACAATAGAAAATCAGTTGGTTTCAGTTGGGGTCATCTCTTTCAGTAGCTGAAGAGATTGATAACACCAGTAGAACAACCCTGACTTAGAAAATTTGTTCCGCTCTGTCACTTTTCTAAATGGATTCTTTTTCTGTGTAATACCCTCTACATATTAATTCTCTTGGACAATAAACTACATGTTTCCTAAGTGACTCTGCCAGGCAACAGAAGATGATTTTTTTAGCTTTTTTTTGAGGCCTCAGAAGAGGAAACCAGCTGGGGTGGATGTAGTGTTATGATAACTGTCTTCATTTCCTCTCTGGAGGCGTCCTTGGGCACACTGGAAGTCTGGAGTAAGCAGTTGTTTCCATGATCTTGAATAGAACTCAAAATCACAATTGTGCTTGCATTTGCCACTTCCATTTGGAATTTGAAGGACCATTTCAATAAATGAGCATCAGGAGGAGAGATCTGACTCCACTATTTATGTTTGGTATATTCAAAGGGTTCCAAAGAACATATTTCATGTGCTAACATGTTAATTGCAAGATCGAACGCTTGTTTTGGAGGCTGCCTGTGCCTTTGGCTGTGATTTCTTCCCCTTTCCTTTGCTGTGTTAGCCATGGATCAGTTTGGTTTTTCTTGTACTGGTATCTCACATTTGACCAAATTCATGCAGTAGCTTTGCCAATTTATGCAACTGTGCCTTGGCTAGAAAGACAGCAAATTTTACAGTTTAGTGAAATCTGATTGCTTTTTTTAGGCTGTTATTAATGGTAACTATTTAAGAGAGTATGTCTATTTATCATCATTAATTTTAAGTCCTCAAAAAATCTTTTCCCATTTGGCCAATCCTCACAATCACCGTAGGTTCATAAAGCAACAAAATCAACCAGCAATTTAGACTGTGGTTAATTCTCTTCCTGAAATCTTTCTACCTCTAGCAGCTCCTGCTCCCAAACCTAGAAATTCACAGATGTTGTAGAGAGTAGAATGCAGGTAGAATTCTCCCAAAGAATGAGTAAAATGAGCAAACCTCAGTTTTAACGTATTTGCATATGAGCAGTGTGAAATGACACATGTATTATTCAGGGTATTTTCTGGTCAGAAAGCCTTGGGAAGAGCAACTGGCAGAGCTCAATGTGTCCTGACAAAGAACTGCAGTACTTTACATCATTTTTGGCGGTCTTACAGCCCAGTCTGAGAAGAGCCAGAGTCTGTACCAAGTTTTCCTGAAGGTTTCTGAGAAGAACCAGGAGACACTCAAATGTGTTTTATTCCAAACATTCAATCGACGGAAGCCTGAATCTGGTAATAGTGATTCAGCCATGAGATTTGAATATGAACTGTACCATCACTCATGGTCATCTTCAATACAGAAGACAAAATATTAACAAACAAGGGCTTCAGCCAGTTCATGCTATATTTGGGAACCTCCTGAGTCTCATGACTCTGGGTCTACCCCCTCTGCTGCCCCAAATCCACTTCCTGCTGTGAAGAATTACCACAGTAACTTATAACTGATCAGGTAGGATTAACTTCCAGTCCTATTTGTGACATATCTTTCTCTGAACTGTGAAATCAGAGTTCCGTACATAGTCATGATGTCTGGCTCTGCTTCTTTGGAAAGCTGAATATAGCTTTTGACTTTGTACTTTTTTGGTAGTTGGCGACTAAGAGGGCATTATATTATCATTACTCATTTTATAATCACTGCCCTTCTTACAAGTGATACACATAACCTAGCTCAAGAAGAACAGAACCCACATAGAAATAATTTTAATTTTGTGCTGCCTGCTAAAGAGTAAGTTGATGACTCTTGAGAGAAAAGAATAGTGCTCCAAGACATGCTTCAAATTTTCCTATAAGCTGTGGATATTTTGAATAGCCTGTAACTGAGGTTTGCTGAAACACAGTTTTAGAATATAAACCTGTGTGGCATCCAAGCTCTGATTCATCTCTTGTGATATTTCATATAAGTAAAGAGTAAAATTAAGCATATGAGGGTTGGAAACAGGGTCAGGTAGCATGGCAAAAATATAGAGACACTGTCTGAGAGTATGGGAACGAGCTCGGGAAAGTCAAAGCTTATTTGGAATTAAATGTATCAAGGGAAGGGAAGAGCAGCAAGAAAGGCTTTTACACGTATACCAGCAGCAAAAAGAAGATTAGAGAAAATGTGGATCTGCTGCAAAATGAAATGGGGCAACAAGTCTGATGACAGGGCATGGAAACAGCCCAGGTACTCAATGCCTTCTTTACCTCACTTTTTACTGGTAAGATTTCCCTTCAGGAAACTGAGCCCCTGAGCCCAACTCAGAAAGTCGGAAGCCATGAATAGTCCTCCATTGAGGCAGACTGAGTGAAGGGACATTGAAAGCAGTTGGATATCTGCAAGTCCACAGGACCTGATGAGACACATCCATGAGGGCTCATCAAACTGGCTGATACCATTGAGATAGAACTTTGGAATACAGTCTTTCAAAGATTCTGGTGATCAGAAGAAGATCCTATGGATGGAAAGAAATCCATTGTCACTCCTATTTTCAAAAAGGGCAAGGAGCAGGACCTGGGGATCTGCAGGCTGACCAGCTGACCTCAGTTCTTGGGAAGGCATGGGAGCACATAATTGTGGAAGCCATTCTAGTAAGAACAAGGTGATTAGGAGTAGTCAGCACATACGTGGGAAGGGGAAAATCCTGCCTGAGAGTCTCATAGCCTTCAGCAATGAAATAACCAGTTCAGTGTGTGAGGAAGAGACAGCTGATACTTGTGGTCTTGTGCAAAACTTTCAGCTCTGTCTCCTGTAACATCCACATTGATAAACTCATGAAGTAAAGACTAGATAAGTGGGCAGTGAGGTGTATTGATAACAGTCTGACCTACACATGCTTGAAGAGGTGTGATCAGTGGTATGAAGTGCAGTTACTGGATGCCAGTTACTACTATGCTAGTATATTACCCTGTGTTGCATACTGAGACCAACACTCCGTAACACCTTCATTCACAACATGGATGATGTGATAGACTGAACCCTGAACATCTCAGGTAGAATCCGGTCCCATAATTAGGAGTGATTCCTTCAAAAATTTTACAACTTGATTTATGAGCCATGCTCAAGGGAAAAACAGGCAACTAGAAAGAGCAGATTTGGCTGGGATTAGAGAAGAACTATGTAGCCTTTCTACATGTATTACTTTCTCTTCCTTGATGGTACCAAAGAAACTGAACCAGGTGACAGTATGTATCAAACCTTTTTTTCCCCACCATTATACATATACACTGTATTGTAGTATGTTCGATGTCTTAATTTGATAACTAACAGCTGTCAAACATACATTGCAGGTACAACATTTCTTGAAATATATTAATTTAGAGTTGTTGCTGCTTGTCCCTGTGTTTCTTTCTGTGCCATAGAAAACTTCTGGCTCAGCACTGTTATGTTGCATGAGGAGGTATATCTTCAGGTGTGAAAGAGTTGTTATGGATAATTGAAACAAACGTGCTGGTAGCTTTAGTAATTATTAGGCATCAATGTCTACATGGTGGTCTACAAAGCGAACTGAGGGGAAAATTATGCAAAATTGAAGGCTTCTCTAGGAATCCTCTAATATTTGGAATTCCTAACACCAAAATATCCATTGATCAGGTCAATAATCCTTCTTGCCAGGGCATTGGCTGCCTCACAGAGGGAGATTTAAGGGAGCAGTGAGTCCCCACAGTAAGGATCTTTATTTCTGCCTTCCCACTTTGGTTAGCTACAGACTAACTTAATACACTGCGTCACTTCTGTGAATGTGATGCTTTTTTATTCTCAGAGGGCCAAAGTCTTAGCTTTTTTAGTCTTCAATTTTCCAAAAGCTGTTCCAGTTCCATCTGTTTCAACACTCTGCCAAACCAGCACAGCTCTTGACTCGATAAGGAGGAACCACTCTTCTGTAATGAATGCTCCACAGTAGTGCTGCCACTCTGCAGTGTTTGTGGGTGTGGGTATACATGACTCGAACCCTTTCATGCTTTTCACTGTAAAAAACAAGCAAACATTTCATCCTGTTCAGGCTAGCCATGAATGTGGTTTAACACACATGGTTTGATTTTTTTTTAGTTTCTGTCTTCAGTTTCTTTCACATGCGATTACAGGAAAGGCATGAAACACATAAAAGTTTTGAAAGTTTTCCCAGCTGAAAAAATCTGGCTCTTGACCAAAATAACCTATTAGTTATTGTAGTGAAATGGTATTAATGTAAAAACTCTTATCTGAAAGAGTTTTAGTTTTTAGTTAGTATTCTATGAAGTATGTCATATTAGTGTATAGCTCCATTTGTTTGTACCAAACAATATTTGATTGAACTCAAAGTACTGCTTAAGGTGGCCTTGCATTATAAGGCTTTGATTCTACATGTATATTTCTCATTGGGTTTTTTCTATGTTGGGTTTTTAGGGGTTTTTGCAGGGTGTAGGGTTCTTTTCTGATGCACTTATAGTGAAACTTACATCCATCATGAGATGCAAATCTGACAAATGAGTACCACATGGCAACATCCTGGGCCAGAGATATGATGAGTTGGGGGATGAGGGTGGTGTTCAGTGCAAGTGTAGACATGCATAAAATTTCAAGGATGCTTTCTCAGTGGAAAAATAAACAAACCACTGATGACCCAAAGTATTGTAGCTCCTTTTTTGACACTTCCCTTACAGAATTTCAAAAGACAGAATGGAATTGTGGCAACTTTATTACTGCTTTGCCCACATGAGCTTTGACTTGTTCAACAAAGAATTTTTCATTTAAAAAAAAAGTGGGGAAAAAACTGCTGCTTCAGCTAGGAGTTAATGCAGACGCCCCCCAAGTATTTACAGTATGAGTGTTAAATGAATACTTGCTTACAAGCCCTCTGATACACTGAAGTTACTCGTATCTTAAGTGTCCTATTCCAAGACATATTGTTTCCAGACACACTGCAGAATTTCCATAAAGAGCATTCAAAAGAAGCTACTGTCTCATTTAACTCCTATACAGTCAGCAGAACAAAACTTCACTAGTAAAGGAATGATTTGGTACAAATGCCTAAAACAACTATGGAGAAAGCTAGACTATCCACATGAACACTCTGTCTTGTCCTCTGTTCCGTGTATAACTACAATACCGTAGCCATACACTGAAGTATTTTGTAAATATTAACTACCCTGTGTGATATGCTTATCTGATATGAACAAAAGCTGGTTTTCCTGAGTCTGAATACTTAGCTCCGTGGTGTTTTCTTGATGGATAAATCTCTAAATGTAGATCAGTGCAACACAAACAATGCGGACTAAAATCCATGAAGGAATACAGATGTAGAACAGTCTGTTAGAATGACACCATCATCAAAGTGGTTGACAGGAAGTGTTTATTTCCTTACTGAGGAAGCTGGGACAACTGTGTGCCTCCAACTTCTTTTGGCATTTCCATTTTTGATTCACAGTATGTAGAAGGAACAAACTTTGCATTTTAAAACCAGAAGAGGTGGGGAGACACTCAGTACTTATCTCCACATCCTCATGCATCTGCACAAGGATTGGAGAGGAACTTAGTCATAATGCCTGTATCTGTCCTGAAGTGCAAGTGGATCAGTCTGACAGGCTTCAGATGGTTCTCTATCTCTGTAAGGGTCGTGACACAAAGAGTTCCCAACTGCCAGTTTACTTAAAATACATCTCATAAGTTGTAGGGAAAACCTAAAGATTGAGAGTCACAGTCACATTTTCTGTGGATTTCCCAAACTGAACTTCTCTTGCTCCACTTTAGGAACTTAAAGCATTCTTCATCTGAAGACAAAACTTTTGTTAAGCAGCTAGAATAGCCTGGAGTATACCGCATTTATTTTTGACATTCTCTTTCTCTCTCTCTCTTCACTGGCACATCACCATTATGTCAGCTGTTCCTGTCCAATATTCTGTTACTGTTGACTTGTAGATCCCAAGTGTCTCTCTTAACAACTTCAGCCACCCTATACCTCAAGAACTTTCCTTTCCTGGGTAAGGTGATGACATGGTCCTCATCATCATTATCTGAATGGTGGTAGAGACAATAGAGGCAGACTCTTCTTATAGGACAAAACAGAGCAAAAGAATAAATAACAGTCAAAAGGTGCAACAAAGGAAATTTTGATTGAACAAGTGGGGAAAGAATTCTTCACCATGGCAGTAGTTAAGTTCTAGAAGAAGTTGGTGAGAGAGTTTGTGGGATCTCTATTCTTGCAAGTATTCTAAACTTGACTAGATAAGGCTCTTGGCAACATGATTCTTCAGGATAGGCCTGTATTGAGCAGCAGATTGGACTAGATGACTTTTACAGGGCTCTTGTAAACAATTTTTTTCTGTGATTTTTAAATAGGCAACTGAAAATTGGACTTTACATACTTAATTTGTTTCTGAGTCTCGTTCTCAGTGGCATGATCACAGAAAAGGGCAGTCAAGGACCAAGAAAGTGAGTATAGTTAATACTAAAAGACCAGGATTGTGCTTGGCTGTCTTAATCCTTCACTGTTTGTGAGCCATGTTAGAATAATCAGAGAGCTGATAGGCTGTTAACACTAATATCCAACATCTGTACGGAATCAAATGACACTTTCCCACTTTTTATATTTGTCTAAAGATAGGTCAAATGATACACCCTTTTCATGTTCCATTTTCCACTTTTTCCTTTTTCTCTTTTCCCTCTTCTCTTTTCCGTTTCCTCTTTCCCTTTCTCTGTTTTACTTCTCCATTTCCCTCTTTCTCCTCCCTTTCAATTTCCACTTCTGTTTCTCATTTTGTTCTGTTTTGAAGTTCTGTAGAATGCTTTTGGGAAAATAATCTTGGAGCAGAACAGAGGAATATGTTACTGTAACCTTATGACTTCTCATCTTTCCTCATGGTCCTGCTGATCATGAGGCTCTTTAAACAATGTCCTTGTCCTCCCTTCTAAGAGAGTAGAGGTGAAAGGTTTTTGAAATTTAAGTGCCTTCTTGCTGTCCAACCTTTCAGGGGCTCATGGTCAGGCAGGCTATACTGACCACAAACTCTGTGGTTCATCCTTCTCTGCAGCTGTTGCATCCAGTCTCAGAAGGACCCTGTCACAGTGACTATAGTCACAAACTTCAGCAGTTTGGGGCAGAGGCAGACTGTACCTCTGCATTAATATAAGCAAACCTGTTATTGTGGTGATTGTGATAACATTTGCTCCTGAATTATTGTCCTTGTACTAATGTACAAAATAAACTCAACATAAAAAGGGAAGTACTTCTCTGATTTCAAGAAGTACTTCTCAAAACAAAACAGACCTGAGCATGGACACGTGTCTAAAGACAGAAAATTAAAAGTTGTTATATAAACTGTATGACTAGCAAGATCAATATAGTACATAGGACCAATTGCATTTTTTTGATGTCCTCTTTACATACATTTTCATTTTTGCAATACAAAAGAGTATGGAGAAGAATTTCCCCTCTGTCTAACTCCAAGACATAATTTGTTACCTGGAGTTAATTATTTTAAACCACTATCCTATTTTATCCGATAGGCTTGCCTCAAATTTATAAACGAAATATTTCAGACCCAGAAGACTGCCCTAAATGGGCCAGACTTCTATTATATCAGTGACTCTGTGAGCCAAGCTGTGATTTATTGTTCTGATTCTGTGTTATTCCTGCTACATGCATATGTCACAGAAAATAGACAGCATTCTAATTTAGGGTAATCACTGAACATTATGAAAGGTTTCCACCTGCAATATTAATGGATATTTTAAACTCAAAGCTAGCAATAAAACTGGTGCTTTATTCAGCTCTTAAAAGCTAATCTCAGCCCTGTAGGATCAAGGTTTGAATAAACAAAAAAGAATATGTTGCAAGATTAAGAAAACAAGCACATATTTCTTTTCTTAGAGGCCACAAATTCATAAAATGCAATAAAACCTAGCACAATTGTACATTGTCTATACTGCTTTCTCCTAATTTTAACTCAGAAACAAATACATGTGTTCTTCCTAAACTGGAAATCAATCTGCTGGAAAAGACTTTTGCCGGTCTTAGTTGTGATATAAATCACTAATAAATTCTTACATGTATTTCTCATTATATAAAGTTTTACAGCCATGTGACCTTACAAAGAATTAGTTGGCAGAATTCTCTCTTTGAAGACTACAAATTACTGCACTTTAAAAAATTCTTTGTGGCTTTTTATTAATCTGATTACACATTACATGTTTCTCTAGATACAAGAAAGTTTTGACACTCTATTACATGATTTTTTTTTTTTAATTCATAGATTTTTTTCATTTAGAAGCCATGTCATGAATATATCTATCCTCTAAATATATACTTGGGAAGATGTTACTGTAGTTTTTATCTTCTTGATAGCAGATGTAGAGCGTCAGAGAGCACCAAAGGCAGGCTGCTCTGCAGTGGTCAGGGAGCAGGAAGCCAAACATCTGAACAAGTGACCCCACCAGCAAGGACACAGTTCCGCAGAAAGAAAGCAAAATGATCAGAGTATGTTTGTTGATGGTAGCCAAGAGTCTGTATCATTGCACAAGTCCACAGTGATGAGGAAGCCAGAAAGTCAAGCCAGGAATACAAGTGTTTGGGTAAAGCTCTGGGTCTGAGTCAGCAGGACTCATGGCTGGACATAAACTAGCCAGCTGCAACATAACACAGGCACAGACCAAAGGCAAGATCCTCAGTTCAAAGGCAACTGCCAAAAGGAGGAGTGAGGGAAAGCCCTGCTGTGGCTTCTTAGAACTGTTTTTACAGGGAATGTTAAATACATGAGACCTACACTGTCACAGCAATAAAGTTTCTGTCCCTGCTCTGGAAATGAACGTCTTTGTTACTGAGGTGTCATCAGATTTTAGCACATAGTGGAGAGCACTGTCTTGGTTACCTGTCTGGACACGGAATAAAAAGAGCTCCTCCTTTTACTATAACTGAAGTGATTACATACTGGATGGTGTCTAAAATTGTCTCAGAGAGAATGGTAGTTACACTGCATGATCTTCTATCCAGGCTCTCACTTCAGGTTGTTGCCTTATTATTAATCTTTGCCTCTTATGTGTCTTCGTTGCAGAGAAGCAATGGTGCCAGCAGCAATTCCTGTCAGGTAGAAATGGCAGAACGGTGGGAATCTAAGCCCTAACAGATGGTCCTACGTGATACCCCTGGAGGAATTGTGCTGTTTGAACTTTGTCTCACCTGGGGTATGGAGGAAGCTTTGACAGAGTTTATAGTGCAGGGCAGAGTCCCACAGAAGCACAGGCATTCTATGATTTGGAGACTGAAAAGTTTAGAGATGTCACTGCGCAAAACACCCTCTTTTTCACAGCCAGAAGTTACTCTGTCACTGATGATGATGATGATGATGATGATGATGATGATGGTACGAAATCTTTCTGTGTCCTGGGTTTCCCTGCTCCATCATACTTTTACTGGTCTATTTACGTTTACACACTGAGAAAAAAATATGCCTATTTGCTGAAGCAGAGAACCAGATATTCTCTGAATTTGCAATGCCATTTTTACTATTAAGATTAATAATTAATGTGGTAACTAATATAATAACTTCCAACAAGAAAACCTAGAGAGACCTGTGTGCAGCTCATAAGGATTTTGGGGTAGCATAGTTTACCCTTAGATGCATGATATTTTGTCCAGAGAAAACCATGTTGCCTTCTTACTAGCAATAATTTGGTTTTAGCTTTGCTGCCTCATGACTGTTATTTTAATATGGCCAACACAAGAGATTTGAGACATGCAGTGGCATGTGCTCCTTGAGAACCTCCTTCCTTGGCAGACAAGAAAAAAAGAGATGGTTTGAAGTTTTCTTTACTCTGTCTGACAAAACCCAGCAGCCTTGTAACTGCAAAACCTGACGTGTTTCAGAGATCAGTTTCGTCTGTGTTCATGGCATCTTTTTTCATGCCAAGGGTACTGACCAAGTCCATTGTAACTGTCATTTATTAACCTGTACATTAGGAATTGCATATGGGAATGGCCACATTGTTCAGAGAGAAATTGCTATTTATAACTGCTTCCAGCCTGCACTTTCTCTCCATTAAAGCATTTTATGCTACAGCCAACTGTTCAAACATATAGTTCTGTATACGTAGAACACTGACACTTTGAAGTCTGGATCATTTCAAAAGAAACTGTCCCCTGCTTTCTGAACTCAGTATTGTTACTGGCTTCCCCCCCC
>VZRV01004805.1:0-87448 GCA_013398115.1 Falcunculus frontatus | reverse complement strand
CCCCCCCCCCCCCCCCCAATTATTTTGAATTTCAACCAAAGGAAGGCAGTTTTGCAGTAGGTTGAATGTAGCTCTTCAGAAAAATTGATTGCAATACATGTGTAGAGAAAGTAATTTTATTTTCTTAAGCCTTTCTGTAACACCTCTGACCCCTGGCCATAAACTTGAACATTTGTGAGGGGAGGTGCTCCATGTACTTACAGTGAAGATATACAAGTCTGACACAGACAGCAGCAGTTGATCTACAAAGACTAATGAAGGAAAACTGCCTTTGGATATCTGTCAACTTCTAATAATTTTTGGTTGCAACAGATGGTTTCCAGTTACTACTAAAAGAAATGAACATTCATTTGGATGAACTAGATGCTGAAATTCATGTAAGAGCTAGAAAGGACTTTTTTAAAAAACATGGAAGGAATACAGCTCTTGTTCCTCCAGGAACAAGCTGACCAGTAAAAAGATGCAAGGATTTTGCAAGATTTGAAGGATTAATTTTCCCTGTGGGCAGTCTATTCCATAATTATTCATTTTCTTGTACTCTGACTTGGGCACCAGCCATCACTGAAGACTGAAGCAAACAGATGTCTTGTGAGGTAGCAAGAGGGTACCTTCTTTGCTGCTGACAGAGTATGGCTCACGGTGCGCAGAAAAACAGCTGGCACCCGCTGAGGCTGTGCTAAGGATTCTATTTACTTCTTTTACTTCCACTGCAGACCAAATTTGGTCTAATTGCTGCTGGATATATCTTTGCATTCAAAACTGTGCCAAGGCAATGGCAAGCCTGCTATGATTAAACGTAAGGTTTTTTAGCTTGTACCTTTGCCTTCCTTAGAAGGGTTTATGCTTTCCTCGCTTAAAGTTTAATTACAGAAAGACTGCAGAAGTGAGAATGAGCTGCAGAATCCACTTTCCATAGATTTAGCTCTAGATAACGTCAACATTTGCTTTTCTTAGGCATTTCTGACGCTCCTAAAAATGACAGTAGCAATAATAATTTGTGTTTCTTCTTAACGTAAAGTGAAACTTTGATATTTTCTCAACAATTTTCCCCCACTTCACTCTGTAAGTTATGAAACATTACTAAACCTTGGAAACCTGTTCCAACATCTCCCAGTTCATTTGTGGTTCTCGAGAGTCAAACGCCTAACACTGCATCAGTCACAAAATGGGGATTTCTGCAATATGGAACTGTCCTGAAGCCTTGAACTTGAGATGTCCATGTGAATTGAAAAAATCAGTTACAGTTTTATGTTTAGTATCTGTTTTTACATAGTATGCCAGACTCATCAAAAGAAGCATGATTGTATTTTGGCAGAAGTTCATTGGCACTAACATCTTTTCTAAAAATCTTTCATCAGGAGGCTTTTTAAAATACTCGCTTCATTATAAAAATCCTCCTCAGATCAATTAGGAAAAAGAAATCAGAGCTGTGGGCCTGAATAACAGAAGTAGTCTATGGTGGTATTTACTGCTAGAAATGAAAATTCAGGCAAGCTGGATGCTGAAATGAGTACAAAAGCAATGGAAAATGGGAGCCAGAGGGGTTGAAATCTTTGCTGATTTCTGCAAACTTGGATCCTAAATCAGCACACGGTGTGATAAGGCCAAAGTAGCATCATGAAGACCCAGCACTGCCTTGAAAACAGAAACTGCACAGAGAAAAGTGTAAGGGCAGATGGAATTTACTGAATGCTGACAATTTTCTTTCCAACATTAGTGACTGGGATATGACCACACTCTTGCAATATATGACTAATGAGTGGTTCTGTCATTCTGTGCTTGAGCTGGAAATGTTCAGTAGGTGCTGGAATGGTGTCGACATATTTGTGTCAAGACACTTTGGAAGACGGCTTCATCGCACAGGAATTAGAGGTTGTCCAGCATAATTCTGAGTGCTTTATAAAAATTGCTATTCATTCCATAGATGGATATGGATTTCCTGCTGTATTGAACACATACAAATTTTTGAACACAGGAAACATTTTTTTAAATGACTGGGAGCCTTCCAAAAATTGTTAAGATCAAAAGGACTTTCGTGAAAGATCTAAATCAGAGAAAGCATTTTCAACCACCTATATGGAGAGATTATGAATTCGTTGCAAAATCTTGTTTTCAGAACTTTTGATAAAAGTTTGTGCCTTGAGGAAGAAAGGAGAAAAAATTGTCTTAAACAAAAAATTTTATAAATATCAAAGAGGAATTTTATTTGACTAGTCTTGAATTTTTCTATTTCTATTATCTGCAATGAAAACCTATCTCACGAAATTCACCAAGTACTTGATTCCTTGTGTTATAGTAATAATAAGCATAAAGATAACCAAAAGTCTATAACATGTTACTATCTGTCTCCCTTAGCTGCCTTATATGGGAAGTGTGAAATAACTGGAAAAATTGAGATCTGATTTGTCTTTCTACCTTTTGTAAGAAGTTGTACAAACAATTTTAATTGCATTCAAAGGAGATAAATGTGCCATTTACTGTAAATTACATACCTTTTTTTCTTTAACACTATAATGGCCATAGAGCTTGATTCAGAAAGCCAGACTGGGCAGGAAGTTTGGATATTGTTATTGCTGTCTTTGTTATAAGAAGTTACATAAAAAGCAGGTAATCAAAGGGAAAACATTCCAATGATGACTAAAAAGTAGACAAAAAATACACAGACCAAATATATGCCACTGTCAGTATTTCAATCATTTCATCATAGTCTACAGTCAATCAGAATACTCAAAAATAGAAAATAAAGCATGAGAAAGACATCGATCTTCTTGAGTGTGTCCTAAAGAGGGCCATGAAGATGATCAGAGGGATGGAACACTTCTCCTGTGAGGACTGACTGAGAGAATTGGGGCTGTTCAGCCTGGAGAAGAGAGATGGTTTTATGGCTCCTCTCAGTACCTTGAGGGGATTCATAAGAGATTTTTTATTTTATTTGTAAAAAGTTACAAATGCACTTAGTTTTAGGACATGGGGGAATGGCTTTAAGCTAAAAGTGGTAGGTTTAGATTACATATCAGGAAGAAATTCTTTATTGTGAGGGTGGTGAAGCCCTGGCAGAGGTTGCCCAAAGAAGATGTGGATACCCCATCCCTGGAAGTGTTCAGGGTCAGGTTGGATGGGGCTCTGAGCAACCCGGTCTAGAAGAAGGTGTCCCTGCCCATGGCAGGAGGTTTGGAAGTAGATGATCTTCAAGGTTCCTTTCAAACCAAACCATTGCATGATTCTGTGATAATCGGCCTCTGAGCTGGATAAAAATAAATTTTAAAAAAATCATCCCACAGTCAGACATTGAGACATCTCACAGAGCCACTGTCTCTCGCAATATGCTAAGTTCCATAGCAAATCCTAGTAGTTCAGGCATGCGTGCTGACATGCAGTCTGCTTTATTTCAAGAAGGTAAATTCTTGCCAAGTAGTTTTGCTATACACTTCCTAGGCTCACTGCTGGCTTTTTAAAAACAACAATATATGCTTTAAATGCAAAAGTAGTCAGAATATTGTAATACCAAGACTTGCTTGGAAGAATACTTTGCAATGTTTTCAGTAAGATTCTGCAGGACTTCTGGGAGTTGCTAGTTTAAGGACATGTATTTATTTCTGTAACTTTTGCCTCATTTGTCTCATATTCTTCCTTCACATTCTCCACGTGCTTTCTTTAATCCTGTTTCAAGGATTAAAACATTTCTAGTTCTTTTAAAATGTATTTGCTTGGTCATCTGCTCATTTTTATTTTATCTGTTACAGGTGACAGAGCTATCTATTCTGAGGCTTTTGAGATCATAGTTCTCCAAGATTATTTCTTGTATACCAGCAAAAATCCTTTATCATTTAATAAATATAACATAGAGGAGTTGCTTGATAAAAACATTACTGTTAACAAGATAACAGAAAAATTTTACTCCACAGTCCTTCTAGAATAATACTATTTGTGAAAGGAAAGCTAACATAAATGCTATTAAAGTCTGTCATGATTTGTTTCTGTAAAGTATTCTGGACTATGTCACTTAGAGTGCTGTTAGTAAATACAGCCATATCGAGCATGTTAATTATAAAAAAACCCTCCCTGCTGCATGGAAAATATTTTCCATTATATGATCCATTCCACAGTGTGTATGATCAGTGACGAAATAAAAGTCTGATTTCCTACTGGTTGCAGTCAGATCAAACAATTATACAAGGATAAATCAGTTCTGTAAGAAGCACAGTAACAACTAGATCCACTATTACCCAGTATCACAGAGCTGGACAGCCTGTCTGTGTCTCAGAAACATCTGTTTCAGTAACTCTTCATGCAAAGGTGCTTTTTCTTTCCATTTTAAGCAAATAATCCTTTAGCCATTAGCTTTACTTCTGCGGGAGTTACTACTACCTATCAGTAGGATGCCTGTTAACTTTTCACAGTAATGATATTGGATAGGATTCTTTTTGCTATAGCTATGAGACGCTTCAGTGAGATGTGAATTTAACATAAATTTAGCCAGAAAATAAAAAACTCTGTTGTCAGGAGCAATGAGGCTATCGCCAGATAACACAGGACAACTTTATCATCTTCTTAAAAGCACCAAGATGCTCAGCATTTTAAATACACCATTAGTTTTGATTGTTAGAGATTTGTTTTGGAAATTTCACACTACTTTTCTAATACTGAGATGACCATGAATAAGAAGACAGCAGAGCTGCAGCTTAGGAGAGTATTTCAGTATGTCCCTGCATTTAGAAACATGAGTACTCACATCTGTGGGATGACGTCCCAAAAGGCCCATCTCTAAGTGCCATTCTGAACCCGTCTAAAAAACACCATCCTGCAGCCTACTGAAACCTTGAGAAGAGGCTTGAAAATGTCCAGTATCTTCTGAAACTGATAGAAGCAGAACTTGGGAAGCTGCTCTTCTACACTTTCCAGGATTGTGTTCATCCAAATTACTAGGATGGAAAACACCTGGCAAGCAGAGCTGTATGAATGTTTAGGTGTTCATAGCCTTGGCATTTAGCATGCAATTAATGGCATGGATTTTCACAGCACTCCAGGAGACTGAGACATCTTCCACATTTTCTTTTTACTGCAATCCCTGTTCACCCCCTTTTCCTAGCATTTGTTGCTTATAGCTCCATCTCACTACCACGTGCTTCTGTATAAACCTTTGTATAAAGGTTTCTTCAAAAGAAATGCTGTCTACCACTCTTCCACTCTTCCAAGATTTTTCTAAAGTCCTGTTACTTCCTTAGCGAATCAGTGGACCAGGTTCTTGACTTCAACTGCATGCATTAAAGTTTGTGCAATATGGTCTCAGCATTCTCAGAGTGGATTTGTTGCCTCCTAGTCCTCTTTAAAATCCCAGTAATGTTCACAGTGACCTATCAGTGAGTAATGACAGCTACAAAAGATGATTTTCTACCTGTAAAACAAAATAGTGGAAATATGGGTTGAAAGGAAAGGAACTCTGAAGACCATCTATTCCAACTTTCCATTCAAATTATGATCATTATTAGATCAAACCAGCTTTGGCTTAGCCTGGTTAGCCTTGAACTTCCTAGATTTGATGGACATCCTTGGAGATAAATATTTTAACCCCTTTAATGGGCTGATATACATGGGATTCCCTATAGCCTGGCAATTGAAAGCAAAGCTTCATGTTTATAGGGAAGATGATCCTGCAAAGCAGCACTGGCAATGTCATCCTCTCCTGGGCACCCTGATATAACACTGGATTCCAGTCACTCCAGCCTGTGTTAGAAGGGTTTGTACTCTACGGCCAAGGAAGAAATATCTGGTTTTATTATCTTCAGCAATTTTGGTGTATGAGCATTGAAGAGATGGGATTGAAAAATAAACTAACATTTTAGAGACATAAATGACGGAATTATTTTAAGAGGTTAGTTTTATTCTTTAATCAAATATTTCTGCATTATCTACTCATTTCACTGGCATTAGAAAACAATTCAATGTGAAATATGTGCATGGAGAATATATTAAATAAGCATAGAATTCTGACTTCTTCTAAATATGATTTGTAAAATCTGTGCTTAAAAATGTAGGAGTTAATAAATGTGATTCTAAAATAAATAGTTTTGCTCTTCAAAGCCTCTTGTAACCCTCAGCATGCTGGGGACAAATGAAGTGGAGCTTCACAAAAAAATATTTAAAACATGGCAGTGGCTCATTTTTTTAACAGATCTGCACCTAGAAAAACATCTTTCACAAACTGTGAATCGAGACTGCTGTAAATCAAACAGTAACTCCATTGATCAACGTATGGAATGAAAGTAATTCAAATGGAATGTAGGAAACTCTAGAAAGAAAAAGGTAGCTACTAGAGCACTTTTTATAAAGAAAACAGTCAATCAGTGTGTGATTTGAAAAAAATTCCTATTATTTTGCAATCTTGTTTTAGATATGATATTGATTGAGGCATTTAACATTTAGATGATATATTTAGCAGATGAGACTTTGCCAGGCTTCATTTTTTGAGCTAAAACACATTTTGTCATAAGTCAATCTGATTCACAAGCTAAACAATTAATTTCCCTGAAAACTGAGAACTTAATTTTAAAACTGGTTGCCAGGAGCATGACTGTCATAAATATGTGTGACAAAATTACAAAGACATGAAGAAAAAAGTGAAGCAGGATTATGTTTAGGTATCCAGTCAATCTGCTTCCTCTTCCATCTTGGGATCCTCTTGGAAATTAAGTAGAAAAATATGACAAGTGTTCAAAAGTCATTTTGATTTACCATTCCTGGCTCTAAATTGTTAGAAGTTGAAAGTGGAGAATGTTTAGCTCACTGAAGAGAATGAACTCTGGGAAGTATAAATAGTGGAGTAATATATGCAATGTAAAAATCTCCTGTGGACTTGGTAATATTTCACTGTTTCCAACAGAAAAGAAATTGAAAGAAAGGACTGAAAATCCATCACCCAAGTAGAATAATTTCAGCAGTCAAGACCCAATTCTCTGAAAGAGCTGAAGACTTTATAATTTCACATAGAAGTAGGCTACAGAATTGGGCAATCCAGAAATACACAAATTTCAACATTAAGTTGAAACACATTTGAACATTAAGCTCATTAACTGAGCTCAAGGCTCAATCCCATCATATTGGCTTTATAGTACCAGCGAGGAGACAAACGATTCCTGGAAAACTGTAAAGGCAGACTCTACAAAGGTAAACTGGAAATTTCCGCCTTAACATTGGGTGACAATTATATTTTTATACAATTGCAGAAACCTTGGAATCTAAATTTATTGTATTATTAAACTATGCCAGAATTATAATCAAGAGACTTTTGACATGGCTTCATGTTTTATTTTACAAAGAGATAATGTATATCAATGTATCTCTTGAAATAATTATTTTTATATCATAAGAATTGTGTTGTACCGCTTTCATCAATTAAAAAAGGCTAATTAAAAAAAAAGTTGTAAAACAAAAAAAAAAAATGGGTGCATGAAAATAATCACCATTATTTAATACAAGGTATTTCCAATCCCTCTTGAGGGATTTTCTTTGGCCTGAACAAAGTCTCCTTTTCACTCAAAAATGGCACAGTCAATCAATTTCATTGGTGACTAGGGTAAGCAAACGCTGCAGTCCTGTTAGTTGTTAATGACCCAACAGTAAAATAAATTCTCATTTCCCAAGGGAAGAATGGTTTTTTTCCAGTTGTCCATGGAGGGCATGTGCTTTGTTTTTCACTTTTCAGCATTTTATTTCTCTGCCTTGTGTCCACTATTTGTTGTTGGGTTGGGTTTTTTTTCAGGAGAGTAAACCACAACCATTCCTACTTGAAGTGCTCCACATCTTCATGCTTGTTGTATTTGGGTGCAGGAAGCACGCCAGAGAATTAGGCTTCTGTTTTTATTCTCTTCCATTACTGGACTAAGTACAAATACAAGGGCTCATTTCAGACTTGTCTCAGTGGAAATGAATGAGCAATAAATATCCAATCTTTAGTCTGGAATATCTATAGCTGCCCCATAGGCAAAATTGGATGAAGCAGCATAAGGCCCTGCTGTTAGCAAGCACTTCACCAACTGCTTCAAACCTAGACTGAGCAGCTCTTGTTCAAAAAAAAAAAAAAAAAAAAAAAATCTGCTACTACATACTGTTTTAATGTTTATGGGAATTCCAGAGTGGTTGCATAATTTGAATTAATTTGTCACACTTCTGTGTTTTGGTTCATGTAGTCTCAGAAAGAAATTTTTTACCATTATATAGTGACAACGGGGTAAGTTAATTTTTTTTTAAAGTATGTTTATATGTACAAACATATCTATACACACATATAGCTCAGCAGCTTTGATCAAGAGCAGAGTTCAGGCTTGTAGGCTTTTGGTGCAAAACCTGCTATCATGGTTAACTACCTGAGCAGTCTGGCAGTTTGCACAGCAAGATTTATTCAGTCTTTGGTTTTCAGACAATCTCTCCTTAGTGGCACATTACATTGAAAATAAAGTGGGACTTCCAAGTGGGAAGTCAATCAGTGGCTCTTTTCACCATGAAAAGCATAGAAATTAAAGGACAAAAAAAATATGAGGAAAATAAATACTTTGGAGTCTATTCATTTGTAGGTTGAAGGGTCCTCTGGAAGTCATCTGGTCCAGTCCCCCTGCTCACTTGTTGCCCAGATCATGTCCAGACAATCTTTTAATATCTTCAAGGAAGGTGATTCCACAAACTCCCTGCATAACCTGTGCAGGGAGTTTGTGGAATAACCTATCATCCTCACAGTAAGAAAGTGTTCCCTCATGCTCAGAGGGTTTCCTGTGTTTCAGTTTGTGCCCATCACCTCTTTTCCAGACCATGGGCACCACTGAAAAGAGTTTGGCTCCATCCCCTTTCCACCCTCCCTTCATGTTTTTATATAAATTAGTAAGAATATAATAATAAGGTCCTGTGTGTCAGATCCTCGGCTCTTCTTTGAGAGAGTTGCCTCTAATAGCTACAAATATAAGAGACATCAAAGGATCCAAGCTCTTTTTTCTCCAGCCACATTTCCTGTGGGAAACACATGAGTGAGTGTGTGTAAAAAAATATATATATAAAGAAACTCTGTCAGGTTCTTTATAGCTCATTCTTCTTTGCTTACAAGGAATTCTTTGCTACAACATGAAGCCTTTGACACTGTGATCAAACCAATGGACGAGGGTTCCACTTCCTCCAAAAGTGTTTATGAAGACAAGAAAAAAGTCATAAAAGGAAGGACAATGGTGAAAACATCCATTCCTTTATATCTATATGTATTATATTGCCATTCAAATACTGCACTGCTTCATAAGTAGGTTGTTTGTTACTAGCAGATGTTGCCATTAACTGAGTTTCTAAGTAGATATTGCTTTTTTTAATTAATAGCAGTTACTATTAACCACTAACAATTGCCAAGTAAGATGGATGTAATAAAGATACTGGCAGTATTGCTGGTATTTCTTTTGAACACTGTTTTTCCTGCCAATCAGAATGTGTATCTTTCTGTTCCCTTTCAGTCTGGCACAGAATCTCTACTGGGACACAGTTCTAGATATCTACTAAGTGTTTTTTAAAAACCTGTCTTTATTTTCTGGCCTAGAAGAATTCACTAGGTTACTTCAGAACACTGCAGATGTTCAGATTCCAGATATAAGAGTGTAGCCAAATACATTAATATCTGTGTGACTTTGACTATGTGGTCATGTAACAGAATCACAAAATTTCAGCTGCCGAGAGAGACATCCTGTCAGATCCAAGATAAAACTCTTGCCCCGTTGAGTCTGAAGCTCTGTATTGCATTCTATAAGCTGAAATAATTTTGTGATACTTTTCCTTTCTTTAAAATAACAGAAAAGCCCCTACATATGACCTCACAGGCTGTATCAGCTAGTTCCTTGGTGTTACTTCAAAGCAAACAATGCAGGTGCCAGACAGACCACTGGGAACTGACCTGGCTCGCAAAGAAGCTAATCCGTATGGAAAAGTTCTTGGGGAGAGTGAGTGGAAATGGATACTTTCGATCTCTGTATTGCAAATTTCAATGTTCTGTTTATACCTTCTGCATTCAGCTGCAATGATCATGTCAAATTGCAATTTATGTTCCTATGGAACATACTTAGCATTTAAACAAGAGGGTGATGATTAAATAAGAAAGCAATGAAATAACTGATGAATACAAGTTTGGGTTTGCCATCAACCATATGTTTCCACACTTGTAGAGTCTCAGTTTGGATATTGAGAGTAGCTGCTGTATTATATAAAACTCTCACAGTTGTACTAAAAGCAACTACCATGATTCACTCCATGTGAAAATTAGTTACACTTCTTTGGTTTTTTTGACTGTATGTACAGAGCTCCTGAGAATTAAAAAACAATTTAAAAGCAATCTCTTCTCCTCAATTTTCATAACTGTTTCAGGTTTAGCCTATTACAATATGATTCTGCTGTTCCTTGCATGCTTTTTATTACTGCCGCATTTTGTGCATGTACAAAGAAGGTCAAAGCTCACTGAATATAAATGGAAGTCCTAATGTTCAGCTTCCAGGGAACGAACCTGAATATACTGAGGTTTTTGTTGGCAGGATTTGTGACCTGTGGATGCCAGAATAGGCTATCTCTATGATTCCAGAGCAGTCATATTAATTGCCACATGCCCAGAAAAGCGTACATTGGTATTACTATTCAATTACTACAATAGTTTGTAAAACGAAACAAAACGAAACCATATATTCTTAATATTCTTTTCAAAGACTGATAAGAGAGGAGGAATAATTAGATCCTGTTCACCCTAAGTTTTCTTGATAGGTCTGCAAATGTAAGTAGGGAATGGGAGACAGAGGGGAGGTTTGGAGGATTACTCTGACATTTTTGTTGACAAGAATGTTGACACACAAGGAAGAGACTGAAGACTTTGGTGCCTGTTGGCCTTACAGAAGATCATTACTGTTCACAGGTCTGGCAGGATGTGCAGCATATACCAGAGAACAAGATTAAGCTGCGGTACATTCTCAGGGAATAGGGCTACAGCACTGCCTACAACATTTGTCATAAAGCCTACGGTTTGAATAATGCCTCCTGAAGCTGCAGCTCAGCACATTGGATGGCATGTCTTTGTCCAGTGGTTTTGGCAAGAAGCTGATAAACAAAGTCCGAACAAAGATGAGGTAGTATTTGACTATATATGGCATGGTGGACGAGGAAAGTGATTCCAGCTGATGGTCGAAGAAAAAGGAAGTGAGTGCAGACAACTGAAAGATCTGGAGAACTCACTGCTCAAAACCTGGAAAACACAGCCTTTAGGCTGCATGATGCTATAATTTCCACTACCTGTAGACTTCTATTGGAGTCTGACACATCAAAGGGCATGCTTTAATTCAGACCGAATTAAAATTTCGTGCAACATGGTTGTGCTATTACTAACACACAGCTGTGCTTATCATGAGTGAAATTGGTGAAACCAGTGTCTTAAAATACAAATGAGGGCTCAGACAGTCAAAATAAAGAGCAAAGCATATAATCAAAGCCAAAAAATGCCAATAACGTTGTGGTTTGTTGCTTATTATATAAGTTTCTATTTTTGAATTTCTGAATCTTCAGTTCAAATGAGCATTAATAAAAACACAATAAATTCTAAGGATATCACTCTTTCTTATTCTTGTCACAAAGCTAATGGCCTTGAAAAAGTAACTTTTGAAATTTAAGCCAAAAGAACAACATTTTGTGTCAACCAGCTTTTTAAAAGCAGAAGGCCAATACACCAACACATTTTAAATGGATTTATAAATATTTGATACAGATTTAAATCATCTATATTCTCCAAGTTAGGGACAGCATGCAGTTGAGACTTCTCTGGGAAAGACTTTCAAGTGTATATCAAGTAGCAAGACCTAAGAATTCCTGCTGTATGCTACTTTTATCTTTTTGTCTATTTTCAGCTCTTGTCTCAAATAACATTTGAGTGAACTAAAAATAAAATATTTAGCAAAAATAAGACTTTGTCTATTTTCTACAAACTCTGGAGGAAATGAAATTATTTTTGGCCATGCACATGTAAAACATAATATATTCTCTGTGTGATTAAAAAAAAAAATCATTTTTTCCCCTTTGGTCATACAGTTTTAAATCCTGAATAAAATAGATGTTTCAGTTATTCTAGACAGAAGCTATTGATTAATTCACATTGTATATAAGCAGTGGAGAACTGCTCAGGAGGGCAATAAGATGCACAGACATCAGAATTAGTTCAACAATTCTGCATGACAGTAGAGCTATTAAAATTAATGTTACCAAGCTGGAAAATGTACTATCTGCTATTTCACTTTGAGTCAGTGATCTTGCAGTTAATTATGATCTACCTGGCAATCTGGTCTCTCTGATTTAGTTGTCAGGCAGTGATCAATGATGTCACAGCTAGATAACCCAAGCTTTGGTACACGTAGAAAATCTTACATACATGCTAGACTCTGATTAAAGCAATGAACTGCAGTGATGAAAGATCTGATCCACGGGGCTGTTCCAGTGTTGCCACACTGCTCCTGTCATATTTCCTTGCAAACAGCACAAGAGAAATGCAGCTTCGAATCAGGGTGAAAGCTTGTTTCAATTCTCTCAAGTTTCTCAAGTGCCTGCTTGAGACTGCCTTTTGGGTCATGTGATGGAGGGCAGATAAGGATGGCGTGAAAAGGGGGAATACGTGCCTAAAAATGCAGCTACACTGTGAGGAAAAACTTCTGGTCATCATCTACATAAAATAACGCATTTCATAGCATGGTCACTATCTGCATGATGTCTTTTTGGGAAAATTTTTTTTTAAAAGTCCAGTTTATTGGTGTTCCATGGTAGTATGTCAACTAAAATTTAAAAAAAATATATAAATCTTGTCTGTAAAACTGATTGAAGCTTTTGGAACTATCTGACAGAGACAGTAGTGAGTAGGTCTGTATCTGAGGATTTTTTCTGAACTTCTGGCATTTCTGGTTGCGAAGAAAGTCCCAAAAACATGGCTAATGTAATGTATAAGGCTATGCGCATTTGAAGCCAGGTGAAAGTAAAGTCACTGCACTGCTTTACTCCATTTGTATGAATGGGGTGAAATACCTATTTTCATTTTAATTTCATTTATCTTCTAAAGAAAACTTGGATTTTCTTCTTAAGGAAGATAGCAATTCCTCTAATAGATGCTTTGCAAAATATTCGTTCTTGAAGTCATGTAGCTGAAATCAGATTTGCTTAGTTTACTGTTGCATGTGTGAGGTCCCCAGTGGGAAATGTGTGGTTTGTAAGTAATAAAAGCAGTTACTCCACTGAGCTGAAAAAAAGAACCCGTTGTATTTGTGTTCAAGAGGATATCTGTAGGCAGGTATTGCAGTGATGCTTTAACTTGGTTTCACTAGGAAATAATGCAAATATTATTGCAGCACGTGTCTGTGCAATGATTTCTGAGTCTGCTTGGAGTCTGAACTTCTACGCACCAATTCTGACAAAGACGCAAAGGCCTGATGGGCATTACATCCTTACAAACCTCATGGATCAGGAACAGAGTAAGGGTGGGAAACATATTTGTGTCTCCACTTAGAGAGGGACTGTTTGGAGAACCAACATATTTGCGTAAGTTGTTTTAAATGCTGGAAAAGCTTTAGTGAGAGCTTACCCTTTCCTGGCAAGAGAATCCAATCATAACACAAAATTCTAGGAATTTATATCAAGAAACCATTTTAAAACCAGAAGATCTTTCACTTAGGACTTAAGCCAGGATTTCAACCTAGAGCTTTTTGACTAGAAATGACATTTTTATGATATCTTGTTTAAAATCAATCAACTTTTAAAAAAATTCGGTGCGTTCACTGGGGAAATGCAAAAAAACCAGGAGCATAATTAAAGCATATGTGATTTATACTAAGATATAAAAGTACTGTAACACAGCTCTTGGGAAATGAAATTCTTGGGAAAAAGAAAGATGGAAAAAGAAGGATTATGTTGGCTGGATTTTTCTACATTTTTACTGGTGTTTTCATGCTATAAAAGCATTTAGCTGTCAGAAATGTTGATGTCCAATACAAGACATACTTTTAGTATTTACTGTTCCCATATCATCTACCTCACAATCTTTTTTAAACTTCTCTGAATCCTGGCCATTTATAAATCAAATCTATTAGCTACTAAATCCAGTAGTGTAAAGAATACATGAGAATACACTTAGAAGGATAAAAAGTAATGGTGATTATCAGGTGCATAAATTTATGAACATTTATGAAAAGGGTGCTCCTGGAAGACAACAGAAGTCCTCCTAAGGACTTGAAAATAAAATATTAGTAACAAAACACCAGGTTTCATTGCTTAACATAAAAGGATGGACAACTTAGTCATCTGAGAGAGGGACCTGTCCACCAGGTCTCAAAGTGCTGTGGAAGAGTCAAGACTGTATAAAAAAATCCTCTAGTTTTTGTTACCTTACTGGGTTTATAGCCCTTAATTTTTAAAAACAGAGAACATCAACAACAACAAAACCTCAAAACAACAAAGACCAAAACAAAAAATCCAAAACATAACCTCAGTTATTGCAATATTTATATTTTCCTGTTCTCATCTAGTCTTAACTGAAATGATTATCTACTCTCAGCTTAGCTGGGTGAGGAAGGTTTCATAATGCTTCTCCTAAGGCTCGGATGATGTGTTATAGATGTGTCAGCCTCCATCACAGAGAGACCATGACAGATTGTAGAAACTACAAAAATATCTATCAGCACCGAGATAAATGATTAGTGAAACAAAGGAAAAACACGGCGCTGGGCGCTTAGCAATATTGCCAGAGGCAGGATTCCATTCATTTTACTGCGCACTTAAGTACTTTCTCGAACTATTACATATTCATTAAGCCCAGAAAATAATTTACACTTCACTCAACTCCCCCCTCCCCAATCTCTGCCCCTTTCCCTTTCTGCCCCAATCTCTGCCACCGTGATGCTTTCTCAATGCTCTGTGTCATCTCAGAATTGAAGGCAGAAATCTTCCTCCAGTGTCTCCTCAGTTCTAACCTGATTTGTTTCTGACAGTTTCTTTGGAAAGTGTGAGTTTTGATGACATAACAGACTTCTTGGGATGCCTGTGGTTTTATCTTCTTTGCTTCTTTAAGATGTTCTGGTCCCTGGCTCCATGGTTTTTCAAACTTAAAGACATTTCTCACCACGTATTTATTACTATGTTTCCCAACATATTACAACTCTTTTGAAGTTACAATTCACCCTAACCTCGTTTCTGCTTTATATTTTACCTTAACACTCTTTCTACAGAGTACATTATTACTTGTAAATGTTAAATTCATATATGTGAAAGCCAACATTTATTATTCACTCATTTATCGCAGCACTTTGTTTCTCTCATGTTCCACTCAAAAACTCCCTGCAGGCAGCCTTTCTAGCCATATTGGAGATAATGCTTGTCCTTGGGTGTTCTTGGATAGGGTCTGCTTGCAAGATCAAACTGCAAACAGCATACAAAGTTGGCCTGAAGGCTAACTGAACATACAGACTTTTACTGCTGTGATGAAACAGATGTCCTGAAAGTGGGATGAGCAGGGAGCATGGCCTCTGTCTTCTTACACAGGCACTGACTATGCATATGATTGTCTGGAGCAGGATTTCCTGACAGGAGAGAGTTTTCTAGGTCATTCACAGTGTCAGAGGAAAAGCAGGAAGGCATGATACTCATGGGAACTAGAGGGAGAAGGTAGTGTTCAGGTCATTCCGGTGGGAGGAGTGAAGGAGCATTTCTGGTTGATGGTTTCTAATTTTCATCGAGCAAGTTGTAACTCACAAATCCCACCTGCCCATATCCTTCTTACGCCCCTGTTCTATGACAGAACCTTGTAGTGGAGACAGGGTCTAGCAAAGACAGCAGGGGGAACTGCGGGAGCCGCTGATTAAGTGTTCTCTATCCTTGCTTCCCATTCAATCTCTTTATATGGGATGAGAATTTATATTCAGGTCAGTGTGCCAGACTATGCCAGTGTCTGTTTTTCCACATTTGGGCAGAGACTTTCTGCCAGCAAGTACAACTGTTAAATCGAGGAAAGTGTCAGCTGTCTCTGCCAGTATTTTAAAAGTGAACTCTCTTCATCATCTTAGAAATACTTTTTTTTTTTTTTGCAATGAGAGTGTTGATCACAACCTTGCAAGAATTTTCTCCCTTAAAATTCAAGATAAAAAAGAGAGAGGGAAAGAGAAAACAAGAACAGCAGTATATTCCCTCCCCCCCCCAAGAAAATACACAGAAGACAATGTACTTTGTCTGATTTTCAAGGTCATTGCAAAAGAAGAAGGGCAGCGCGATAATTCACATCTGCTTTGTTATGGATGTAATGGAAATTAAAACATCCTAGCTTAGAAGTTGTAAAAGAGCTTGCACAGCAGACACTGACACTGGTGATTCATAAGCAATGTTCCCTCGTCAGCCAAAGCTCCCATCTGATTTATGAAGTGCTGTGTTGCTTCCTAGTGGTGAAATGCAAAAGCTCCTGCTCTTCTGCAGTCACTAAAGGCTACTTGTCCCTCTAGCTGGCAATCAGACTGCCCATATCACACTTACACACATGCACCACACACATATTTTATTTCATAAAGTCAGTGTCCAACCTGGTCACAGGTGCCTGCTATTGGACAGCCGTCATGTTCGATGCAGACTCTGTAATTCTTATGCAGGTTAAGTTTGTTATCTTTAGGAGGCTGGATGTCCTAGCAAGTCGAAATCTTTTTTCATGAAGGGCAACTGTGCTATTTGCCTTTGCATTAATGCATATGGAATATATGTAATATATGCAAAAGTAAAGAAAAAAGTCCAGAACTTAATGGACATGGTACATCCCCAAAGGATTAGGGGAAAAGGACATCTTTCACAGGTAATTAAATGGCTCAAGAAGCCTCATAAGCAGAGTATGAACCTGGCATGGTAGCAGTAGAGCAAGTCCAGAAACTTGTCAGGGGACTGCAAACTCAGAAACAGGAGTCTGAGTTTCCAGATAGTGGTTTCAGTCTCTTGACCTGGTTAACAGCTCAGTTAGCTTTGCCTCACTACTGGAGTTGAATTGCTAAATATTTCCCACTTTTTCCTCTCATCTGTTTCTGAGGAAAGAAGGACAATAAGTATTTAGTGTCTATACTGTATTTTGCATTCTCTACTGCTGCGGCTCAAAGAAACCGGTGTGTTTGAAACATGGATTTTAGTCATTGGAGAACAGTTCATTGAGTACACATTAAAAATCCTTGGGCTTATGTACAAAAAAAAAAAAAAAAAAGGTTTGCAAAAATATATGGAAGATCTTCTAGTCCAGCAACTGACAAAACAATAGTAGTGCAGTATTACATCAGGAAATAAAAAAAAAAAAAAAGAAAATCAGAAAAACGGACTGTGTGGAAGACAGCATTTTGATGGTAGTCGTGGTTAGTTTGAAAGCACTGTAATGAAATGAAGTTTCTCAAACAAGATAAAATGGGGGGGCCTGGAGGGGTGTCAGTGCCCAGGGGGGTCAGCCTCGGAGTGGACTTACAGTCCCGCCAGAGAGGCTCCAGTGACCTTCCCGCAGACACCTAGTGTGTCAGGTCTTTCGCAGCCGTTGGTAGGGCAGCACTGGTCCTGAGGGCGGCAGGCAGTCCTCGAGGAGACCAGGATTTATAACTCCCCTAGATGCCCCAGGAATGAAAGAGGTAAGAGGGAGCAGTCTTGTATGGTAATCCAGGACAAGATCTATTACTTGAAGAGACAGGGACAAGAACAGCAGGACAGGCGCTGCAAGCGCTTTAAGTATTGGGGAGAAAAGGGGAGGAGCAAGCAAAACAAGCCAATGGGGAACAGGGTAAGGGGAGGAACCCGGTAACAGCAAGCCAGTCAGGGGAGCACAGAGGAGGGAACAGCCCAAACAAACCAATGAACAACCGAAGAACATAGAATTTTCCAGAACATAATCACATAAGCAATGAGGAACATGAATAAACATGAAGGAAGGACCCAATGGACAATCAGGTGGTACAGAACTTTCAAAAACGGGGGAGTTAACTTAAACTGTGGCCTCGCCCACGGATAGTCCTTCAGATTCTGATTCATCTGCCCATTGGATAGCTGTTAATTNGGGGAGGGAGGGAGAGGGGAACCGCCTAGCAGTATTTTGTGCAAAGTAGAAGTCTATTTAATTAACTATATTTAGGCACTTTTGCCCAGTAGAGGGCAGAATGACAATGACGTAAAAGCACGAGCTGGCAGAAAGTGTTGGAAAGCGGTTTTCACAAAGGCATGCCGGCCCTGCTCTGGCGCGTCAGTGAGTACCTCAGCTCCTGTTGGCTGCAGCCTGACTTCTGGGTGTGCAACACCACTAGAAAGCATTTCTGAGGTTTTCTGAGGCATCTGGAAGGAAATGCTGCAGCCTTTAATACCAGTATTCTATCCATGTTTTCCAACAGTGTATTAATGGCAGCTAAAAATGTGTTTAAGCTGGGAAAGCAGAGCCAATGCTGTTTTTCCTGGTAGCAGCAATGATGCTGGCCTCTTCCATTTCATGCAGCACATCTGGGACTGTGTTACAATATTCCCCTTCTTTTTCTCTTTGCAGTACTTCATTAAATTTTATTTGGTAGATGTGGAAATCCTTCTCTGCTTAATGGAATTGCTATAAATATTTCTTGCTAACTGCAAAATAAAAGCACTTTGGCAGCAGGGAAGTAATTTTCTTACTGCCCCTTGTAACTGCACTCAGTATAAAATAATGTTCTATTACAGTTACAGCATCTCTTTGAATGCAGAGTAGAGACAGCAGCGGCACTGCCTTGTTGAGACAGAGATGGTTTATTTATGTTGCTGGAAACGGAGCTTACAGCCTAGAGTTATGATTATTTGGACTGGAAGAGCACAGGGAGGGGTCAGCTTGGCTCAAGTTTACAGACTGATCTCAAGTTTAGTGCCTGATCTTGGCTGCTGTGAGCCTGGTTTGGTTATGAAAGCCTTCGCAGAACATTGCTTTTAACCCATTTCCTTAAAAGAACATGAAAAGGAGCTGCCAGCAAGGCTCATGCAGCAGTGGACAGCAGTGAAATGAGGTGTTCTTGCACAGGATGAAAGTCTGCGACCATGGAGTGAATGGACTTTCACAGGCATGGACCAGGAGCAGCTCCAACAAGTGTGTCTGAAGAGGAACAGGGGGAAACACTAGGTGAAGTTAAGCTAAAAAAAAAGGAAAAATAATAATTTCATTCAAAAGCCAGCACCCATCCCACTCCCATCTCTGTGGAGCCATCCAAGTGCTCCCTTGAGTGAGTTAAAAACAGCTGTCATAGTCTTAGCAACAGAGTGGTTGACTTCTTACATTTAGCAAATAGCATCCACTTGAGTATGTTATTCTAACCCTTATGTACCCATCACAGTTCATTAACCTGGAGCAGAATTGGGCTAAATGTGGCAGCTGATTTATCTGAATAATTGTGTTAACAGGCATTTCTAGCTAAAAACACAATAGAAAACATAAATGGGACAATCCTTAAAATATCAGCTGAATTAATATTACTGCTAAAATTTAAGTGGTTGGAGCCAAATATGACAAACATTTGTAACTTCAGTCTTTCATTCATGTAGTTGAGATAGTCCAGCTCAAGCATCTTGTCACAGCAAGGAAGACAACAGCAGTGTGTTTATTTTGCAGTTGTGCAGCTTGGGTTGGTCTCACCATACCAGTGCCAATCATGCTCTTTTGCTCAAAGGACTTGTCAATATTTCTTTTATTTTTTTCAGACTTGGCAGATTGGAACTGTATATTTTAAAATGGGACTGAGATGGGTAATTCTGTCTATACCACAGGTGAGGCCCTTGCCTTTGAACTCTGCTTCTGTTGTATTTTCTAGTGGTGAAACCATGGATAAAAGTAGACTGACAAACAGTGTCCTATCTGTAGCTTTGACTCTGTTGTAGCAGTTTCCCAAAGCCTGTGTGATAGTGTGCTTTATACCACCTTTGCAGTTAGGTTGGGTCAAAGTGTGGTGTATTGACGCAGCCGCGCGGCGAGGGCAGAACAGACCGTGCACTGCGTCGTCCCTGAGCATCCGCGCAGGACCGGGCACCCACGGAGTCGCTGGCCCTCTGTAGAGGATTCTTGGGCAGGCTCGCGAGCCACCCTGCAGCCGCCCAGAACCACCTGTGCAGTGGAAGCACTCTCTCATGTTCACACAGCCTTTGGACGTGTCAAACGGAGATAAAGGAGGGAGAGGGGCCTTCTGCATGGGGTTCCAAGCAAATTATTCCCTGAAGGAGTCCAGGGGCCGAAGATGCAGACAAAGGAGGGTTCCAGGGTTATATAGAGGATGGTACAGTGGGCAGATAGAGCAACATAAACCAATGGGGTGAGGACCAGGGGGCGGAGAGGGTACTGAGTGGCAACACAACAACCAATGGGGAAGGAGAGGGGAGGGACAGGAGAACCAGGGACTGATGGGGCTTTGAGCTACAAAGAACATTCTAGAAGGTATACATAAAAGGAGAACACACATATTAAACGGGTTATACGTACACATGCTGCGGTTTACATACCACAACAGTGTATCAGCTAGAAACAGGGACTGTGGATATTCCAAGTTTTATATGAGCTCTTGTAGACAAGAGGAAATACAAATACCCTACTTCAAAGGAATAATCTTGTGTTTTAAATTACTATTTGTAAGAAAATTCTGGATTCTAGTCATATTCTTAAAGTAGCTTTTAATATAGCATCTTGATAGCATCTTCTCAGCAGAAGAAAAGGCTTTCGGGAGACTTTATAGCAAGTTCCAGTACCTAAAGGGGCCTACAAGAGAGCTGGAGAGGGCATGTAGTGGTCAGACACGTGAACTGACCGGTTTAGATTAGATATTAGGAAGATGTTCCTTCTTTACAAGGGTGGTGAGGCCCTGGCACAAGTTGCCCAGAGAAGCTGTGGATGCTCCATCTGTGTAAGTGTTCAAGGACAGGTTGGATGGGGCCCTGAGCAACCTGGTCCAGTGAAAGGTGTCCCTATCCATGGCAGAGGGGCTGGAGCTACATGACTTTTAAGGTCCGTGCCAACCCAAAGAAGTCTATTATTCTATGATGTAGCTTGACCATCCAAGGGTTTTGGATCAGGCCTAGCATTGGGACTACCCTGCTCCATGAGAGAAAACACGAGGAGGAGGCAACAAGGATGAGGTCACACATGTGCACAGTCCAGAGAGCAGTGCTGTGCATGCCAGAAACTGCATCTGAAAGGAGGCTCCTAACCAAAAAGTCAGAGAGGGGTGTAGTAAGTTAAATTATATGAATGTGGACCTCTGCCTCCATTCCCATTTATAACATATAAATACTGTGTTTGTGCTTAACATCTAAAACAAACATAGTAGGCCTCCAAGCAGGTAGGTGTTTTCTTTCCTCTGTATGTCATTCCTTGGGTGCAGTGAAAAAGTATTTTGGATCCCACAGATTTGAAATTCCACCCTGCCTAAGTAATTACATCAAAAAATTGCAATAAAAGAAAGAAACCCAACAACCTAACCCCGACTATTGTCATCTGCAGTCTTGAAACGCTCCATATACTGACTTACAGGATGATTTTTACAACACACTGGTGCTTCTCAAATGGTCTCTGAAGCTACTCAGTGGGAATGGCCAGCTATCAGCAAATTCTGTAACAATTCCAACAGTAATATGCAGTAACAAATAACAAGAAATGCAAAGTACAGCACAACTCATAGCTCTAAATTATAAAAATACCCTCCTGATTTATGGGGTTACACTTCTTGAGATAAAATATAGCTAATATTAAAGCACCTTACAGTGCCTCAGGTCTAGGAAACATGGATATAAATGGGATGAATTCTGGATGCTCCCCAATATCCAGTGCCTTAGTAGTGTTTGAAACAAAACTGTTCTGGTGCAACATAGTGCTCTGCTGGCTTAAAGGTACTTAAAATAGCATAGCATTTACCTATTTATGTAAGGGAGTAAGAGAGTATTTTTATTCTAACATAACCACATTAGGGAGACAATAATTTTGTCAGAGATAATTGAAAGCCTGTGGCTGTATGTCCGCCGAGTTCTGCGGTCCGAGAGCAATAATTACACTAAATCCGTTCAGAGAATCATGAATGAGCCATAGGAGGCCATTTTTAAATTAATTTCTGACAGGTTTAAATACTTTAGTTCGCAAAGATGGCATAAGATCATTGATCAGTAACTATCCACCTCTCATGCTAGTTGGCTAAGACTCACAACACCCATTCAAAAATATTTTTCTAGTTAACATCATAACAAAGTCTGAAAAACAAGTTGCAGGTGCAAGATAGAAAGTTTAGTTTACAAAAACCTTAACAGTGTTTTCCATAGTTTCTATGAGAAAAGTAGAGTTCTCACAGTAGCATTTTACTGAAGGATTTCTCTGCTAAAGGCCTTTCAGCATCTATAGCTGTAGGTCTGTATTCTGCTTCTAACTGTGTCTCTAGGTCCTCATAAATCCATTAAGAGCAGGGTATGAGCTGTGAGTACAGAATTTGGCTAGACGCTTCTTGTTTTGTTTTGATTTTCTGCAGCGGATAGGTGCAAGCTTCTACCCCAGCCTCACTGAAGTTTAGGCTTTTGCTGGGCCTTCTGACTTATTTTACTCGAATGAAAATCCTGATTCTTTGCTGTCTTGCTGCCACCTTTTGCAAATACATTTTATTTGTCTCAGAGGCTGTGCTAAAAGACCTCATGTTTGGGGCTCTGTGTGTTACTGTTGGGTGACTGGGAAACTGCAACTGGACTGCAGCTCCACACATTGTGTGGAGAGAATGAAGAGACTCTTTTCCAATTACCAAATCTTCCCTTGAGAATTGGAAATGTGAATCTACAGTTGTATTTATTAATTTTGCTCCTAGGATGCATCCTGCTGTCCAAGCCTGATTGCTGGACACCTTAGATATTGTCCATCTCCTTTCTTGGTCACTTTACCATGACTCTTTGGATGTAGGTTTGGTATCTATGTACGGTTCCTATATTATCCTTCAAGATTACTACTTTTCTTGCCTTCTTAGCGTTGTGTAATGGCTTATGTATTTTGTTTGTAGTAGAGGTTCCTTTGTGTGTATGTATGTGTGAATAGAAAACATGACCCAATATTAGACTCACAGTCAAAATACTGTGAGCTGTGTTTGGCCAGAAGAGAAGTATATCCACTTTTCAAGCTATTTGGAAAGGGAAAAAAATCTATCTGGCAAAGCATTTTAAAGTGCCAAAGGGATTTGGTTTCTGGATGAGGAGCTAGTTTTTCTGTTTCTAAACAAAACATCTATACTTTCAAAAATATTTCAGGACAATTGTTTCTGTATGAAGCACACCAGCCTATTTTTCAGGTAATGAGTTCCCCCTGGAGGTGTTCAAAATGTGTGTGAATGTGGCAAATGGGGACATGGTTTAGTGATGAACACAGTGGGGCTGGGTTAACATTTGGACTCGAAGATCTTGGAGGCCTTTTCCAACCTTTATGATTCTGTAATTATAAAGTACAGAGAACAGGATAGATTAGGATTTCTTTCAACTGTACTATAACATCTTTGGCACTGGAAGAACAGTTTACGATTTCTTTGCAAAGCCATTAGTATGATGGAAACCACTTTGCCATGCATAGTCCAGGCTGGTACTGCATATGAGCAATGCATACCAGAAGTACATTGCAGCTGAAGAAACTCTCTAAGCTGTTCAACAGAACCAGTTTGCCAGTTTACAGAGCAAGGAGTAAGATTCTTTTATTTTGCCTGCTTTTAATCAGGTATTTTAAGCAAAGTTTTTGAGTTCACTTTGCTTGCAGTATTCAGATGGACTGTTGTACCTTTTCCATTACTATTCCATTTGGATTTATTCAGCCTATATAGCCATTACAATCCCAGGTAACTGAATAAGTTTAAAAATTGAAAGAGGATTTCTGTATAGATTCAGACCTGAATCGCTCATTATGATCAAAAATGTTATCTTTTTTTGCTTGCTTTTACTTCTTAGAAGATGAAAGTTGGTAGTTCTGTTTCTGGTATGCTGCTAGAGTGTGACTTCCCAAGGTTCTAGTTAAAATTGGGTGCAGATACTTAGCTGTTGTCATTGCTCCTTCATTGCCTCGTAGGTGTTGTCTCTCTGGGCAGATTCTGCCTGTTTGCCAGAGCGTAAATATTCTCATTTCAAATCTGAGTTTTGATTGCTGACTAGCATTTGTTATGTATGCAGAGCAATTAAGGAGATAAATGTGAAAATAGGGCATAAATAAAATCTAACCTCTGTTGTAGACACAGGTAACTGCAAGGGCTAAAGCAAATCCACTGTAAATTTTATCCTATCACAAGTTTTGTGAAACTGTGCCATGCTGTTTGTAGAGAACTACTGCTGTCTTTGTGACGATAAAGGATCTCAATTTATTTAAGAAAACAAATGTTCCTCGTTTTCCACTGAATCCACTGTGCAAGCACGTTCAGCATTTTCTGCAGTTTATGGACAGCTGAATACATGTTGCAGGACATCCTTGTTACCGTTCAATTTCACCAAAGGTTTACATGTGCCTTCCTTTAGTATATGAGTAACCTCTGTTAGTGAAAGGACAAAGAATGATGTGTGTACATAGCTAGATGTGTTTAAGCACTACCTGGACTGTGGCCTGAAGAATTAGAAGTATGTTCCTGGTATTATAACACTGCATTTCAGTTTTTCAGGCCTTTCTTAAATCATGTGAATTAAATGGGCTCTGTGTACCTCAAGGATAAATAACACATTTTTTCTCATGCACAGAACGAGGCTCAAAAGGACACCTTGACCTCACGGAGCTGATAGGAGTTCCTCTTCCTCCTTCTGTCTACTTTGTCACGGGCTATGGAGGGTTCCCAGCTTACAGCTTTGGTCCAGATTCCAACATCGGCCGACTGACCAGTGCTATAATACCATCGCCTTTCTACAGAGATTTTGCTATCATGGTTACTGTGAAACCAAGCAGTGATCGTGGAGGAGTGCTCTTTGCAATAACAGATGCCTTCCAGAAAACAATCTACCTGGGACTGAGGATTTCACCAGTTGATGACAGTACCCAGAGAATAATCATGTACTACACAGATCCTGGATCCCATATCTCCCGAGAGGCTGCTTCCTTTAAAGTGCCAGTGATGACTAACAGATGGAATAGGTTTACAGTGACTGTTGAGGGAAATGATGTTGCTTTGTTCATGGACTGTGAAGAACATCAGAGGCTTCAGTTTCAAAGGTCTGCTCAGACCTTGGTATTTGAATCTGGCTCTGGGATATTTGTTGGTAATGCGGGAGCCACAGGACTGGAAAAGTTCACAGTAAGTGGTCTCTGATAAATTCACATTCCTCAGTGTTTAATGCATGTACTGGCTACCCAAGAAAGCCTGCTTACAGTGGTTATATCCCAAATGAGAGTCAAATCATATAGCTTGTATTTTTCCATACCTAGCTAGGGTTTGGGCAGGGCAGTTATATAACCTCTGATTTCGAATACAAATGTTCAGAGATCCTCACAAGTTTATTAATAGTCCAGATATTAAGTTCAATCTTCTGTTTGGATATTAGAAATTTCAAAGTAAATATGTCACATAAATTTTTATGGCCTTTCTAAGAAGGGCAGATTCAGAGAATCCAGTTTCTTAATTTCTGAGAATACCTTACTATTAAGTGAATGTTTTAAATTCTTACTAGTTAGTTATTCACATTCAACATCAGAAGGAGAATGATATCATCAAAGATAAAGACAGTTGGAAGATAAATGTAAATTTTTTAAATTTATGTATTATTTGAAGCTTATCAGGTGCTTTAGGAAATAAAATACACCAAAACCACTACTACAAGACTCCCAAGCCTTCTTAGCTTGAGTGCAAGCATCCTTCCCCCTGCATCCTAACTGAAATTCTCAGCCACTGAGAGCAGTCACTATGTGTGATATCAACTCATTGTCAAATAGAAAAGAAAATGTCACACTTCATCTGTCTTATTTTTGTATTTCCTGTACTTCAGAACTTGTGCTATGTTTTGTGAGATTAATGTCTCTTCTAAATTAGTAAAGCAGCAGCACAAAACAGAGCGGATCCTTTTCTTTAGGGAATGTTCTTTCCAAAGTTCTTTCAGGGGTACTGGCAGGTTGTGAGCTCCATCTGGTAAGCAGCAAGTTTAATGTACTTTTAACATTTTTCTGACTAGTCTAAGCACCTAGAATTAAAGAACTGTATTGATTAGCAGCAAATAAGGGGTGGAAAGTGATATGTAGGAAAACTGCCTGTTGGTGCTACCTTTCTTAGGCAAATAGGAGGACCTGGAGTATTGTGAATGCCTGGTCACTAACCAGGATTGAGAAACACTGAAGAAAAGGAAACCACTTTGGTATCCCACCTGAAAAATGCAAGTGATGATCACTTGCTGAGATTATCACCAATATATCTGTAAATATGATGACAGAAATGCATGGTGGATGATACTGTAATGCATTTCCACTGAAACAGGCTCTTCTGTATGCTATATTGAGTACGTAAATTTCAGCCAATACTCTGATTGCTTCATTAGCACTAATTGGGACTTGTACTCTAGGTTCCTGTGCCTTTATTTCTTCATGCATCATCTGTCACAATTGCTTTTAGGGTAGAAAAACCAAATGCTCGAACCTTGCTCAAACTCTGTTTCTATGCCCAGAACTGTTTACATTAATTGCCCAAAACAGAAACAAATCACAGCAGATTGTGCAAATGAATAGATGTCAGATGCTGGTTTGCTCTGGCTAATGGGAATTCATGTGTCTAAGGCTCTGGCTGTCAGACACAAAAGGACATAACTATCATCAGATTTATTGAAACCAAAGGAAAATCTAGCCCTGATGCTTGTAAAGAAAAATGGAAACCAGACAACAACCAAGTATAGCTGAATCAGGGATGATACCAGATGTTGCAAACCAGTTTTAACAGGGAAGGCAGCAGCAGCCACAAGACCCAGAGAGGGAATAAAGTATTTCATACCTACCATCCCTATCATGCAGACTTTCCTAGTTGGAGGAATTGGCTAGCAGTAACACTTGGGAAACATTACAGCTCTCCATTTTGTTTCCTTTACCATCCAGGGCTACAGGTTAGAGCAAGAGGAGAAAAATGTATTCTCCAAATGTGATTCAGTTGTACTGTGAAAAAAAAAAATCACTTCCAGGAGACTGCTTAATTGGTTGTACCTCCTTTCATGTGCGATTTTTCAGTGAACTGTTCAGTCAGTCTGACATCGTTCAATATCTGAGTTGCCCATTAAGTTTTCAGAGAAATAGGATGGTTGAGATTACTGAGCTATTGCCTCAGGAGGCCAGCAAACTCAGGAGGCATCAACCGCATGAGTTTTATGGTCTTTAAAGGTACAGAAATTAGAGGATTGTTTAAGATAGAATGACAAATTTTATTTCTTTCTAAAAAATTCTAGGTGGTGTGTTATATGTAAACTGGTTCTTGACTTGAGTATCCATCTTTGTGCCCTAAGTGTGCATCATGTCTAACTCTGTGAGATCTCGTAATAAGGAAACATCTCCCACACGTTTCTTAAAACACTTTGAGTCTTTGCAGAAACAGTAGCTAAATGTTTAAAATGAAATTGTTACTGCTCCTTCAGCACGTCAGAGAAGTACAGTTTGTGACTCTGAAAAAAAGAAACATTTGTTATCAGAAAATCCATCTCCTTTATTTCCTCTCTGGAAAGTTTTAAACTGGTTTCTTTCTGACCCACTTCATCACTTATTAGTATTCCCTTCCTATCCTTTGTCTCCATTTTTAGGGGGTTTCACATGCCACTTCTGGAGCTGCAATGCACTTCTTAACTAAAAAAAGCAGACAGTGTTTCACAGAGTGTAGGACATAACCCAGGACTAGATCCTTCAGCTGGGGCCCTAACGATGTCGTGTGGTGACCGTAGTGTCACTGGGACATGGCAGTCATTATATTCTGGCAGCTTCAATTTGTTCTACATTTTGCAAAAGGAGAATGTACAAACATATTTACATCTTTAAATTTGGATCATTATCATAAAATTTCATACTTCAGACCATTTTCCAAGTAAATCAGAACAGAGTTTGGGGTATTTTGTTGCTTTAATTCCCACCCCTCCACCCACACTCCCCCTTATACATGCCACTTAAAATATTACTTCCTTGAAATGTTTTTGATGTTCCATGTAGGGCTCGATTCAATATCTGACAATCAAATCTGACCCAAGGGCTACTGAAGATCATTGTGAAGATGATGACCCTTATGTAAGTATTCTTATAAACACTTCCTCAATGCCTCAGGGATTTCAAAGTAAATTTCCATTTGACATCTTTCGTAATACTAAATGTAGTATTTTTTTCTTGGAGATAGTGTATCATATTTAAAACTATTGGGGTAGGGATTTTTTTTCCTGTGCAACTCCCAAACCTGTTTCTTCAAAAAGGTATCATTTTATTTTGTCTAAAACACCTTCCAGGAAGGGAATTAATGGCTTTTATTTTTCTGAAGGGTCATTTTCATGGAATGCTGTAAGTACTGAAATAAGTTAACGTAATGACACTGAGGCTTCGCCAGCCAAAGAAAAGGGATTTTTTTCTGCATTTAGATCAGGCCAGTTCTTTGGAGATCATGCTTTTCTCCCTGACTTTTATGAACTTCCTCCCATAACTGGGTTTTGCACAGGCTTCAGGGGACAGCAGTGGCAATGGCAGCATTCAAGAACATGATGTTTCTGTGGCACAAGAAGCCCTTGGATCTTCCCGTCTTCCCATAGGGGTAAATTTATTTGATTTTTTTACCTTAAAATTCTGATTTAATATTACTCTTTTAAAGGATGGGGTCTGGATTTGATCAGTAGCTTTCATATTTGTCAATTTCCAAAGGCTCCCGTGAGAACAACGTGCACCCATCCATGAGGATGATGGCACTGTGCCAGATAAAAAAATCTCGTGTATTTGACAACAATCAGAAACCAGAGCTTGAGAAGAGTATAATACAAGATTGGGAAAATATATATGACACTTACTGAGAACACTCTTTTACTCTGCATCAATTTTTATCTCAGGAAATGCTTGAGCCAAGAGTATATGTGGTTAGTGGAACTCAGCTGAGTTATTCATCCTTGAATTTCTTGCTTTGTTGTTTGGGATTTTTGTAACACATGAGAATTTTACCATCCTCAGATTTCTGCTGCAGAGTTCCTTAGCTAATTTAATGACATGTTTTGTGAAGGACATGCACCTTTTTCTTGCCCTTCTGAATGTGCTAACTGCGGCTCTCATTTGGTGGTTAATCAACTGGATGACACAGTAAACAGCTGTTTCTTACCACATTTAGAGATTTGTATCACATCATGTCTTGCTCCCTTTTTGTGCCAGGCTTAAATGTTCCAGTCCGTTCCTCACAATGAAGCTTTCCATGCTGTTTGTATCAAACATTCTTTTTTAAAATACAAGTTCTCATTGGTTCCTTTAGAGAAAATCAGTAGGTTTCTGAGAAATGACTTCGCAGGAAGCATGCTCACATTTGCCTGATGTAACACATAATTCAGCTATTTCACTGTTGAATCTTACAGAACCTGTGGGCAAATACTTTTTGGTTGTGATGCCCTGTCGTACACTTACTGTGTTTCCTACCTTTTCATACAAAGACTTCAGTTTTAGACATATCCTCTGCTCAGTTTCCCAAGAATATTTTTCTACAGGAATTTTAACTCTTCCAGGGTCAACATGAATGAAAGAAAATCTTATTTTTTTCTATTATAGACTTCAAATTCTCTGATCACTCTTTTTATAACTTCAATAATTATTGACCCGGCTTCCTGCTCCTGACGTGTTTGAATTAATTTTTATTCATTTTTTTGCCTTTTACATATATCTCAATAAACTCATTTTGGCCTGCCTTGTGCTTTGCACAGAATCACAGACTAGTTGAGTTTGAAAGGGACCTCTGAAAATTGCCCTGTCCAATTCCCTTTTCAAAGCAGAGCCGAATACAGCAGATTGCTCAGTGAGTAGGTTTCTCAGTGCCAGTGGGTTTTGGATTTCCTTAAGAATGGAGACTCCCCAGCCTCTCTGTTTCAATGCAAGTTTTTTTCTGACATAGAGCCTGAATTTCTTGTGTTTTAATGTGTGTCCATTGTCTCTTTTCCCTTCACTGGCTACGACCAGTAAGAAGGATCTGGTTCTGTCTTCTTCACTTGCTCTTATCAGGATCTTCTACACATTGATAAGATTGTTCTGAGCCTTCTTGAGGGAGTCCTTGCTCTCTTATCTTTCTCTAAGGGGCCAAAAGACAGGCAGCTGGTCCCAGCCAGTACTGCTGCATCGAGTAATTCCTCACCAGATGCAGGATGTGCACTTTTTTTTCCCTGAATTTCTGCAGCCAGGTAGGGTTTTTCCAAATCGCAGCAAAATCACCTAGTGCTTGATGACTCCTCTCCATTTTACATCACACCATGGAATTTAATACACGAAATCTTACTGTGCCTTGACTTTTTCTCATTTGGATACAACGGTAGCTGATTCAGAAAAGATGTCTTACTTCTCTATCCAGAAAAATATCAATTCCTTTAGCTATTGTTGTTAGCTTCTGTTTAATAATCTTCATAATTACCGCACTGTTCAAAATTACACGCATCAATAGTAGAAGTTTGGGGCTTTATTCCTCCTTCTGAAAGATGTGATTTAATCCCAACTGGCCACTAAGCACCACACAGCCACTCACTCATTGCCCCACCAGTGGAATGGGGAGAGAATTGGAAGAGGAGAAGTCAGAAAACTCATGGGTTGAGATAAAGAGACTCTAATAGGTAAAGCAATGCTGAGCTGGAATGAAACAAGCCAAAGGTCATACTTGAAAATGCAGTCTCTGGTAAGTGTACATTGCTTGTGTTTTTCTCCCTCTCTATGGGTTTGTTAAGTGTATATCCCTCGCTTAGGAGGTATAGAGTCCAAAGGCATTACACTAGTTTCTCTCAAAATTCTGTTTTGCTCATAGATGTGGTAGTTCTGATTACTGTGCTTTCAGAAAAGTAATCTAGCGATTCTTCCCTTAAAATATGTGATAAGCCTTTACTCTAAACCGTTTTTTGGGATTTTTTTTTTTAGCCTGAAGATACCTTGGCTGAGCCAGTGGAAGCCCCCCCAACCATATTGTCTTATTTGGAAGAAAATGATTTCTCTGGAAATCACAGATCAGAAGAAACCTCAGAAGCAGCTAAATTTAAAGAACAAGGCACTGCCTCAGGTTTTGGGGATTTTTTGTGGGGGTGGGGTCATTTACATTCTCTGGTTTTGAGTCTGTCATTTCCCTGTGTATGGAAATCCACTGTCATATTTTGGGTGCTGCCAGGAAAGGAAAATCCTATGGTTTTTGACATCCTGTGTGCTAGAAAAGAATTGGCACATCAAACATAAGGTCTTTGAAAATGCAGTCTGTTAAACTGCAATTTATCAATAGCAGCAAAGGTAAGTGGTAGCACCTGCAGCCACTGTTCAACACATCTCTTACTTCTCCCTCCGTGTAGGGGCTTAGCTCAGACTCATGGTTGTTAAACATGCAGAGAATGGATTTACCCTTCTGTGGTGTGGAAGTTTCAGTTACAGAATTGCAGTTCGTATTTTAAAATTTAAAAAAAAATTTAAAAGTACTTGGATAAAACTAAGAAACTGACCCGAGGAGATGCTGCTGTGACACTCTACAACACTCCGGTAAAGTGTAAGTGTTAGGCAAAGGGAATGAAAGGAGAAAAATCCTCTTCATTCTGCTCAGGTCAGTGAGAAGCATGGCACCCCTTGAGTCATACCTCTGCAAATAGTCCTGCTGGCTCTAAAGTCATGTGTCACCTTTAAAAAGGATTTAAGACAGGTATTTGATTACCTAATACAGTAAAGCACAGCCTTTCATGTAAAAGCGAATACCACCACTAAATAAACAACTATGTCCTACTTCTATTCCCTCCAAAGGATGTGAATGTGCCTAATGCACCAGTGGGGTGTTTTGGGTGCAAGCGGAGGCAGCAAAGCGATGAGAGCAAAGCATAATGCAGTGAGGAATCCAGTCCTCCATGGCTACAACTTCAGGGCACTCCTAGAAAACGAAAAGAAAAGCTAGTTATATTAATAAGGCCAAAGACAGTGTTATAACTTAAATTCCATAGATACTTCAGATAGTACCTGTTGTAATTAGCTCTCATTTTTTGTGTTATATGGATGACAAATAGGCAACCATCAGACTAGAACTAGAGGAAAAAATGATAATGCAATAGAGTCCTTGACCTTAAAATAGACATTTGTTTTGTAATTTTACTCTCACCTTTCTCTTTTTTTCTGTTTCTTTAAAATTTTCAGAGTTGTAAAATGACCAATATTAATCTTTGGAATATATTTTAGTCATAATCTGAATAATTTCTTTTTTCATACAACTTGCAGCATCTGTCTCTGATAAATACCTCTGGGCAGGTTTTATTTTCCTCTCTCATTAATAAACAATTATTTTATTTAGATTCAGCTGTCATAGAAACTGGACAAGGCAACAGCGAGTCTACCACTGTCACACAGAAAGTGTTAAGAGAAGAAGATGGCTCTGGTGCTGGTGTTTTGCCAGGAGTAAGCAGAGAGGAGGTCTGTATAATGGGTTTATCACATGCCTAATCTTTTTGTCCCAAGAACAGGAAAATCCATGAATTCCAGGTGTTTCTCTGAGTTGGTACCTTGTTCTGTTCCATTTTAACAGCATGGCAAAATAGAAGATACTTTTTAAGTTCTTGAATGTCTTTCCATGACATCAGATTGAAAAGCACTTGCACTATGCTGAAGTTTGGATCTATAACCATTGAAATGGGCTTGAGATTTTTGACTAAAAAATATGAATTTGTTCTTTCAGTTTTGCATTTCTTTCAGTTTGAATTTAAGAAAGGAAGAAACAAAGAAAATAGCTGACTAAATCCTCATTTTGCCAGGACCAGGAATAACTGTAAATTACATTCAAAGCATCAAGGCTGGTCACATTTTTAAAAGAAGCCTTCATCAAATCCCTTCTAAAATTAGATTCTCCTTTTGGGTAGACTCCTGTGGGTGTGGCTCCTAGACAAGGAAACTAAGACCCAATGCAAGGCTGTAGCCTGTCTCTAGTTTGATGTTCGCACAGTGCTAAGGAAAATGGCAGCTCTTTCAACTCCTGCACAGAGCATGTACCAGCCTCTAAAAATGGAGTGTCTGCCCCGTGTAGCAAAGTCACCCTCTTTGGTGAGACACTGGACTTTGAAAAATATTGCATTTGTAAGGGAGTGTGTAACCTGAATTCTGTGTGATTCTGCAAATTAAAATTACATAGGTCACCCATTTGTAATCCTGTGAGCTACTCGAATACTTGCCTTACTTGTTGGTATATTTCAAAATAATCAGCTAGCAGTACATTTTTTATTAATTAACATTCCTAATCCAACAGCCACCACAGGTTTTTCAAAGTAGAAAATAAATAATGACCTTTCCTTCACCTTGCCTTTGACACTCCTATGACGCAAGTCCATTCTTTGTATTGCTTGAAACTACAGTCAGTTATGACAGCTTCTTTTTGCCTGAAAACGTACAGTGTCATGAATGACAGAAATTTAGAATAAAATTTCCACGTTGTGTGTGTTTAGTTCAAGTGTTTAAGTTTGCTCCTTGCAGGGTCTTGTGTTCCTGTGTTTACTGTAGTAAAATATAGCAAGTGGTGAAACACTAAGTTAAGGATCATCCATAGGAGCTGACATACAAGAAATTACAGTATTTGTTGGAGAAGTTCCCAGTATAATTCCTCTAACGTTTTCATGCCCACATTCACATGTTTTTTAAAGCAGCACTTCTAATCATAGTTTATATAAATAAATAGATAAACTAAATATCAGATAAACTATTACTATTACCATCTCTTTTTTTCATTGTTAGGCCATTTTTCTTAAATAAAAATCCGGTCTTGATTTAAGAAGTGTGACACATAAGGCTTCAATCTATTGTGACAAGTAGTTTTGTTACTTACATATCTTTACAAGTTTTCCTTGACCTTATTTCAATTTCTACATATTTTTCATATTTTTCACTAGACAGATACCCAAGATGATTTTATATTATGATAATGGCCAATCTTTTAGAAAATAATAATAAAAAAAAGTTGTTACTGCCACTTCTCTCTCAGTTTTTACTTGTACCCAGTGTTACTCCTTCCTCGGTGCAGAATCTGGCATTTGTTCTTGTTTAGTTCGATGCTATTAATCACTACCCCAATGCTCCAAGCTACCCAGATTCTTCTGCAAGGCCTCCTGTCCTTCAAGAGAGTCAGCAGTACCTCCCAGTTTGGTATCTTCAGCAGACTTGCTCATGGTGCATTCAACTCCTGCATCCAGGTCATTGATAAATATACTGAACAGAACTGGCCCTAAAATGGAGCTCTGAGGAACACCACTGGTGACCAGTCACCAGCCGGATGTGGCCCTGTTCACCACAACCCTTGAGCTCTGCCCTTCAGCCAGATCTTCACCCAGTATACCATGAACCCACTCATTCCATGGTTGGACAACTTGTCCCAAAGGATGCTGTGATGGACAGCATGAAAAATCTTACAGAAACACAGGGAAATTACATCCACCTCTGTCTCTTCATCCTTCATGTGGGTGACTTCACCACAGAAAGATACCAAATTAGTTGAACAGGACTTTCACTTTGTGAACCCAGGTTGAGCGTTCCCAATAAATGCAATGTTCTTTAAATGCCTTTCGATGCTACTCAGGATGATCTTCTCCTTAATTTTCCGGGAGCTGAGATTAGTCTAACAGATCTGTAGTTCTGCATCTTCCCTTACACCCCTTTTGTAGGCCGGAATAACACTGACTATCTTCCAGTAAACAGGAACCTCCCCAGGCTCCCAAGACCTTTGGTAGATGATTGAGAGGTGACCTGCCATACCATCTGCTACCTCCTTCACTACTCTAACACTGTATCAACAATCCTGTTACCTCATTCAGGCTATGATCTCTACCCACAGTTTAATTAAATAGATTCTCTTCTAACGCTTTTCAAGATGAGAAAAAATTCTGTAATGTGTCCAGATAAAAAAAAAATTGCTGGTCTTTGGGACCTTTCCTTTTGGCAAAATCCAGAAAGGTCTTTAAAAAAATCAGTTTACAGTTCCTTTGCTGAAAGCTGCCATCCTGTTAATTTTAAAATGCTTTGAGAGTTATTATATTTCATCCCTCCTAGTTTCATTAGCTGCTAGTGGAACTCAAAATATTTCATTGGTGCTATAAAATGTGAGTAAATCCTAGTACTTATTTCAAAATACAATACTGACTTATGTGTTTTGTTCTGAATACTATATTTTAATTTAAATATGTATTGATGTCCAAGCTTCATTCCTGGAAGGTCTTTTTTTGTTCCTGGAATATTTAAATTATTCCCTTTATTATTCTGACTTTCTCTTGACCAAATACAAATGTTTAGCAATATTTTAGTCCTGCTGTTTTCTATTTTTACTCTTTATTATCATTGTTTCATCTTCTGCTGCTTTTTAACCAGTATGTAACCCTCTTTTGTTAGAGTCATAAATCTTGGGGAATTTGGCTAAAAGAGTCCTAAACATGTCTATCTTAACTCTCACAGTTTTCTCCCTGAAAGATTGAGTATGTGAAAATTATATTTTTCAAACCTACACTATTGACTTAGACTGTGCAGATTTATGTGAATATGAAATTAGGTCATGGTCATTTGCATCTAGGTAACCAGCTAAGAGAGCAACTTATTTGTAGGTACATGAATGATCTTTAATATGGATTGCCTTTGCCAAATAGAATATACTGTTTGTATGGTGCCTACCAGGTTCTGACTGCATTGAACAAAGCAAGGGTTCTAGGAGAGAGGGAAGAGCGGGGTGGGGGAAAGAAAGAAAAATGGGAAAAGTAATGCAACACGTTTTTCATATTTCACATTTTAATTACTCAGAGCCAGAAAGTTCAAGAGGTAGAGGATGGGTCCACAGAATCTCTAGCCGGGTCAGGAATAGGAGATGTGGAAAATAAAGATCAAGGACCTCCTGGTTCTCCAGGGAAACTTGGACAACTTGGTCAGCCTGTGAGTATTTTCTCTCTGTTGAAAGAAAACGCGTATTTTAGAAAGGGTAATAGTGATCCATCACACATGCATGAAGAGCTGGAACTGCACAGCCTTGCACACTGTCACCAGTTACAGTTCTATGAGATGGGTTTTAGCCCAGCAGCTCAGGAGCATCCTACCTGCACATGTGTCAGTGGCCACACGGGGGCCTGGTGACAGCCATCAGAAAGCAAAGGCAAACAGCTGCCATACAAATGTTCTCAGAGCAGCAATTCCACCAACTCCTTGGGCGGTACTGCAGCACTCTCTCAGCTGTCAGGTTTGCTGCTGTACGAAGGTGCAGAACTCACAGGCCTCCTTCGGTGGCTTCTCTATATCCAGGATATTTCATACTTCAAATCCTTGTGAACCATCAGCACAAAATGCATGAGATTAAAGAGAGGTGCAAAACATCCCACTGTGCCATAGTGTTTGATATCATTCTTGTTTGTTATTTTATCACTGCATGACACATCCCAATTTAACTAATTGCTTTTCTCTTTTGTTATTTCTATGTTACAATGTTTTATTTATCTTTCTAACACAGATGTTTTATTTTAGGGCATTCGTGGTAAAAATGGGTTACCTGTAAGTACTCGTTTATACATATTTTGGTTAACTGAATTAAGAAAAATGCAGCATTTTTTATGAGGCTCTGCTACATTGAGGCTTAAGCAGCAAAGTGCTTTCTTCATCTCCTCTCTTTGGAAGACAGTTCTGGTGCTGTAGTTGATATCCTCAGACTGCCAAGAGAGCAAAATCCAGGTTTCTAAGAGAAATTTATGATTTCCCAGTTGCAAAGAAAGTAAGAGGCATGGCATGGGTGTAAGCAGCTGTACCAGGAATTCAGCTCTGGTGAGGTTGGCTTTTTTTGCAGAGGGGAATTTCAAAAAGAGGACATACTCAGATTCCTTCTAGGGGGGTGCTTCATTGACCCTTCGTAGACACATGCTTCCATGTTGCCTGCTCCTAACCTCAGCTGTAATTAACTTTGTACTTAATTGAGAGTGCTTTTGAGTTAATTGAGATGTACCTCTCACCCCTTTACTCTTGTGCAGTAATTCAACTGCATCTTCTGCTTCATCATTCCTGCTTTCCTTTCTTTGCGTTCCTCTACTTTACCCTTCTCTATCACATTCTCTGTCCTCTTCCTGGGGTGTTCCTTCACAGCTTCTCCAGATAACTCCCGTCCCTGGGTCAGTTCACCACAAGCTGCTGGTAGCCTGCACACGCATCCTCTGTGGTGAGGTATTGCCCAGCAAAGCACACAATAACAAACCCATAGCTGTCATATTCTGTGCATGTCTCAGCTGCTGTTGTGTATCTGTCCTCTGCTGAGGCTCTGCTGCCTGGCTTCTTTGTTTCCTTTCTCATTTGTTTGTTGCTGCCACTTTGTGCATCTTTCCCCTCTCTTAAGACCTTACCACCCAGAGGCTGTCACCATTCCCATGCCTGCTCCTCTTTTCTATACTAACATGTGGCACTGCTGGGAGCTTTCTGACTCCTCCTGCCCCCTGCAACTGAACCTCAAATGAAATTGGTGTGTTTTAAGATATTAGAAAAATAATTCAGTAGTCATTTGTTGCATGTATTATTCAGCTCCTTCCTGAATGCTGCCTTCAGACACTGGTATGTTCAAAGAAATGTAGCTAAGTTTGCAAATATTTAGCCAAAACTCAGGCTATGTGTCGTTAGGGTGGTTTTGGACGAGAAGTTTATATTTTATGTATTAACAGAAGCCTGATTACTTTCATGCAGCATATCTTCAAAGAAAATGCTATTAAACCAATGTGTCTTAGAGAAAATTCTTCAAATTTAATTCAAATTCTTCAAAACCAATTGTCTTGTCCTTGTGAAAACAATTCTAATTTCTACCATAGACATCTTGTGGCACTGTCTTGTATTTTTTGTAGTTACTCTTTTGTCCATGTGCATCTGGGTTCCAATCTTACATATATCCATGCAACTTTACTATTGGTTTGATGGGGCTTCACTCAGCAATGAAATTAGTATGTCCTACCAATTAATATGTTGGTCATGTGTTTGCTACTTTTCTATGAATCCGCTACCAGTTACTCTACAGGAAAAATCATCATAGGAAAAAAATTCACCCTTCAGTCTTAGAGATACATTTTTCTCCCCAATGACTTTGTATAACCCATCTTTAAAATTAGGGCACTCCTGAAATTTTTCCAGTAGAGTCCATAACCACAGCTGTCCAGATTCCCAAAATGCCAATGGGAAAATACTAATTATTTGCCTTCTGAATATTTTCTTGAGTGTCCTAACTGAATTCATAAGCAGACCCATTTTATAATAGCACTGACGTTAGAGCTGGTGGGAGGGAGTTCTTTCTAGTCAATGAACAAGCCTCTATGTGAAGAGCATATGCATGTTGTATGTAGGTAATATGAAGATATAAAGAAGAGTAATTTGGGATTCATTTGACTGGTGAAGTTTAGAATGGAAAATGGGGTGAAATGCTATCTAATATCCCACATTACTTGTCAAGGCATGTCCTCAGGAAGGATCCTAGTTGGTAGAAACTAAATAGATTCAGGTTGTTTAAGTCAAAAAAAATGTTTTAGTAGATGATGGGAGCAGGCTCAAGTTAATGGTATGATTTGGTGCACTCAGAGCAGCAGCAGCTGGCAGTAGTGGGTTACAAATATTACAGTTTTAAAAATCCTTGCCACCAGTGCTGTGGCGGTCCTGTTGGCACTCTGTCAAATCCAAACATAGCCTATGAGTGTTTCCATTGGTATCCCCCAAACAGGCTTCTCTGCCACTTGGTCGTAGGAAGAGTAGATGTGGTTAGAGGCACATTTTGGCCACTGCCAGGGGCATTCTATGCCAAGTCCCATACCTCCTCCCACTGCAGAAACCAAGGGTTAGAATCTAGCACCCTTACATCCAGCCTCTGCTGCTAAGTGTACAGCCTGTTCAATCTACATGAAAGAGAATGTCTAATTTAAATTTTTTTTTTCCTGTTAGGGTAAAAATGGACTTCAGGGGTTGCCAGGATTGAAAGGAAAAGCAGGCCCAAAAGGTGAAAAGGTATGTGTCCTATTAACATCCAACAATCAACCAGATACTGTGTATTCTTGGACATGTATTAATTTGGTACACTCTGAGAGAGAAACAAAAATATGGAATCACAGGAAGAATTTAAACATCCTACTGTTCATCCATGAATGGCTGAATGTCACCATAACAGAACCATAAGTATTTTTCAAGGATGCAAATACACTTCAGCAGTAGAAAAAGTTGGGCTTTCACAGGAAAGCTAAGGAAGATGTATTGAACACTTAATAAAGAAAAGTCAGTTGTTGTGTATAACTGCTCTGGGCAATTTACTCTACTGGCTAAGTGATTTAACAGAGGCAGTATAATCGTATTACCCTTAGGAAATGAACATAATTGAAATAAGAGTTAAACCATCTGAAGTAACAGCTTGTATCTCTTCTGAGATGAAGTGAGATATAATGTATTAATCTATTATTAAAGTACATGTTGTACACAAAATTGACATACAGATAGTAGCTCCAAGTGTCAAATTAATAATCCCTTTCATCTGTTTAACAAAACAACACAGGCTTCATAGACTCACAAATATGACCCATGTAAATCTCATCTATTCTGATTCAGTTTGAAATGATCCAGAATAATTTCAAAGGTAAAATTAGTCCCCAGTACAGGAATCAGGTCATGAGATTGCATGGCAACCCCCCACCTCTATGTCCAGCTGTAATGGAAAGGTATGTTGGGCAGAGGGCTCTCATAAGCTGAAGAAAAGTGAAGGCACTTGGGGAGCATCTCAGGTACAGCATGATGGGGACACTCCTGCTCTCCTCTGGGACCTATCTCAGGTACATGTTCACAAAACCAGGCAGCATGGGAGACAAACAGGAGGACTTACAAGTCCATGCACAGTCACAGGACTACCAGCTCTCAGAGGTTACAGAGACATGGTGCGATCGCTCACAACTGGAGTGCTGCAGTGTGTAGATACAGGCTGTTCAGGAGAGATAGGCTGGGAAGGCAGATTATCAGTAAGGCATTATATCAGTTGTCAACAGGCATTACAGGTGCCTAAATGTCATTTCACAATTAGCTTCCTAGGTTTCCTGCAAATCTGCTTTGGTCCTTCATGTGACCAGAGTTATTTCTAGGGTGCTTGGTACTGACATAAATAATTCATATGTAGGAAACCATAAAATCAGGCAGGATGCTTTTAGTTAAAATAAAGCCAATGGAAAAGATGTCAAGATTATGGCTGTTTACATTTCTTCTATTTATAAGCAAAGTGCAAATTAGCAAATGCATTTTATTTTACAGCTGCTACAGTCGCAGCTCCTGTTAGGTGACCATTCCAATCTTCAGCAACAAGTGCTACACCTACACTGCCAAATGGAACAGGCCCGGGAACTGACTGATTTGCTGATGGTTTAGACTTGCAGGCATGGTCGCTGGCAATGTTTTGGCCTGTATCAAATAGACCTCGCTCAGACAATGCGTCAGAGGTAGCATCAGTTGTTAACTACTCCTAATATGCTGCAAGATGAGGTTGTGTATAGGTTGGCTCTGTACTCCTCCAATACCATCCCAGTAAGCTTTTTACTTTCAGGTACTCATGCTGATGGATTTCATTATATTTCTAATGTTTTTTCATGCAAAATGCACCAAAAAAAGGTACTCAAAATACTAGCTTTGAACATGCAGGGCTAAAAGGAGTCCCAGAGCCAAGTACCTAAGGATTGTGAGCCCAGCCAGTCTGTTCTAGCAGACCTCACGACCAAAGGCCATCCAGCCTTAGTTTATTGATTAGAGTAGCCATCAGAAGGAGAACATTTCAGCAGCAGGAGAAACAGCTTAGCTGTAGAGAGCGAAAGTTATATTGGAAAGGAAAATACTCCAGTAGCCTATTCCTGATTACTTTTATGGCTACTTTAGTAAAGACATCTCAAGCTTAGTTTTTCATTTAAAAATTGGACTAATATTTTCGAGGGATGCTTGAAGGTACATTGTGAAGCTAGCAAATGAGTGCTAAAAATCCTAACAATAGATTCAAAAGCACTAAGGAAAGCTGACAGCTTCATATGCAGAGCTTTAACTTTAAACAGACGCAATTCCTGCAGTAAAAACAGGACAAACAAGAAGACACTGCTCTGATCCTCTTTTAGACATGTGAATTATTTTTAAGTTATTGGTTGTTCAGAAAATTGTTTCAATATCCAAATCAGTGTGATTTCCTAGGCCTGGCTGTGTTGGTAGGGTGAACAAAGCTTAAAGAATTGATCTGTGCACACACGAAAATTCAAAACAGTTATGCTGTCTAAAGACAGTCAACACTTTTTCCAGTATAATAATAAATTTCAGGAACAGTAGTGGGGTCCACCTTCCTCTTTCTGGTTCTTCTCGTTGAAAACAGAAAGCCAAGAATGAATGGGGCACTACACATCAGTGGAGAGTGGGGAGCTGACTGTCACTTTTCCACCGTGGTCCATGTTCTGTGCAGAGATACAGCCATGAGATGCTCCTTGGGAATGGATACAGTTAGGCTTCTAAAAATGACTGTGACCCAAATATGAGATATGGGGTTTTTGTCTTCCTTGCAGTGCACACAAAGTGGAAGAAATTGCATGAAAACAAGCACCAAACACTTCCAGAAACTAATATAATAGTCTTTGGAAAAAAGTGAAGGATATGTTAAAATGAATGAAGAGCATCTGTAAATGAACACGCTGGCAGACAGGGAAAATAGCTCCAAATTAATTAAACACATTCTCTGTGGATATGACTGAAGTATCACTATAGGAACCATTTGACAAAGCCACAGGGAACAAAGAACTAAATGAATACATTTATCGAATGAACTCTCAAGCATAAAGAGCAAGTGACCAAGAGGCAATTAAAAGTCAGTGTTTCCTGCTATGTAACCGAATATGTGAATTTAGAGAACACAATTAAAATGCTCATAAGCCCAGATAGCAAATAGGCAAGTTAGAGGGTAAAGCATAGATCAGTAGAGGCAAAACCTCGACTCTTGACTTGAGTGAAAAATACTGGACTTGAGCAGAAAAGTTATTAAAAGTCACAAACATCTTAAGCTGAAACAGTTCAAACTAACCTCAGCAAAATGTCAGAGGTGATGTCAGAAAGACTAAGTATAAGAAATGGTAGTAATTATGAGAGGAAATGGCACATATTTGAACAGGGTTTTTTGTTGTGTTGGCAGTAGATAAAGATCAACACATAGAAGAAAAATCATGTCATGGTGGTATTGAAAAAAGCATTACAGAGGATAGCAATAAAATCAAGAAATTTACAGATTGAGTACCATGGTGTGACCACACTGACTAGTTATTTGTTTGTTTGTTTGTTTGCTTGTTTATTGGGGGGGCACATATAATGTACCCTAAAAATGCAAGATCCACAGTTAAATCTTATTCTGGCAAGACATATGTGCTGCTTAATGCTGTTAATGCTGCTTGTTGATTTGCAAATTCGTTGCAGAAGTTAGAAAAGGAAGAGTTCTTTCTTCCATTGCCAATGCAAAAATCATGTTTCTTGGGAGCTTGTCTTAGAAATTAACAAAGTCCAACCCTGCTCATAGCACCTAAGCAGCCACTCTTGTGACTGGAAATCCACACAGATTGCAGCTAGTTCTTACAGTGTTTATATGGTTAAATCCTTGCTGATTTATCTTAATTCCCACTTCAGGGTGATCCTGGTGAGGGATTTCCAGGACCTCCTGGACTTCCAGGACCTGCAGGACCATCTGCTCCTTCCAGAGGATTAGTGAGTATTTGGTATCCTCTGTCAATGAGCTCAGCTTGCCACAGAGGAATCCGAAACTAAATAGGAGGTTTTCTCTGGGAAAGTAGCCTGACTACCATAGAGATAATCAGGTTTTCTAAAACATTCATGCAGAAATGCAAATAAATGTCTGACTGAAGTGTGTGAATACTGTAAGCTACATAAACACCCAGTATTCACACTTTAAAATGTCAGTGGATGTGTGTGCTCTCCTGTGCAAAAGTAACAAAATAGGGGATAACATGGAACAAAAATTTCCACAAAAAGGCATTATAAACCTGAATTATTAATTTCTTCCTCTGGTGAACAGAGAAATGGTTTGACAGTCAGTTACGTTTGCTGCCATTAAATACTAGAACAGATACCAGCATGATGACAGTGTTTGTATTTTGAATGCTCAGTACTCAGGCAATGTTAAAGAATAAGTTTCAGATCCATCTTTCTGCTGCACATGGACTTTTTCCACTATATCTATGAGGATACATGTTCACGCAGCTAAAGAAGCAATCTGGCCTGAATTTTCGGTTCATGGTGTGAGAGCTGATTTTACACATAGACATAATTCACCACTGACACCAGTGGAAATCCTGTGGTGGACTTTTAAACAAAACCATCTGTCACACTGGGTATCGTGAGTATTTAACAAGATAGTTTGAAACATATTCCACTGGCCAAAATGGATTATATGCTCCCCTGATTCTGGGTCTGCTAAATTATGCCAATATATTTCTGGAGAATAAAAACAGAGTAACAATGTTCTGCTGCACTATTGAGCCTGCACTGATGCTGACTTCAAGAGACCAGCAAGGCAGCTCCAGATCCCTAGGACAAGGTGCTCCAGTCCAACAGTTTTACCCAGTCAAAGGCCACTTCTATAAATGTAGCAGTGAACACCAAGTCCTACACTGCCTTTCCTTTCTTTTTCTCTGTGACAGCAAGTTTCAAGGCCTTTTATTCTGTAGTGAAGTGGAAGAAGTCTCAGTGCAGCCAAGGAATGCACCCTTAACTCCTAGGCATTTGAAACCCTGGCTTTGGTACTATGATAACTTATTCAGGTAGTACTTCTCTGTGTGCTTTTCTTTGTAGCTTGCAAAATGTACACAGCTGTGAAACTCGCCAAGAACTAAACACTAAGATGTTTTTTCAACAGAATATTTTAGAAAAGGCTTCAGTATATTGATTTCTCTTTACAAAAGTCATCTTTTTGATTCCAGTTGTAGGAATCTCAGAATTTGGCTTTTTAAATGAGGGGCACATTGTAGAAAACTGGGGTTAATTTGTAAGGTCTGCATTTTAGGATGTTCTTGATGTTGACAGGTATCTTTCTGAAGTTAAAATTTGTCTGAGATATTACTTCAGTTCACTTAAACAGTCACATCAGATGTGTGTCCTGCAGGATAGTTATCACTGTGCTCATAGAGCACCTGCAGGTAAATACAGTGCTCAGTGACTACAAAAGAAGATGGTATGAAACACCAGAAACATAAGTGAAATATTTTTGTTGTGTTATAATTTATTTTACCGATGACAGACTACTGTAAGGATATTGACGGTAGCTGTATTTCCAGTAAATGTCAAGTGATATTTGTATTTGTCATCTTTAGAAGCAATAATTTAAAATGGAATTCTCCTAATTTCAGAATAGATTGGAACCTGAAGAATCGGGTTCTGGAGATAGTGACAGAGAGACTGCGATTTTAAGGGTAAGTATATATTCATATTTCTCATAATAAAGAGCTTTATTTTACCCATGCAAGTTGCAGAAGGTCAGTTTCATAATGCAAGTTTTATACATGCTTAATTTACAGCATTCAGAAAGGATTTGTAGGGTTTCATTTCAAGATGAGAAAAGGCCCAAGTGCTTGTGAGTAGGGAAGAAGTATGAGACAGAAGGAGGCCAACAAAGAAATAATGGCAAGAGGACTTTTTAAAATGAGGAAATGCTTTTAATCTGACTATGAGAAGACAGTAAAGAGGAGAGAAAGGTGAATCATAGATTCATAGAATCATAGAAACACCTTAAATGTCATCTTGTTCCAGCCCCCCTGCCACGGGCAGGGAAACCTTCCACTAGACCAGGTTGCCCAGAGCCCCATCCAACCTGGCCTTGAACACTTCCAGGGATGGGGAATCCACAGCTTCTCTGGGCAATCTGTTCCAGTGTCTCTCCACCCTCACAGTAAAGAATTTCTTCCTAACATCTAATCTAAACCTACTGTCTGTCAGATCAAAGCCATTGCTCCTTATACTGTTCCTACATATCCTTGTAAACCATCCCTCTCCTGCTCTCTTGTAAGCTGCTTTTAGTCAGTAGAAAATAAGTTTGTCTGTGTGACATGCTTTATGATGCAGCTTTCTGGTGAACTGAACATCAGTAACCCTGCAGCTTTCTGAGTTCATTATGGTTCCTATGAACTCCAGAATGCTATAGCATGGAGGCCTCTGCTTTGCAATGCAACTAGCGATATTTTTCATTCTCTCAGACTGGTTTCTGCCTCATAATTTCCTTTCTGTTTTTTTTTTCCTCTGAAGTGCTTAATACCTTATTCTCAAGGCCCTTCAGGAGATAATTGCCACATGCTGAAAGTTAGCTATCTTGCCTACTTTAGGAGCCTCTTTAGATGCCCTTTGTAGGTAACAAGACAGGCAAGTGCCCTGCAGAAGGCTCTATTTACTGTACTGAAAATCCAAGACGATCCTCTTCCTGACAGAATCCTGTACATGGCCCTAAGTCAGAATTAAAGATTTCCTGACTTACAGTGCCATGGCCCAAAATTTCAAGCTCTCCATGTTTGCCTGCTAATGCAATCAGTAACACGGATAGGCTTGCACATGAGAGGGAGTATTTGCAAATGTACTATTTCTCGTAAAGTAACATTTCATTCATTTAATTCAATTTAAATACCTCTGCTCATGTCCATGAGATCTTCAGAGTGGAGGCCAGTTTCACGGCATTAAGCAGGTCTTGACCATGAGTAGATATTCTCAGTGCTCCAGCAATAACATGGAGAAACCCTATGAAATGGTAGAGGAGAAAAAAACAACTGCTTCCCTCTATACAATGATCCCTTGGTTTCATTATGGTTAGGTCTCTTATCATTAGGTCAATCCTTGGGATATGTGTGGAATCTTTACTGGGTTACAGAGAGGTGATACAAAATTTTTTGGTTTTCAATTTCTTGCTTGCTGATGCATCCCATGAGGTGGCACAGGTCAGAGAGCACGGCTGAGGGAGGTCAGTGTGATCCTATGTAAGGGTGTATCTGTGAAACTAAAATTGGTTCTCAGTGAAGCAGAAGTGGAGTGGAAACCCAAGCTGAGTTTTATGAGCCTGAACAGTCTTATGTGAGCTTTTTCCTGTTCTGCGTATATAGAAATGAACCTGGCTAGGGTAATTTCTAACAGTCCTGCTGATTTATCCAGGGTCTTCCTGGGCCACCAGGCCCTCCAGGACTGCCTGGTCTTCCAGGAAAGCCAGCACCTGATTCAGGTGTAGGACCTCCTGGGTCACCAGGAGAAGATGGAGCTTCTGGGGAACCAGGCCCTGAAGTGAGTACCCTTTTGTTTACAAACATTGATGTTTCTGTCCTGAAACACTAAGTTCTAAGACTTACAGTTTGTATAATTTCTAATAAAATTGGAGAATATTTTTAATTTAAGAGCTTGGATCTTATCCAAATTTTGTACAATAAAAAAAAAAAAAAAGGAAAAGTCTTGTACAGATGTAGAAATGTACATTACTTGCACAGCAGTAATGTACATTTGACAGATAGATACTGGTGAATCTGGACCAGAATAAATAAAAAGTAAGAATGCTTTCACCAACACTGAATAAGACTGAGTATTAGTTTTCCTGTGGTGCTTTCGGTAAAATGAAGTTTGCTAAATCACTTACATAAGCCTCAGGGAATTTCTAGCATAAACTGAATTTTCCTCTTTCCTCTTTGTTGCAATAATGAGCAACGCAGAGTCCCCAGGCAGGTGCAGAAGAGAGTCCTTTATTGCAAAAACCAGGCCTTTTAAAGCAGTTAGCTGGTTATCAGTTTACAAAGTTTTACAGCATAACAAACATAATTCAACCAACCACCATACACCGCGATGTGAACACGCGATGGTCATGCAGCATGTTTTTCTACCCCTAATTCAGCTGTGTCTCTTTTCCACAATCCTTTTCTACTTAGCTGAAGTATCAGAAGTAGGCCATGATTTTACAAGGGCAACAAGGCCTTCATTTTATGAGGTTTTACCTGTATGCCATACCTCTTCCTTCCTTTTCTTCGGCTAGGTAGAAACACTTATATCTGTGGACATGTGAAATACAGTTCTACTGTAAAAAAATGTTGCCTAAGTTCAACTTGCAAATAAATCCTCAGTAAAGTGTTTTTTTCAGTGAAGAAAACCAGGGTTTTTTAGCACTGAACAGCTCTGAGAATCCTCTCTGGAACGATGAGATTAGCTCAGTTGGTTGGAGCATGGTGCTATTAAAGCCACAGTTGTGAGTCTGATCTCTGGGCGGGCCATTCACCTAAGAGCTGCACTCAATGATCCTTGTGGGTCCTTTACAGTTCAGAATAATCTCTGATTCCATATATTTACTAATATGGTTCCCTTTTTCCCTATCAACCATCTACCAGTAGCAGTTGTTCTCTGGACTAGATTTGACCTGTACATTCATACATGCCACCCTCAGAGTGAGTCACCATTTCTGTACCTGACAAGGTATAATTAGCATATATCAAGGAAGTGTATGGGTGACAGGTGTTAAAAAGGAGATCTCACTATATCTGAGTTGTCTTGGAGGGCAGTTTTTTGAGGATAACCAAAGTGGAAGTTAATACAAAATCTAAAAAGTGTTTGGCCATCAAGATGGAAAGCAGCATCTTTTGTGCAGAAAGAAATTAAGCACCAAAAAGTCGTTAATAAGGGATTCAAGAGGCACATGCATGGGAAGCTGATGAAATCCATTGTTCTCTATATCTACTGATTGTAATATGGATAGCAGTATAAATTAAAAAATCTGAAATGCTGACCAGATTTCATCTAACTGCTAAACTCCCAACAGTACCCTTTTTCTTTTCTGAATCCATGACATATCAAATTCTATTGAGGATTACAACTGTAATTTTAAGAAAATCCATTGGCAAGTCTTATAAAATAGACTGTTACCCTAATGTTTATTTACTGCATTCGATAAAGTGCAGTGTTAGATTAAAAGGTCCTCTATAACGCCTTCTTTGCAATTCAAAATGTACTTTCAGCTTTCCTGACTGTGGCTGTTTCTATATCTTTAGAATATAAAGTGATTTGAATGGTCTAGGATATAGTACTAAAATTTGCCATAAAAGAATAATGTAAATCATAGGGAGGTTAGGCCCAGACTCATTGTTCCCATGTGAGGGTATCACTGGAGTTGTGTGAATCAAGAACTCTGTCAACCTACTGGCTTTTCTGTTTGCACTGACAACACAGAAGTCTCCTGTTTGACACCATTCCCTCCATATCCCAACTGCTTTTAATCATTCTGCCACACAGAAAACCTGGCCGCTTCTGATTTTGTCAATACCAAGGTTTCCTCAGCTGTTGTCTAGCACTGACATTGCCAAAAGTGTGGCTAACTGAGATGCCTGGGGATTTCAACCCCATCATGTCTTTTGCAGTGTTGTCAAAACCTGCTTGGATAGCACCATTGTTTTTCATGCTAATGTTATATTTACATTATGCTGAATTTTATTTTTGTTTATTATTTTATGATTGTTGTATGTAGTTTTCTATTAAAATATATTTAAATATTGGTTTGATACAAAGCCAGACTCTCAGAAGATAAGAAATAAAAGTGTTAAAACTTAATGAGGTGCTGCACATTAGTCTTTCATAGTGCTATATTAGCAGTTGATTCAAAATACTTACACACACGTTCTAGAAATTGGGCTCTCAGATGTCATCTGCTTTAGATTTACTGTCATTACAGGGTCCTCGAGGTCCTCCTGGCCGTGATGGAGTGGTTGGCCCACCAGGATGGAAGGGAGAAAAGGTGAGTGAAGTGTCTGTCTTGCTCCTACTTCAGCAGAAAATCTTTGTCAGTTCTAGGCTGTAAAAATCATAAATAGTTGTCCCTGCAACACAATAGCATCTGGCTTCAATATTTTTTAATGGAATCCAGATACTAATGGATTATTAGAGCACATCTCAAAAGCCATATTCAGAAATCCGGAATTTCCTATTGGATACTGTCTCATTTTCTGCAGCATGCAATATTCGATATGCAGTATGAACTACTCTGTTGTGATTTGCCAGTCAAAGGCGAGTCATGACTGGGCTCAGATGGGTGAGTCTGTAGGGGGAAAGAGAGAACTCCAGTTAGCCCAGTCTGGCACAGAGTGACAGCACGTTGTATGATGGGGAGAACAGTCTGAAGGAGCACGAACCATTTAATCTGGCAAACAGGAGACAAAGTCATGGCCTACCCTGGCTCATACCAGGTGCCCAGCAGTGAAAAGTTGATGGGTCAAGATAAGGACAGAGAGATCATTCAGCAATTACTGGCACAGGCAGAACAGACGTGACTTGGGGAAATTAATCTAACCTATTGCTAATCAAAAGGCCATTTTAAGCACAATTTTTTTACACCCTACTTCAAGAAGGACGTGAAGAAAACAGAGGCAAAGACTACAAGACAATTTCATCATCTGGTGAGCTTCAACAACACATGTTACGCACAAGAACTTGAAAGTAAATTCACAAGTGTACGATGTAAGCTCACACACTGTAAGGGAAATGAAAAGGCAAGTCTTAAATGGCCAGAATATTGATTTATTTTTATCTCTGGAGGCTGAAGGTTCTGAGATGTGATATCAAAAGCCTGAGGTTGATAAAAGTGCAGCACACATGGGAACCAGCAGCTATCCAGAAAGTGCAGCATGTGCGTTACAAAGCAGGCACCTGAAACCTCTGTCCATCGTAATCAGTGGTGTACGTTTTACATGAGGGAGCCTAAGAATAGAAAGAAGTCTAGCTGAAGTAAACTGAACATGAATCGCATATTATAGAAAGAGATTGATGAGGAAAGAGAAGCATTTGGAACAGAAATTAAATTTTTTAAAAAATCATAATTCTCAAAAAAAGGACTAAAATATTTTGCCTCACTGAGTCTGTTTGCTGCATTGTGTATATTTGATAAAAGTTCAATTAGAATTGAAGCACTATGTATTTGCACCTGTTCAATACAAGTAAGTGCATTTTTCATTTTTACTATTTTCTTTTTCTGAAAACCTTGATTTAATTTATATTGCAATATCTGTTTTGATCATTATTCCAAATTAATCCAGAGAAGATTAGAGGAGCAACAGGATGCACTGGAAGTAAATTCAGTTTGTTCATTGGAGTGACATTTGACGTGGAGTTTTGCCATTGCTTTTAGAAAAAACCCCTATCATTTTACTCCTGGTGCTTACTCATTTTTTTCAGACTTTACTCAATAAATATTTCTGCTGAGTGAATAAGAACAGGGGCTTACCAAAATAAAAATTAATTCCACTAGATTCAGAGCAATTTGGAAAAGAATTATTTGCATGCATTGTCTTTCTGTCTATTCCATGAACTAGAAATCGAAAAAACCAGTATGCAAGTTAAGTGTATAAGCAAATCTTGATAAAATCTTGATTGCTTCAGAGGAACCTTAAAATCTTCCTAGCCATAACATCCCGTGTTTGGAAGGGTGCCCTAGACAACTTGAGTGGGACCAGTTTCCTGTTCTTTTATATCCCATAAAAATTTTTACATTTATGTTCAGAAGCATGAGGATGTGACCTGCAATGCTTAATTTTGTGTGCTCCAAACCCTTAAAATCCGCAGCAATAATTGAAATACAACATTGAATCCAGTCAGCATACCAGACCAGATCTATTAACGTGCTATTGTAATTCCTGAATTATAGATTGTTTTAACTAAGAGGTGTGATGTTTCAGATGGAGGGCTTCACTCAAAGGACATCAAATCAAACAACACAGAATGTGTTGTGAATGTGGGCATTTTTATTAAGGAAAAATACCATAAATGTGGTTTTGTTGCCTAGTCTTATTCTAAGTATTTAGGACTGATTTTCTTTTACAGGGTGATCAAGGTCTACCTGGTTCTGCTGGTCCAAAGGTAACAAAAATGACAGTGTCTTTATAGAATGACAGTACCACTGTGATACAGCACATTACTGAAAAGGGCTGAGAAATCTTAAAGATTATTATTGTGTATCCTAATGAAGTGGACAGACCTGGTTTCTCAGTTGGCCAGCATGCTTCTCGATGAAGCGTGATGTAGTTGGTTAACCTTGGCTGGACGCCACTCTATCACTCCCCTTCCAAGCGGGACTGGGGAGAGAGAATAAGATGGAAAACAACTTGTAGGTTGAGATAAGGCAGTTTACTAAAGTAAAAAGAAAGTGAAAGTTTGCATGCATATAAACAAAGAGAAAAAACATTTGATCTCTACTTCCACTTTCCATCAGTGAATAATGTTCAGCCACTTCCTGGGAAGCAGTTGCTCTGGAAGGCAAATACTCTAAAATAACTAATGCCCCCCAGTCCTCCTCCCTCCCTTCGCTTTTATATCTGAGCTGTCATCGTATGGTATGGAATATCCCTTTGGTTAATTTGGGTCAGCTATTTTAGCCTAGCTGTGTCCCCTCCCAGGATCTTGCCCACTCACAGCACCTGATGTGGGGGGAGAGAGATTTAGAGAGACAGCCCTGATGCTGTGTCAGTGCTGCTCAGCAGTAGACAAAACACTGGTGTGTTATCAACACCTTTCTAGCTACAAATGCAAAGCACAGCACTGTGAGGGCTGCTAAGGGAAAACGAACTCCAGCTCAGCCAGAACCAATAAGGTGACCAGCAGGTCGAGAGAGGTGATACTCCCTCTCTACTCTGCACTCATGAGAGCCCACCTGGAGAGCTGTGTCCTGCTCTGGGATCCCCAGCACAAGAAAGGCATGCACCTGCTGGAGCAAGTCCAGTGGAGGGCCATGAATATGATTGGTGGATGACCTCTTCCTGGAAATGTTCAAGGCCAGGTTGTATGTGGTTTTGAGCAACCTGCTCTTGTGGAAGGTGTCCCTGCCCATGGCAGAGGGATTGAAACTTGATGAGTTTTCCAACCCAAACTGTTCTGTGATCCTATAAATCTACTCACTTGCATCTAGTTAGGCATATGCAGTATATCAATAGACTGAATTTTTATTTTAGGGTGATACTGGAGTCACTGGATCAATAGGCCCCAAAGGAGAATCTGGCCCTATTGGGTCTCCTGGAAAACCTGGACCACCGGGACCTCCTGGGCCTCCTGGGCCCCCTGGACCTCCTGGACCACCAGGACTACGTTACAGCTTGGGATTTGAGGTATTTTGCTATTCTGAAGTTTGTTGTAACTATGGATATATTTCCTCCAGAGTAAAGACAGTGTGGCCACCTGCATATTTCACAGGTATTTAAGGCTGAATTGATGACAGAGTAACTTGTTCTAGATTGAAATTGGCCAAGGAGTGTAAATACAGAGACACATGTTGGTCATTTCTGACCTCGTGATCTGTTCTACTTAGAACAAAAATGTTCTTTAAAAATATAAAATTGCAGATGTTACTTTTTCTACTTCTGGTAATAATACCTTCATCACCTAAAAATATGAGATTGGGCAAGCTCAAAATGAGTTTTACATATCATTTGAGAACTGCTCATTTGGATAATGTTGTTGGAGCAGAAAGTGCCTTTTCAGTAAAGAAAGGCAAGGGAAGAGCGCCCAGGTTCAAGAATTAGAGCTGCTCCATTAACATCTTTGTGAAGAGAGGTCAAGAAATTGTCAATATCAATATTCGTATTTGTGTCTTCCCTTTTTTTTTTTCCTTTTTTTTCCATGCATTTTTCAATTCTAATTTAGCTGTTTTGCTCAGGCAAGTCTTTCCAGAGTTTTTTATGTCACGGGATATAATAATGTTTGCACAGTAATGCAGGGCAGTCTCATCATAGAAGTAAGAATGTTTGACCAAAACTACAGGCCATCTGTAGAACTGCTGCAGTAAAGTGGTGTTTAAAAGATAGCAGTTTACTCATATGTTTCTCTTAGTATCTACCCCAACTCTTTTGTATTTTTCTTTTCTTTACTCTACAGACACTTTTAGGTATCATAGATGTGACCACTAATGCTTGTTTAGAGACCTAATTTGCTTTCTGATGTCTGACTAAAGAATATTGTACTGTATACACTACTGGTTAATAATCTCACTGATGTTAGTGAATTTCAATGGACAAAAAGTATCTCTAGCAGTTCACAAGTTCTTAATTGGCAGCACTGAAATTGTTAGCAAGGAACAGCATAAAGTCTAAGCATACAGTCCTTTGCCTTATCTTAGGCACACTACAAAGGCTGGTACAGAGTGTCCTGTGAATAAATACCTACTTATCTCAGAATGAGTTAAGGACCACTGGCAAGTCACATCTTCATCCCAGTCCTGGTCTAAAACCAGTTTTAGTTTCTCTGACTTCCAGTCATCTTCTGTGACCTGTGAGGACCCATTCTTAAGAGATTCTCCACTTTTCCCCATTCATACTATTTGAGTAGAAGGCAACATGCCCTTGTTATGTCAACAAAGAGCTCTCCTGAAATTAGGTGCTTAGGATCAAATTCTGCCACTTTTGTTACCTAAGTCTCAGAGGAGTAAACTTAGCAGATGAGCAGGAGAGAGTGAAAACTGGGAGTCCCCACTTTCATGGATGCAAATGCAGAAAAATCTGAGCTCTGACTGCAGCAACAGTATCTTGACTGGCTTCATCTTGAACTTTATCTAGTCCAAACAAAATTGGAATGATTGTCATTTCCCTCAGAGGAATACTACTGTAAACAGGCTTGCTAGCTGTAGCTGATCTTTTGGATGCCCACCCCTGCCATCTGTTGAGGCAGCACCGTGGTCTGCCAGTTTGTTAGGGTGACACTACCTTTTGGTTGGCAGTCTGTTTATTGCTGTAAGGCTGTTTCTGCAAAACACTCCTGTTAGCACTTGTTAGCATCTGTGATCAGCTATGTGCAAAAACCAAATGGCATGGTGTTTGCTGGCACTTATGCTTGCCAAAATAACAGTTTGAGCTGCAGAAGGTACCTGGTAAACCCATTAAAAACATGCAGATGTCAAAAGAGATGATGTGTTATATAAAGCAGGCATCAAGCACTCTCTTAAAGGGAAAAACAAACTGGCTCAGTGCAGTCAAGGGAAAGGACCCAGAAACACAATTTGTGGTTTATCCTAAGCAGTGAGTGTTTGGTTAAACAGGCCAAAGAGAATACGAGATTTTCTGCTGGTATTTGACACACTGATTGCTGATGGAGGAGCAGAATGAAAGTCTGAATAACATTCAGTCAGTCTCAGGTGAAGCTTCACAAAAGGTCTCTCGCCTTAGTCCCCCAAAAGGAAAGAACTGATTCCAGCCGTGCATTCCTTCTGCTTCTCTTACTCTTGTGGAGTTGGCAGAAAAGGTCAGAAGAACAGGATCTATCTTCTTCAGTGGAGTCAGGTCAGATGGTGTTTTCCATACCTTTGGTGTAAAGCTGTCACTCTATAGCAGCTGAAAGTCATCTAATTGGTGTCTCACCCTTTCCCTTACACCGTCTCCTGAGTGCATCACAACTGTGCTAAGCTGGGCCATTTCAACTCACTAACTGGCAGGAAGCTAAGTAAGCCAGGAGTATGGGTCCTCTAAACATGGTAGGCTGACACAAGGGCTTGTCGTCACTAGGAGCTGGAGATTCTCCTTTGCTCCTGTTCCTTCTGCCATTTGCAGACATTCCTGGCATGTGCCTGCACTTCACATGCACCAACACTCAGTATTTCATCAATTCTTCCACAATCCAATTTAATTTACTAAAATTTTAGAGAACGCTTGCACCCCAAAAGTAACATATTTTCTGCCATTTTAATCATCTAAAGGAAAGTGAGGGGATTCAACACATGACACTGATGTTGCAAATGAAGGCTGTATGCCTGTCAGCAGCGAAGTGAAACAAAGAAAGATTAAGACTTTCCCTTTTCAGAAAAAGGAAACAATTAAGCCAGCACAGCTGCAACTAAAACTGCAGCTTAAAGCAAATGGACAGTTCCCTCCTGACGTGGTTCATCCAGATGTTTTGAAACAGAGTCTGACAAGTTTAGACTAGGCATAAGCCAAGGGATAGGAATATGATAGGTGCTGGGCCTGAAACAAGTAATTATGGCAGCCTGCAGTTTTATTTCTTTGCTGCTTTGGTAGCTCCTGCTTCTGCCATGGGTCTGGAATGTCATAGTACAGTGAAAGCTGGAAGGAGGTTGCTGCTTTTTGTGTAGTTTTATTTGAAACTACTAAAAAATCTCCATGGGAAATGTGGAGGCTGCTCTCAAGGACTCCCACTACACAGAGACTTCTTTCTGAAGTCAGCAGAGGGCAATGGAAATGGACAGTGGGCTGGAGCAGATGACCCATAATGAAAGTCTCAGGGAACTAAGCTTGCTTATTCTGGAGAACACTTAACCTTCACCTCTGGAAGGTTCCGAGGCCTGAGGTTCCAAAGCCCTAAACAACCTGATTGGAATTCAGTGTTGACACTGCTTTAGACAGGAAGTTGGGCCAGGCAGCTTCTGAGAATCCTTTCAACATAATTAATTCTACAATTTGATGGTGGAACTTTTTTTTCTCCTCAATTTCATTAAGTGGTATTTTAGGCAGGAGTTCAACATTCAAGTGTGAGAATTAGGAAGGACCTTTATTTTTGAAAAGTGATTGCTGCTCTTAAAAACCGTTTGCAAGTTCTCCCTGCCATAAATCAGTTCTGGTAACCCTTACTAGTCATTAGTGTTTCTGTAGCTGGGTGGCAGGTAAACGCTACACAGAAAAATAAGTTTAAAGTATGCTTAAACACAGTACATGCTGCTTCACTTCTGCCTGATGCTCTTCAGCTTGAAGTCCTGGAGCAATGGTGTCAAGTTGGCAAGACAGTAAAGACCAGAGTTTCTGTAAGGAAGACCAACATGTTTTTGTCACATTTGAGCAGAGCCTATCTCCAGAACATCATCCATTTGTCTCAGAAAAAAAGTTAATGAGAAAAGATAAAAATATTTGTGTTCAGTATGTTTCCAGTTTTTACAGAACTTCAGAAAACAGAGCAAGTTTTTTAAAAAAAAAAAAAGACAAACCAGAAAAAAAACCCCAAAAGATAAATTCTTAAATTCTGTAGCATTTTGTCTTTTCCATTAGGATATGGAAGGATCAGGTAGCATTGACCTGTTAAGCGAATCAAGAATTCCCGGATCAAGGGGGCCAAAGGTAAGTGGATGTTTTGGGGGAGGGGAGTATAATTTGTTGTTGAGTTGTTTGGTTTGTTTCAGGGTTTTTTTCAAAACAAAATTTTCCTCTTTTCTGCCTTTCGGAAACATACAGCCCCAGCCAGCCATGGGTTGAGAGTCACTATGCTGAAATGGATTCACTTGCCCTAGAATGCCATTACAATAACTGTGTCGTCCAAAGAATCTGAATGGTATTTCCCTGATACCTCATTAGATAATGATTTGTAGATTCTGCTCTCATATATTTTTGAGATATTAAAGGGTGAAATAAGAGTTTTCATGTTATCTAGCTCTCTATTTCTTCTTTCACCCTAATAGATTCCCTTCTTGTATATGAAGGTGAATCACACATACGAAGATGAAATTGAAATGTTATCGTTTGACAATGGAATGTGTATAATCTGACATGCCACTTTTAAACTAAAAAATTATTCCCAGTAGTGTGGAAGCAATGTCACAGACAAAGGGATGCTTTTTTCTTCATCACTGTGTCTCAGGAGATTTTCTGCTAGTATGGGCCACTTAAATCAAGTAGGGAATATGGGAATATAATGTGTCAGTACCTACCAGATCATTTGGATTTGTTGTCATTCTTAACAATAGAAGGAGCTGCAGTGGTTTAGTCTGGCAACAAAAGGAGACAAAGGCATGATCCAGTAGCTGCCTATGAGTCTCTGAGGGACAACTGTAAATATGACGAAGCCAAACTGTTCTTTGTAGTGCCAGATTGGTGCAGCAAGGGACAGTGGTCAAAGTTTGCAGCTTGCGATGCTCAGGCTAAGCCTTAGGAGAAGGCTGTTCACAAGGAGGCTAGTGCAGGACTGGAGCAATTTGCCCAGGGAGGTTGCAGAAGATCTGATCTTGAAGTTATCAAGACTTTGCTGGACAGAGACATGACTGGCCTGATCTGAAGCGGGTGACAGTTCTGCTTCAGGGGGGTGGTTGGATTAGATGGCCTCCTCAGGCCTGTAGAAGCCTGTGTCTGTGATTCCATGAATCATCAGAAACCAACTGAACCCTGGAGACAGGAGTGACTTTAAGCATCTCTTTACTGTGTTGGTTTAAAGTACTAGTAATTGTGAGTCACTGAAGTTAGAGCTGATAGTTTAGAGAACTTTGCTCCCTCTTACGTCTTTTCCTAGATACTAAAAATAGCACAAAAATACAGTTACAAAAATAAGTGTTGAATCTGTTAGCTGAAACAAGGAGATGTCGAAAACCAGGGCCAGAATTGCGCATTCAGACCTGCCTTAGTCACAACCTTACTCTCACATTTGGTTTCGTAACAGGCATTGTTTCCAAGTCACTCAGCTATAAATATTTTTTAAAAGTCTTGTTTCAGTTGAACAAAATTTTCCTGTTACTGCTTAATTATTCTGCAAAGTCTGAGTCAGTAAAGAAGACAGATGAGAAAAAGAAGATAAGAAAAATAAGAATTTTGCTGTAATCATGAAAATGCTTTTACATAGTTACTGGTACTGTGTTATTGGCCATTTACACCTTATCACAACTCCAGAGTACCAGTGGTGTTTAGGTGAAAACAGAGTATCTGCTTCTAAGGGGGCTGTAACTCAAAACAGCTGCTAGGAAATAAATTACATTTATTTGCACCATCTTTGTTAAGATTTTTGTTAATCTTTAATCACAAAGTAGTGGTTGAGTTTTGAAGAAGAAATATCAAATTTATTTTTTGACGACTTCAGCTCTCATTTCCAGGGTTTCTATTCTTTTTCTTCCACAGATCAAAGTAAAGTTTCATTGGTGTTTTCTCATTATTTAGCATTACCATTTATTAGTGTCTTCATATTCCAGATAAAGACAACTCAATCACTTAGTTGAATTCCTTTCTCTTCCATTCAACTTTCTAAAATGACCAATAATGAACTGCTGTCCATTTCACCATCAAAGAGTCATAGTTGTACTTTACAACCAATGTCACCATATAGAGACGAGAGGAATTTGAATTTCCAAATGTTTTCTGAAATAAACATTTTGGGAAACTGCTTTTAAACCTAGCAAGACTGTGTTGCCTCTAAACTGGTATCTTAATTTTAGCCAAGAAATCAAATTCAAAAAATTATGAGCAGTTGAAAGCAATCCGTTGCAACAAATGCACTTGGATACATTTATTTGTAATATTTTCTAAAAGTATGTATAGTATGCGGTGACAGCACTAAAATTGTCTTTGTAAGAAAAAGAAATCTTTAGATCTTTGCATGATAACATAGAGCAAGACAGTATTTATCAGAACAACAACCCGAAAACAATGCTTACATTTTATTGCTCTCTGTTAATATTACAGGTCTCCAGCATTATTTTTGTGACAGTTGTGGTTGTGAATTAAATTTTTTTCTGAAAAAAAATTATTTTGAAATGCCATGTGGATTTACCAGTAAATTCAGTGTATTTTTATAGGGTTCTGCAGGAAGACATGGACAGCGTGGACCATTAGGACCAAAGGTAAAAACACTTGAAAGGTAACCTATATTGCTTTGGCATATATATTTTATATTTTTTATTTCTCTATTCCCGGAATTTGCCTGAACATAACAGCTTTCATTTAAGATTCACATTCTGATTAAGTGTGGGACAAATTTTGTTCCCATTTACACTGGGTATCTATCCAGAATGTGTATTATTAGAATTATTTCACACCCAACAAGAGCAGTGAGTAAATACTGACTGGGCTATTACATTCCATGGCATCTTTGTTAAATTTTTTTAGGGCATTTGGCAGTTTCTCTTTGTTGCTCATTTATACGTCATTCTGGTTTCCAAGCGGTTACATGTATGCTGTTGAAAGAGAAATCTGCATGAGGAGGCCTTCTGATCCCAGAGAGTGTTAGGAAAACATTCTGGAAGGTGCTGGGGGCGAAGAAGGGAGGAGCAATGACTACTTTACCTCGGTTTTGATTTGAGCTCAGAAGTAACTGAATTTTTCCACTTTGATGCTGCTACTGATTGTGTAACCCATGAGGAAAAAATGGAGAGATGAAAAATCCCAGAAGAGAAGGGCAGATTTGCAGAACGGGTCCTTAGGAAGAGGCTTTTCTTATTCCTACGTAAAGTATCACTCAGGTTAATAATACAGCATGACAGCACCTTAAATGTGAAGTTAAAGAAATTCAAAGTCTTCATTCCCCTGGGAAATAACAGTAGCATTGAAAGAGAAGGAAATGGAAGACAAGAAGTGGCAGTTCCCATCCTTTCCCCATGAAATTTTCACCTGAACTTGCACCCAGGACTAATCACTGACTGCCCATTGCCAGCAATAACTGCATGCACTTGATTCATAGGACAACAGCCACCAAAGATCTGGCCAGCCCCCTCTGTCTAGAGTCTGTGTAGAGCTCAGCTTCTAGGGCTGAAAAAAGTCCCTCCATTGCGTACTACTCCTGCTAATGCGGGACCACATTACTTGCGAGTGAAAAAACCGCAATTTGCACAACACGTGTTGGTGAGTGATACTGCAGTGGACTGGCAAGAATAGATGTGTTCTCACATGATGCTGCTCTGTGCACAGGAGTAGGTGCTGAGTCTCCACGCTCAAAATACATTTTTGTTAAGAACTTATCTTAGCCAGAAATTTTGTTTCTAAGAAATGCTGCTTCACAAAGATTTCAGAAATTGAGGTAGCTTGATTCCTAGGATTTAGGAACTGGGCTGAAGCGGAAAAGATAGTCATAAACCCTGGTCAAGAGACTTCACCATCACCTTGGTTTAATCATGAGTCATTGATCCCCAAGATACAGGAGAAACAGAAAGCAACATGCTATTGCCTGACATCTTACAAAACCAGGTACACTACAGCAAAATTAATATAAAGTGGTTATAATACACTATCATTCTCATGGGGATGAATTTTACACCCACTTTTCATGATTATAAATGACTTCACTAGGCAACAGTGGCAAAATACAACAACCACCCACTTCCCAAAATCAAGAGCTAATGCATCACGAGGAGTTGAAGGTATAGTTCTGTTTCATGCATCCTTCGTCCTTCAAATACCCCAGACAAGTATAGCTGTCAGAGAAGACCAGCTATGATCAATTTTCTCTCTTTCCTTACAAGCAAGCATGGATCCAAATTCTGCTTTCACTTTTATTGTTATGAAAAGCTGTTTTCATTAAAAAACAGTCTACAGTCTTCACACACTCTTGAGTATAAGAACTCCCAAAAAGCAGTAAGCATAAACATAACGTTTGAGGCAATAGCTGATTTATTCCAGTTAATATTCTCTATCTCCAATGAAATAAACTAAATTGGATGTTCTCTGTTGGCTACAAAATCAAAGAACCGTGTCTATTTAGTGCTAAAATCCTGCAGAATCAGTCCCGAAGGTGGAACAGTGCAGTGTTCATTATTTCGCTCGTGGTTTGACGCAGTGCCTGGGTAGGTGGAGAGAGAAGCAGTGTGGGGGGACTGCGTTAGCTGTTTTGGAGGAAGATGGTGAGTCCTTCGTGGAGGCACGAGGAATGGCTGCATTGGTAGATTTGGGGAATGTTATCATGCGCTGATTTCAGACATCAAAATGAGAGTTCAGGTATGTGGTTTGGTCGATGCTCAGCAAAAATAATGAGTCGTGACCACAAACTCTTTAGATGTGGGTGGCAGCCAGGTGGTTACAATCCCAGAACCAAATCACAAATGTATGCTGAGCATCACTTTACCAAAAATATGCCTTATTTTTACTAATCATTTTACTCCATTCGGTTCCGTTGTTTTTAAGGAAAATAACATACATGTTTAAAATCCTTACAATTACTGCTCACTTTAATACTTGAGTCCTACTGTGTCTCTGTTTCAGGGAGAAAGAGGCAACATAGGTCCACCAGGTTCAAAGGTGAGAAGTTTATTTAACTTGATCTAAAACCTCAATTGTTTCTTTCCTCAGTTTCTTTTCGTCTCTTAATGCACTTGGGGGATAATGAACATTTCTTGCTCTGTCAGCATATTAAAGCCCAGGATGGTTTCTCTGGGAAAACAAACCCCTTCTCTGGTGAATTGTGAATATCAGGAGTCAGTGTAACCTGGTGCTAAAGACTTCTGCTTAAAATGTCGTTAAAATTGCATCTAAAATTGCATCTAAAGGGTGTGTGTCTTGGAAGGTGTCTTGTGAGGCCCTTTACATTTTCACCAGAACGAAAATGAAAATCAGCAAAGCTTACATAGGAAACGAAGTTCCACATGCTCCCTACTCCTTCATATGGTGGTGTGAAGCTGTCACCCCACACCAGTGTGCCCCACCCACGACACAGGTCTGTGCTACAGTAGTAGGCTCATGTCCATCGCTATCCCTGCGTACTCTGCTTTGAACTCCTCTTAGAGCTCACCCCAAAACTTCTGTTTGGGACTGTGCTGCTCCTTGCTGGTCCCTGGCTGACCTGGGTGTCTTTTGCAGGCATAAGCCAGCAGAGAGCGCTGATGTGACTCATAGAAAGTGAAAATGAAAATGAAAATGAAAATTAAAATAAAATAAAATAAAATAAAATAAAATAAAATAAAATAAAATAAAATAAAATAAAATAAAATAAAATAAAATAAAATAAAATAAAATAAATAAAATAGTCTTCTTCTGCATTTGGGACAGCACTGAAATCAAAACTTGGTCTAGGAAACAAGATAAATGCAGTTATGCTTGCTGAGTATTTACAAGAGTATTGTCACAGTCTTCTAACAGCATCTGCTTGTTTATTTTTAAAAAATACCAACAATGTAGCAGGACTTTACTTGCCATAAATTCCATCTGCTGTACATATTTTGAGTGTTGTCATTTCACATAGATATTTGTCAGCATGATAATTAAAGCTGATGCGTTGACACACAGGACAGTAGTTTAACTCTTCTTAATCAGTTTGAGACTATAGAATATTTTCTTTATTATTATGCCTACATGCCCTTTCTTCTAAGGTCCTTTTCCTAGTAATTATTATTGTTTCATGTGATAGATGCATTTAAAATATGTGTATATTTTAAGTGGAGTGACTACAGGGCTATTTAAAAAATAAGGAAAACAAGCAATTTATCTCTTTAACCCTCAGACTAAAAAAGATCTTTGTCCTCTTGTATTTGAGCAATGAGCTACATTCTTAAAATATGAAGGGACTTAGAAATAAGGATGTCTCTGGATACATTAGTTGCAACAAAACATCTTGCCTATCCTAGATCTTTTCTTCCCATTTAAATTTCATTAGGAAAATTAATGGGAAAAATTATTCAGCATTTGTAATAGTAGGAAGCTGTCCTGCAAGTATCAACATGCCTGAAATGACAACATTTTGTTGCAGAAATGCTGTTGGTCCGAGGTTATTTCCTCTGCCCATTTACCTTTGCTGCAGATAGAAACTTAAAATTTTCCACAAGCACTTGAGAGACTTATGTCCCAAGTACCATTTTTACTAGTCATGCAGATACCAAATTCCCAGTAATTGCTTTGATGCCTGAATTCCATTAGCATTCAGATGCCTTTTATCCTGCCTATAATATTGTTTATGAAATGAAGAATAGAGTACTTCAGAAATCACACTTTATTCCTGACCCACATGCTTCACTCATCACTGACAAGAAACAGAAATAGCAGTGAGAATATCCTTTCTTAATGAAGTAGACACATTAAATATCTTATGGTCGTACTATCTATTGCTAAAACCCAGAAATGTTTTCTTAAAGCAGAGCAAAAAGTTAGAAACAAAACAGTACTTTCCAAAAACCGAAACAAACAAACAAAAAAAACCCAAAAACCCAAGCAAAAAAAAAAAAACCTCAAGGCCAAACAAAAAAAAACTCCACACAAAACAAAACAAACACCCAACAACCCCACCAAAAAAAACCAAGCTAACACAAATGAAAAGCCCCACTCTTTAAACAAAACAGGGGTAATTGGTCCCCTGGATGAATCATTACGCTGCTCTGTGTCGTTGCCTTCACTCTTTTGTATGACACAGAAAAACAGATGCAAAAAGTGCAACTCACTGTTTATCTGGTCCTTTAAGAATTTAGAGCCTTCTTTTATCCATTTTTCTTGGGGCAAACTGCATTATCATTACTGCTTCTGTTTTTCACATAGAACAGAGTAGCTGTCAGATTCCAGCAGTCATGTATAGTTCTGTGTTAAACTACAGCAGGGGGTGTTTTTTGCCCCACATACTGACTCCTGTCTGCATCCAATGCCAATGTCTACATCCTTTCTCTTCCTCCAGCTTGAGAGTCACTTTACTGAAGGGTGGAAATAACTCATCAAATGTATTTTTTGGGAAAAGCAACAAAATTCACCCCTTTGCTAAGCAGGGGTGGAAGCAGTGAAGAATGATTGAAGCTGCATAAAAAAACCCCGTAAGCCTGCTCTGGAGAGGGGGAAAGAGCAGGAGGAATGGAGAGAGCAGATGACTAATGAGATAATGAGCCTCCCCCAAACCTGCCCACCAGCCCGTTCAGAACTGTATAGTGTCCCTCCCTAATGGCAGCCTCCTGCTTGTATGAAACTGAATGCAGTTTAGAGAGAATAACAGTATGTTTGTTGTATATTGTTGCTGTATTTGTTGTTGCAGGGGATGCCGGGCACAGACGGAAAACCAGGCTTTCCTGGCATTGCTGGGCATCCCGGAGAAGTGGTGAGTAGAGTTACCATAATCTCTGATCACCTAACACACACCAGCTCCCAAACCTACCTCTTAAGGATCAGTAGGAGCCCTACCAGTACTTGCTAGCAGAGTGTGAAGAGCTGAGGCTGTGTTTGTCCTGCTTAACCTGGAGCAGTTACCTCAGACACCCAACACAGGAGCAGGGTGTCCCTTGCCCATGCCTCCCTCATCAGTCAGAAGAGATACAGGCATCCCCAGAGGCTGGTTCTGATTCTTCAATGCTCCCTCGGCTTTTATTCAGGAATCAGCTCTGCCTTTAATTAGAGGAAAGCCAGCAGTCTCATAGGTGATTTTAATGTATTTCTCATGCTTAAGACCCTCGAGGATTACAGCGTGCTTTCCTTGGGAAGTCCCACAGCTCATCCCCTGGTGCCTTCCTCTCACTTGTGCCAGACAAACTGTCTGCATTTCCAGCACAGGGAGTTCTACAGAGGGGCTGATCAAGCTTAGAAATAAGCTGCCTGAAAGATGATAGCTTAGCTCCCGTGTCTTCTCCTATCTGGTCCCCTGGGAAATCCCAGGCACAACTGATGTGGCTGATGCCAGAAAAGGACAGCACAGCCAGGGATGGTTGATTTTAGGGCAATGAAGGAAAGGTTCACTGAATTAATTCCCAGCTAATGAAATGTTTTGTGCCCATTTGCTTCTAGTCATCTGTGAACTCTGTCAAAAGTTCTGGGAAATACTTTTAAACATCAAATCCTCAGAAGATCTGAGTTGAAACCAGTTGGCCCCCCATGTGTGTTTTGAGAGAGCTGGGGATTGATCCTTCTGTACGTGCAATTCACTGCTGTGCTTTTTGTGAAACAAGGGAGAGCAAATTTCATAATTTCCCCTTTTAAATCACTTATGCTCATTTTTTTTATCACCTGCAGGGTCCAAAAGGGGAGAAGGGTGACCCAGGACCTCGGGTGAGATTGTGTGGATTTCATTCTTTTCGAAAAAACCTATGTGAAATGTAGCACTTAGTATATGGATTTTCCACATGCAATGCTTTTGAAACAGGGTGAACCAGGGCAGGATGGGAACAGTGTTGTGGGACCACCCGGACCACCAGGACCACCAGGACCAGTCATAGCAATACCTGAGGTAAGTGTGTACATCAAGCACTGAGGTCTGTAACTCCCTTAACAGAGAAGAGGGCACAAGTGGTTAACATGCTGGCAATTCTGCTGCTCATATTCAGGTCATAAGTCTACTCCTCAAAACAAAAGAATCTCAGTATGTCTCTGTATCAAATAGATTTGTTTTGAAAATATTACGTTGGAAGAAAGTGGGTAAAGAGCTTACCTACAAGAATTAGGAGGTCATATTGAGCACCACGCACAAGCTCTTTAGGTGATTCTGCAGGAGTTGTGAACATCAAATAAAAATCAACAGAGCAATACAAAACTGGGGATATTTAACAAAGCAAAGCACCCAAGGCACAGCAGTATGTGGGGGAGAGACATGTTCCCTGACGGTTGTCCACTATACAAACCAGAGCACTGACTCCTTTGTGGAAGCAACAAAGGTTAAAATACTAGAAGCTCATAAAAACTCTCCGGAATGCTTTAGATGCAGGTATATTTTCAGTTAGTTTTGCTGTGTGTGCATCAGCCTTTGCAAAAACAGTACACTTTGCAGTAATGAGGGCTGGAGATTAGAATTAATCCCACTTGGAGCTGACAACAAAAATCCTAGCAGTTGGTTTGGTATGACATTCAGATCTGGAGGAACTGTGAGTGGCTGCAGAAAACTTCACCCCTGAGAGATGGAGATGCCTAAAACAGCCAGACTTGTCCATAGGAATGCATATAAGGGCAATAAGGAGTGTTTTGTAATTGCAAGAAGAGAAAATGCCCAGCTGAGAAATCTGTATTAGTGGAAGCTTGGCACCATCATTATCATAAAGCTGAACTACACATAACCTTTTTTGACTGAAATAACTAGGCTTTCACTTAGGCATCTGCTACTGATAGCAAATATAGCATTAAATGGCATCCCATAGGCCACATCACCCATCCCAACAGAAGTGTTTTTTCTTTACGGAATTTACTGGAAATCCATGCAGAATACTAGGATCTTGGATCCTGAGTCTTGGATAAGCAGAATTATAGATTCACAGAAATGTTTGCTGTGTGAAGATCTTGTTCAAAGTCCTGCTTATAGTGGGACTGTCAGCAGCTCTACATTGTAATACAATTCTGTTGGAGTTTCTGGAGAACTGCTCAATAGATGTGATAGAAATGCTGATGTAAAACTCATGTTCTTTCTCACAGCCCTGCCACAGTGCCACTGTGGTGCCTTAACTTGTATCAGTGACAAAACAGCTCTGTTTGCAGTAAAAATGAACCTTAATGTGTTGCTCCGTAGCTCATTAATACTTGAAAAAAACACCATGAGAGCCTTAGAGGGAGGGCAGTATATATAAGGAATGTAAAAACATTATTGAAGCTGACATAAACTAATGACACTTGTTTGCTGGAGGCTGCATGGCTCCCTACATGCACTAGTCATAGTCCACACATCTGTCTAGCACAGAACTATGTCTGAAGAAACCTAAAGTGCAAACTCTGAATCCTCCAGATCCCTATATGAACTGCTTTTACCAAGTATTACAGAAATGTATAGAGCCTGGTAGAAGCTGTATTGCATTAGATATATTAAAAATCCATACAGAAACCCATTTCCTTCTCTAAGTACTTTCGGGTTTTAGAGGTAAGCTCTCTTAAAAAATTGAGAGCATAGTATGTGCAGCTTTATATACATTTGTAGTATAGGTGTTGTGGGGAGGTACAGCAAGAGCTGTCAAATCCTCTGTATTGTTAATCAGAAGATTTCTCTGAGGACTTGGTGTACTGGATAATGATACAGTTAATTAAATGTGTGGAAGTATACATCACTATGTATGACATTGAATTCTTCCTATCTCACAAACATTTGTGTAACAGGACATTTGCTTGCAATACATTTGCTGAGATAGACATTAAATTATCCAAGTGCATTTTGTTGACTCAGTCTCTCATCTTTTGTAGTAAGCTTCAAATATGGAAAAGAACTCTTGCAAGCAGACCTATCAACTGCAGTTGGAATTGCAGAACTAAAATAAATAACACTGCCAGCTGTTGTAATGTGGATATTGGCTTGATGTGGATAGAGCAGCCAAGATCAGTGATCCAAATGAACCACAGGGCACTTGGAGAGATCACTCTCCAGGTCAGGGTCATTTAGTTCATTCATTTAACCATTGTGTAGCCGAGGATAATACTTCTTGGGCTACAGAAGTCCAATGGACTGATCCATCAGAGTTGGAAGGAAGTTTTCTTGAGAAGGGCTATGTCTACAACTAAATGGACTTTATGCTGCTTGACGAAGATAAAAGCAAATAAAGAGTTAGTGCAGTTTCAGCACTGTTGAAATATTTAGACCTGACATGGACAGCTGTGGCTCAGGGCCAGGCCTCACCAGTATATGACTGATAGCACATTGATTGAGCTGCACTGAAAAGTGGACCTTGGTTTCCTTCTCATTTAACCTGGTCCCTATGTGAATGGAGGGGATTTGGTTCCTTCAAGAACCACTTCTCATACCATGAAAATACATGCTAGGATAAAACTGAGGTCTGCAGTGGAACCTATCTATTCCCAGGCTTCTGCAGCTCCCACAAGCACTGTGGGTCTCGGAGGCTTCGTGTCCTAGCTGCCTCCTCTGTTGCCGCCTGTGATTGATCGGGAAGTCTGCTCTGACCTGTTGTCCTGTTTAAAAAAACCAGTGTCCCTCTGTTTGCTGATGTTCGATATTCCAAAACACTAAAATCAGTATTTCTCATCCTACATTGGCTATTTCACTCTTTTGGAGCACAGTTGCTGATACTCAGTGCATTTTCATGAATGGAATCATGATAACCAGAAAACCATAATATTTGTTGCTACGATTTTATCACACAAATTTAGCTGAGTATAGTACAGAAGTAATTTTGAATAGACAAATGTTATTGGATTTGAATTTCAAACTTTTAAACCTTTATCTTTGGCTGCCACTATTCACCCATAGTTCAGGTACAAGAAACAAAAGTCACGAAGAAAGGTTACTGTTGAGGGTGTAAAGCAAATATCAAAAGATTTTGTTCACTCTGTTCCTTCTATAGTTCTCACAAGGCCATATTCATGCCCTTTGGATGCAAAGATGAAAGTTTACTTAGAAACCAATCCAGACAATTATACTAAAACATAACAGTGAAGAAAATATCGAAAATAATGTCCTTACTGTTGTAGTCAGCACCTTCTGAACTAATTCAATGTGTTGAAGAATTATATTGCTGGATTGTTGTTATTAAAGCTGTTTGCACACCCAAATCCAAAGATAAATAATTATACATGTGGAGGAGGTTGTGAAGAATACAATCTTTTCCTCTAATCTTCACTCACTTTTCATCTAATCACACACATTACCTTTTGTTTTCAAATCTTCTTCAGCATTATGTACAGTTTTCTGACTTCCAACCACAATTTCCATTTGCAGATCAACTGTATGTATCAAATATACAGTGTGCCTAATCTCAGACTCAGCAAAGCCTTTGGGATTCTTTTCACTGACTTCAGTATTGTTTGGATTGACCCCAAAAGCAATGAATACTGAGTGATTCCACAATAAAAAGACCGTGTAAACCCAGGGCTCCTGGATTTCTGCCACCAAGTAAAGCAGAACAATTGCAGCAGCAGGACTCTTTTATAACTGTCATTAAATTAGCAGCCCATGTCCTGTTCCTTTCCTCGGCCATGTAGAACTGGAAATAGAGTGGGACCAAGGGCATCATACTACACCTGAAGAGTAGCAGAGTTCATGCAGCCTGGGAGATGGAGTGCTGCCTGTAGGATCTAAACTCTATTTTTACTTGACAATTTTTCCAGTGGTTTTTGTAGAACATGAGGACAGGGAGCAGAAAGAAGCAGCAAGCTCTAGCTGTATGAATTTTGCAATGACCTCAAAGTACAGAAAGCTGACCATACACTGCCATGCTCAGATGACATATAGGATAGGATAGGATAGGATAGGATAGGATAGGATAGGATAGGATAGGATAGGATAGGATAGGATAGGATAGGATAGGATAGGATAGGATAGGATAGGATAGGATAGGATAGGATAGGATAGGATAGGATAGGATGTGTGATCTAGATTAGAAAAATAGTATTCAGAGACTCATAAGAATATTGGAAGTGGTCTCTGGAGGCCATATGGTCAAACCTCCTATTCAAAGCAGGGTAGTTTCAAACTCAGTTCGTGGATACTGTATTCATAACAAATGTTAGAAAAGATTGTGATCTGGTAGTGTTGATCTGCACATGGTTGCAGGCATAAAAATAAGCATTCAGATTTCACAAAGCCTCAGTGAAAACATGTTTGTGTATGTGCTAAGTGAATCCCTGGCACCTGAAGGCATGCCCTGTCCAGGCCTTGTAAAATTCAGATTTTCATTACATTGAATGGGAGTATGCTGCTTCACCCAGAGCCATATATTGAAATGGATGGGATGGCTTGCCTTCTAAACAAATCTACCAATTCAAGCTTCCAAGGAGATTCAGGACATACTTCAGAATCCAAAACACGGCTAAAGTGTCCAATGGGACCATTGGACTGAAAGAAATTAAACAAATGACAAAAACAAAGGATATCTTTTCACCTGCAACATTTATGTGGAGCAAGCACCTATGTATTGTCTGTCTTGAATTGTTCTGTAAGACCATGTGATACAATATTGGGAGCAGCTATTTAAACCAGAAAGTTAGCTATCTGAAACCAAAATGAAAGCCTAATTGTAACATCAGGACAAGAATCTGATGGGGAGCAGCCACATGGATTTACTAACAGCAGGTTGTTCCTGATCAAAATCATTGCTTCTAGGTGGACAAAGGATGGGCACTGAATTTCTAGACCCTGAATTTAGCAGAGCTTCAGATGCAGTCTCCCATAGCCTTTCTATCATCAAACTGATGTCTATGAAGTGGATAAGAGAATGATAAAATAGGCAAAAAATTAGCTCAACTGATAGAGAGTTGTGACTGGCATTCACAAGACTGCTTCTGGGGTATTGTGTCCAGCTGTGAGATCCCCTTGAGAAGAAAGACATTGACATAATGGAGCAAGCCCCATCCGGGGCTGCCAAGATGTTCAGGGGACCAGAACACTGAGAGAACTGGGTCTGATCAGCCTGGCAAAAAGTGGGCTAGAGAGAGGCTTTGTTTCTGTCTACAACTACATAATCAGAGGATACAGAGAAGATGGAAGCAGCCTCTTCTTGCAGGTGTATGGAAATACTGTAAGATGCAACAGACCCAAGCTGGAGAAAGGGAAATTCCAATTAAGTATAAGTAAAACCTTTTTTACCCTGACAATGATCAAATACTATAGCTGATTGCCCAAAACAATTGTGGCATGTCCATCTGTAGAGGTGTTCAAGAATTAACTGGACAAGTCCCTGAGTGACCTGATCCATTCAGACCTGCATTGAGGAGTGTTGGACCAGAGCTCCAAAGATCTCTGTCCACCTTCATTACTATGATTCTGTAAGGGAATTATGCAGAAATTCCTGGGCTAATGGGGATCTCACCAACTCCAGGATAGGAAACAGTGTAACAGCAGTGCAATTACACTGCGCTGTTCAGGCGTCTTGAGACTCAGAGCTGGGTAGCATAGAGCTGGTCCACATCCAAGTTGGGGGTTCCAAGCTAGTTTCAGACACAGCAGCATGATCAGTGCTGACTTAGGAATCGCGGCATGACACTGCATATTGTGATGCAGACGTGTCCAGAATATAATTAAAACTTCAACTCTGCAACAGAAGATGAGTGTGCTTAGACTGATTCATCATCTTAGAATGCCAGTGACATACTGAAGCATAAAACCTCCATTTCATCTTTTTCTTGCTGAGGAGAAGTGACTTCAGGCTGCAAAATTTGGTGTCATAGCTTTCAAATTAAAAATGTGAGTCAGTTAATTAAATTTCTGGAAGCATTCTGAGATCTTTAGAGCAGAAATGTAAAAGAAATTCTAGGTTTTGTTATTCCAGATGTATAACGAAAATTAGAAGTAGAGAGCCTTTTCTGTGGCCTTATTTATGTTTGGGGGTTTTCATAGTTATAAAGAGATGACTTTACATTTCTAAAAATGTGTATGTGCCTCAGATAAACACTTTGAAATAACCTCTTTCTTAACCCCTTTTTTAGTTACTTCTGAATGATACAGATGGAATTTTTAATTTTACTGAAATTAAAGGACTGCTTGGGCCTCCAGTGAGTATATGCTGCTTTATTAAATATTCAGATTTGCTCTATCTTCAATGTCTCCTTTTGAGTGTCAACTAGAGATGCGTTTCCTACACTATGTGTTCCTGCTAACTCCAGCACTAAACTCTGCAGAAGTACTTTCAGGCAGAACTGAGTTCTGTGTGAACAAACTACTTTTACACATTTGTATGAAATAAAGAAATTGGCTTATCTCTGATTCTAAACTATAAGCTCAGAATTATAGAAATGTAGAACTGTTGCAAAAACAGAGACTGAGATTCACATTTCTTCCAATTTTTTTCCTTCTTGTTTTTCAAGTAACAAAGCATTGGGATAAACAGTATTTTGCCCAGTTCTGGTTGGGATTGCAACCAGAAATGCTAGGCTCCTGGGTATGAGTTTAGTCTCACACAAATTATCGCTGTGGATGAAAAACTAGGAATTTCTTGACAGAACAACAGATGTGAAATTTAGGTTCCATTCTAGCTGCAAAATAGTTCAGTCAAATACTTGAAATCCTGAATGTTTCTTGGTAATGATGTCAAGTCCTAGGACTGGATCCAAGGAGAAATCTACCTTTTCCAAGCTGTGGAGTCTATTCAAACTTGCCTGAAAGTGTACAACATGCTGCAATTTGCAAAATCTTAACCCCCACAAATTAAGCAACTTACTTCATAGCTAGTTTCATTTGTGGATTGTTGTTTGTGTATTTAATTTCATCTGTTTTCTTGTTGGTGAGCATGGTGATCTCCCCCACATTCAATCCCTGATGAAACAAGGAAAGTCAGAATGCTCACAGCCAATAGCAGAATTTCACTCTACATAGCTTAAGTTTGCAAAAACCTTGTATCTTATTATTACAGCTGTCCCAAAACAAATATTTACTGAATCTGTCATTGAACTGGGAAGAAGGGCATTGGCTCTAGCAACAGATTGTAACCTTTTTCTGCAAGTCTAGCATGGCTCTTTCCCACTTGTTACATGATAGGACAACTTCATGTTGTTGTGGCTGCATCCAGCTGTGCTTATGGTAAAACAGTTTTCATGGGAGACTATTATCATGTATTTTCCAAAGACTTCATTCTCCTCATCCCTGGACATAATAGGATGCCAGGATAGTCTGGCCCCCCTTGTGTGAGCTCTGCTACAGGTACTTGCCATTCAAACCTTCGTTTTGGGATGATTAGTTAGAGTCATATTCCCACAAAAAAGAAGCAGGTCTGGTAGCTTGAAGCACAGTTGCAGTGAGAAAGATTTGAACCTCAGTCTCTAAGCTCTAACCCTAGTAAGGAAAGAGGTGCATTCTTGTAGTGGGTGGGGTAATAGACATCCTGCTGATCTGAACCAGAATTAAAGTGTCTCTCTGCAGGTATCACACCAGGGCAATCTTAAATGTACCCTATACAGATCCCAATCTGTGATTGTATTTACAGCCTATTACACACTCTGTTTTCTATCCAAAGACATCCAGGACCAAAACTGGAAAGGTGATCTCTGTGCCAGCATCTGGAAAAGATTCAAAGGAGGCTGAATAATGGTTGCATGCCTTCCATATGTAGAAAATGTAATCCATTTTCAGTCTTTCCTGGATCTCTGTCTCGTCAGTTTTTGAAAGTAAATGCTAAATTAGAAGCATAGGGCGTTGTGGAGGTTCATACCCTTGACGTCGACTGAATGAAGTTCTTAATTCAGTTGCAGATGAGTTGATATTCACAAATCACACAATACATGAAAAATGCATACTCTGTTTCGCAAGTCTGTAATATGTGTTTGTAAGGGTGTGAGTTTATTGATTTTGCAGGGGCCAGATGGCAAGCCAGGTCTACCAGGATTTCCTGTAAGTGTTAATTTCCTAGAATTTAAGTATTTTTCAATATAGTTTAATTTTTTTTTTAATTATATTGTACACAATTTGCATGAAGTCTAATAAATTTTCATATAAGATGCTGCAGGTCTTAGGAAATTACTTGCTAAGGTAGAAATTTATTCTGTGGGAAATGAAATATACTCTGATATGCTTATCTCAGTGCCAGTTCTGTAGTTTAAATAGAGATGTAATTAATGGAAAATTACTACCTAAGGGAAGAGCTATGCCATATAGGAGAAACAAATTGAACAAATGGACATTTAAAAGTTATCTGCATATGTATATGTAACTGTGTTATTCCTCAGCCTTTTTTGTCACCACTACAGAATACAGTGAAGCCCCACAAGATGTACCCTTTTTATTTTATCCTTTAGGAAATATTTATGATTTTTTATAATAACATACCAGGACTACCATGTAAGCATTGCACAACCATAGTATCAAAAGGTGCCTTACCTACCTATTGCACTCAGACTGCCATATAAACATATATAAACATCTTCATTAACAACTTGGATGCCGGACTAAGTATCGGAGGTATCGGAGGGATGCCAAGTTTGCAGATGATACAAAATTGGAAGGAGCTGTTAACTCCCTCTGAGGCAGAAAGGCCCTGCAGAGATGCCTACATAAATTGGAGGGCTGGAGGATCACCAACTATATGAAGTTCAGCAAGGGAAAGTGCTGGATTCTGCACCTGGGATGGAGTCACCCTGGTTGTGCATGTAGACCAGGGAATGAGATGCTGGAGAGCAGTGCCAGGGAAAGAGACCTGGGGGTCCTGGTCAATGGCAAGTTGAGTATGAATCAGCAGTGCATGGCCAGCCAGGAGGGCAAACCATGTCCTGGGGTGCACCAGGCACAGCATCGCCAGCCAGGCAAGGGAGGGGATTGTCCTGCTCTGCTCTGCACCGGGGAGATTTCACCTCAAGTGGTGGGGGCAGTTTTGGGTGCCATGATATAAGAATTAAACTATTAGAGAGTGTCCAGAGGAGGGCTGTGAAGATAGTAAAGACATTGAGGGGAAGCCGTGTGAGGAGCAGCTGAGATCACTTGGTCTGTTCAGCCTGGAGGAGACTGAGGGGAAACCTCACTGCAGTTACTGGGGAGGGGCAGGCACTGCTCTCTTCTCTGTGGTGCCCAGTGACAGGACCCGAGGGAATGGCCTGAACTTGTGTCAGGGGAGGTTTAGGTTGGAGATTAGGAAAAGGTTCTTCACCCAGAGGGTGGTTGGCACTGGAACAGGCTCCCCTGGGAAGTGGTCACAGAACCAAGCCTGACAAGAGTGCAAGGAGTGTTTAGACAATGCTCTCAGGCACAGGGCATGACTCCTGGGGTGTCCTCTGCAGAGCCAACAATTGGACTTTGATGATCTTTGTAGGTCCCTTCCAAGTCAGAATATTCTGTGATTCTGTGATTATTTGGCTCACAACTTCAGATAGTATTGTTCTAATCATTGTACTCATATTCTGTGTAATGTGATGGAATTATTTCCCCTTGTTATGATTGTTTCACAGTTCAGAGCATGCATATGGTCTCAGGATCCTTTGTCTATTGCCTGAGAACAACTAAGGATAAAACTGGGAAAGCTGACAAAAGATGTTAACAAAATGCTGGCAAATTGCCAAAAATTCTACAGAAGGTGGCTTATTAAGTCCTGGGTATTGTGGACTGCATAGAAAACCAAAGAAAGGGAAAAAAACTCATTAAAAATACAATTCATTTGAAAAAGAGCTGATAACATTCAGAAAGTGATATAATGAATTCTTGGTCTCTGTCATTTATAGAATTTCTACAGACATGAAAATACCATCCTTCTTCTCAACTCATGTATTTTATTTATCTCTTGACTAATGCAGAAATTTTGTAGACCTGAATTTAGTTCTTGATGGGTAAAAAAAATGCTTCTGAATGCTCTTGGAAGATTGTAAAGCACAATTTGATCTGAGGGGAATGCTTTCCCCACAAAACAGATAAAGAAATCATCTTGGTTTCAAATAGATAATGTCTATTTCAGGTTTGTTTGTTTGTTTGTTTTTACATACTGTTAAAAATATACCTTCAGAAATTCTGTTGAAAATCAGTCTGGTTGAATGATAATAGAGAGAGAGGATTGAGTACAGAGGAAATAGAGAATTTTAGGTTGAATTTCCACTCATTAATGTTTGCATATTTCCCTTTGTGAATGTGTGTATCATATGCACTGTGATAAACATGAGGGATTTTTCATTTTGTTTTTTCTAACAGATTCTCCTTATGTGATGTTTGGTTTAGGGAATAACTTGATTCAGAAAGCAATTTAGTCTTGTAAGAATTCTTAGATTGCAACCAGAGTGATTTAAGTTCAAGTTTGCCAGTAATTTAAAATTACATTTAGTAAAATGGCTTAGCTCCATATTCTTCACAAATACCACTATGAATTTATATACTTGTTTTTGCCTAGGGCCCTCAGGGTCCAAAGGGTGACACTGGTTTGCCTGGATCACAAGGACCTAAAGGACAACAGGTATGAAAAAATGCATAGGGGAAAGTGTATGCTGAGAAATGTGTTAGATAACAAGTACTTAGTGACATTAGAAGTTTAATGATTCTAATTTTGCTAGGGATTGTGATGTTAATAAGTTCATGTGAAAAATGTACTAGGTGGAATGTGAAAGTGCTAAACAGCATCCCTAATATAATCCCACCAAGGGCTAATCTTCCTGCCCCAGTGTTGAAATTCATCAGTGCAGTATGCACTTATCAGGTTAAGTCTCTTTAAACATTAAACATGAAGTGACCTCTTCTTGCCAGCTGATTGCAGTGCTGACACCCTGGGATCCTATCCAAAAGACCAAATAAAAAAAAGATCGATCTTTTCCTCCTCCTATGCCAGAGAGGGCTTTGCCTACAGAATGAAGACTGCAATTTTCAATTCCCAATGAAAGTATAAGACTTGAGGGACTCTCTTCTTAGGATTCTTTCTCTTGTTTCTTCACAAAAAGTGTGTATTTTACAGCAGTGCTGAGAGGTTACTAAAGACTGACTCTGTTCTTTTTTAAATACTGCAGCTGTTTCAGTTTTCTTCCCCTTCTTATCCACCTGCAAGGAAGCAGGGGAGAGGAACATCTAATACCCTGGAGATAACAAAAAGAAAAAAAGAAACACTTTCTGCTTATTCTTTCCAAGTAGCTGAGCTCACTTTCGCACAAGTAATAGGAAGACTTGGAAATGATTAATTATGGTTTGAATGGGGTAGCAGATGAACAGCAGTATCATCACTGCTCAGAAGGAAACATTTCAGGCCACAAATACCAGTCCCTGTCTATCATAAGGTTTCCTGTTCTTTTACAGAGTGCATGAAATTATCAAGCTCAACCTTAAAACCAGTTGGGTGATTTTTGGTTTGGGTTGTGGAGGTTTTTACTTTTGTTTTTTGGTTGGTGCTTTTTTTTGCTTCTGGTGTCCACCCTGGTAAGAACTCAAAGCTTTGAAGGCATTTAACTTTGTACCCACCAAAAATAGTGATGTATCTGATGGTGTTTCTGAGCTGTGAACACCAGGCTATGCTCAAGAGTGATGAAGTTTGGCAACCACAGTGAAGACGTACAGACACCTAGGAGAATTTTACCTAAAGGATCATGAAATTCGACCTCGGGTCCATAAAATCTCACAGAAGATAAAGTCAGTGAAGCCAACCAAGCCTTAGGGAGACTCCAAAGTATCCAAAGTATCTTCAGGGAATCTTCAAAGACTCACAAAGATTTAAGAACCTGTGAGAAGAACTGAGTTACAGCACTTAGAACTCAGTGAAAGGTCTATAACCTGGACTGTCATTTTAATCAGCAATGCAATTGCTAGTTTCAAGCCAGATTTCTTCCATGAGATCTTGGGAAAGATGTTGTAGCAAGCTGCCTGAGGTAGGAAGAGGAAAGTTACAGCTGAAAGATCAAGAATGGGAGCCATGCACTTAGCACTGAAAAGTGGTAACTTGTGGTAGTGGAAGAGGAATGCGAAGGGTCACAGTTTGAATGCTGGGAATTGGTCTTCCTTAAAGTTAATGAGGTTGCATCATGCCAGGCACATAGAGAGAATGACTCGTGCTTTCTTGGTAGTAAAATCCAAACATTTACTGTTCTATCAAGATTTTGCATTTCCAGCAGGATTTGCTGACCGTTAAGCTGATGGTACACAAGAAGACTGTCTGCGTTTGGCAGAGACCTTCTGTGAGCGCAGCATATTTCACATAGTTACTCTATGGAGAGCAATTCAAGTCTTTTTTGAAAAACAAGTTCTTATTCATCTCAGGGAGATCTTTTTAGTGTACTTTATTATGTTTTCAGAAAGATCATCTCTTTTCTTCCCCAGAATCAAGCTTCACCCTACTCATACTGATATCACTTTATGTTTGATATCACAGCATGACTAATCTGTCATGCTTCAAACAAAAGTAATGCTGCTTTGACTTCTTCTGATTCACTGGGAACTGCTTTGTAAACAGTAATTACTCTGATAATTGCAGGGTGAAAAGGGAGAACCAGGAGCTATCATTTCTGCTGATGGATCTTTAACCAAATTATTAGGAAGAAAAGGGGAGAAGGTGAGCTAATACTGTGTTGTGTTCCTCCAGAATTATTTGGTGGCCTTGTTAACAGCCTCCTCTGCTAGACATTGCAGGAATTCTCCTTGTCATTGCTCTCTTTGTGTCGGTCCTAAACAGGGTGAAGCTGGAGTGATGGGACCAGCGGGACCAACGGTAAGATAATTCCAAAGATGAATGGCTTTTTTATTTTTTATTTTTGCTTTGGCTTTACAGATATTAGTAAATATAAAGATAGTTTGGTTTCGCTTTTCATTAATTCTGAGTAGGGATGACAAGGAGTATTCATGCTTCAGGGTGTCCTTTAGAAAACAATGTGGTTGTTACATATGTGGTGCTGTGAACTACTGACTTGATTCAGAGTTTAAATTCTGGTAGAACAAATGTATCTGTTACTATCTAAACTGACAGTGAAATATCATCAGAGCTAGAATCTTACGTAACTTATGACTCTGACTGAACTAGGTTTCTTTAGCCCTGAAGATAAAAGACTAAGAGGAGCTCTAATTGCTCCCTGCTGCAGCCTGAAAGGGAATCATAAAACAAAGTCAGGTCCTTCTTATAGGTGCACAGGAAAAAGACAAGTAACAAAGATCACAAGTTCCAGCAAGGGAAATTTCACTTAAATATAAAGAAAAAAATTCACATTAAAAGTGGTTAAACACGGAAACAGGTGCCCAGAGAGATCGTGGATTCTGGAACAAGGTGTTGAGTGTCATGACTTAACCTACGAGTCTAACTTACAAGACTGTCTTTTAAGCAAGAGGTTGTGCAAGAGGATCTCTCTCTTTCCACCTAAATTATTCTCTGTTTATATGATTTACATTAAAATAACTAACTGCATCAGCTCAGTTTCTATCTATGCCAGTAGTTTGCTACTGCGTTGGATTCTGAGAAAGCTGCACACCAGGCAGTACAGTAAGACCATGTACCAAAATCAGGATTTAGAGGCCTTCATTCAAGTATTTGGTCTGATACTTTTGACTGGACACAGAATGTTGCAAGAAAGCACAAGAAATTAGTTATAAAATAAGAACAGTTGCCCCGACTCAGCAGCGTTAGGGCACCAATTTCTTCTCATTTAGTATTCCAAAAATCGAGGATGTCAAGGATGTTTCTTTGCTTCCGTTTTTGACATAGCCTGGTCATTGTTGTGCCTAAGTGAATGTTAGTAGGTGTTGACATTTCTGCACACCAAGGTGCATAGGAGATTTTTACATCGGTTTCTGTAGTCTTCAAAAGGGGCTAACTGGGTATGCTGAGTAACTGCTTTCTTAATTACTGTGTATCAAAATACACTGAGGAAGCTATCCTAACTTACCAGAAAGGATGTTCCTCCTTGTATGACTGCCAAATTATCTACCCCCTCAATCTGACACAGAATAACTTTGAATGAAAGTGAGCTTCAGAGATGATCTCATCCACATCACTGCCCAGAGCAGGTCTCTTTAACTCAGGAACTTGTCAAGTGAAGTTTTCAACAACTCTTAGGATAGAAGTTCCACAGCCTCTCTGGGCAGCACACTCCAGACATATGAGAAACTTCAGAGTAAAAAAATTTTTCCTTATATTTATTTGGAATTTCTCATTTTCTGGCTTGTGTTCACTGCCTCGTCCTATTGCTGTGCATCCTGTGGACATGTCCTTTTCCTGTCAGCCCCAAACTCTGTGCGTTACATCTCCTTTTGTACTGCCATAGATGCTTCATATAATTCAGCATGCAGACCAGGAAGTTCTTGCCAGCACTGGTGGGAATGATTACACTTTAGGAAAGTTTGGTACACAGAGCCTGTCTCAAGGCTTTGCTCAGTCAGTTCTCTTCTTAGTGCAGAACACTCATTTGATCATCGCTGCTAATAGGGTGATACAATGTGGTTTTGTGCCATAGAAAAAAATCCCTTCATAGTTAGTGTGAGTCCTGTGCAGCAAATACATACAAACTTTGAGTGCTGGGCCAGAGACTGTGATGCGTAACGTATCAGAGGTTTTAGTACAATGGTTCTGTTCCACTTTGCTCTAAGTCTCTGGCCCAAGAACACTTTCAAGGTAGCTGGGGAACCTGATTGTTCCTCTCTACTCTTAAAATCATACACAAATTTTCAGAATTTAAAAATAATTCCCTAGTCATTGCTCCGCTCCTTTTTGAGACTTCAGCTAGATAGAAGGTAGGATCACAAGAGCTTGGAGCACAAGGAGCTACAGAGAAGTAGTAGTTTGGCAGATGAGAACTAGGGATAGTCAGGAGGTCAGTACATTAGCAAAAGAAGACAGACTGAATCCAAGCTCCTGCCACAGGAGAAATGAGAACCTTTTACATGTGGGATTATGCTGTTCCCTGTCAGTGAAGCAAATGGCTGCATATCACTGAAGAAGGGCACTTAGTAAGAATCTCAGTGCCAGTCTGCCCAAATCTACTGTGTTGTTTCAAGTGAAGTTTCCTTTTTTGGTAAGCAGACTCCTGTGGCTTCCTCGCTTCTTTCTTTCACTTCTAGCTGTGACTGCTGCCTTCTGTCTCACGGAGTCACTAACACCTGTCAGACTGGGCCAGCACCTAGAAAAAATAGTAAATGTGGCCCCAGCTTAGCCAACTCTCACATTGTTAATGTCTATTTGACATCTGTCACGCTGTCTGCTCGGCTGTCCGGAGGCCTTGCAGGCGACACTTGCAGTGTTCCGTCCAGGGGAATCACCTCAGCAAGCAGCAGTGGTTCTGCCTTTTGGCTCTCTAAGGAGCAGGCTACAGTCTAAGGTGTCACAATGCGAGAGGAGGATACAAAGGACAAGAGAGGACCACCTGAGGCAACGATGTCAGATTTTATCAACTTAAAGTCACACCCACAGTGGCAATGGGATGAAGTTACACAATACTTTTAAAGTGGGGTGTCTCAGGGGTGGGCTCAGGGAACAGATCAATAAGGGAATGATGAGGGGTGACAGGTGACCAATGATGGGGAACAGAGGGAGGAACATATTTGAACAGACTAATGGGGATAAGAGCTGGTAAGAACCTTCTAGAAAGTAATTGCTTATTAAACAGAACTTATACATAAACATAGCTAAACTAACCAATGGGGAATACATAAACTTGGAGGGTTCTGGAACTGGGGAGGAGATGTCCGGGAGAGTGACATCCAGGGGGCTGAGCCCTCAGATAGCTGTGCTGCCTGCAACACTGCCCTCAGGACCACTGTCCTGGGTTGGGAATTTCACCCATGGATGAATTTGAATTTGGATGCCATGCTCTCTGCGAGTGGACTAGATCACCGCAACAGAAATGCCAGTTAAAGCATGAGATCAGACACTGTTCTTTATTTAAACTAAAAAAGAAGTCTGTTTCCAATCATCCTCATGGCTGATTAAAGTTCAGATTTGCATATTCTTTAAAGGCTCAGGTACCAGAGAGTGAAATAGGAAAATGCTTCATAACATTTTGGATTTCTTTTTTTTCCAAACCTCATTATTGGACGTGGTATCATGGAAAGGTGGGTTGATTTTTGAAATCCTGGGGGCACAATATTGAAATTCCCATCTGCCAGTTCAGCAGCGATCTCTTGTCTGATTGAGACACAGGCATTAGCTTTAATCACATGGGCAAAAATTACCTTCAAACAGGAAACAAATTAGAAGATTAGTAAAAGTCTTGCCACCTTCAAGCAGTTTCAGCTGACATTAAATTCTGATGAGCTTTAAATTCTGATTAAAATGGCGACATTATAAATCAATATGCTCCTATGTTAGCTGCTTATGAATTTCAAGTCTAATCCAGTCTTCAGCTTCATCAGGATAAAAACTACAACAGTTAGTCCATGAATTTTCAGCTTGATACTAAGAGAAAGTATCTCATCTTCTTCATCAGATAAATTTTTCATGAATGTGCATATAACTTTTCAATGAAATGATATCATGTAAAGGGTTAAACACACCCACTGTCACATGTAAGTGGTATCCATGTGAGATCTACAGATAGATTATTTAACCTGTAATGCAAGAAGGAGTATCTCAGCATTTCAGCAGACTGAAAAAAAGGAAATGAAACCAGAAAGGCTGACACATATGTAAAGAGATTGTCTAGACCCTTGTGGTTTTGTTGAGTTTCAAGAAGCTGACAGCAGTTGAAAGTTTGTAGATCCTCAGATGTGCTGGTTTTTGTTGATCATTTGCAGGCTGCCTAGAAGCTGCATGCTTGCAAATGCCCTGTCATAGGTCATCCATAGTCCTGGACCACCTTTTCCGGGCAGCCTGCTTGTCCTCTCTTTTTGCAGTGGCTGGTATTACTTTGTGAGGCCTGGTGAGTCAGTCATGCTTGTATGAAGCAGGAAGTGTTCTGTTTCGACTATCAGCCCTATGAATCCACAAACCCAGGCTGGCGAGAGGCAAGTAGAAGCCTGTCACTGTATGAATTCTTAGGCTGATCCACAGACACTTCCTCATAGAGCCTGATTCAAAAATAATTAGAAAAACAAAGGAAAAGAAAAGGAGGTGCACAAAGCATACATCTCTAACTTCCTTTTCTTTTCCTGACTGATGCATTTAATTTTTCTTCACTACATGGTGAGTCAGTTTTGAATTGCACACCCTACAAGGGGCTGGGAATTCAGACTTCATTTCAAACCAGTGGTCTTTTCCAAACCAGAGATGACTGTTACATGCAGTCCTCAGCTTCTGAGATCATTCAGTAGCGCAAGCAGAGGATGTTCTATGCAGTCTCTACAGGCAATCACGGACTGATTTTTAATGTAGATATAAAACTATGTCTCTTATTCTAAATAATCAAATATAGATCAACAAAATGGGCCATAATCACATTTTCTTTTTTGTTCAGGGACCAATAGGACCTACTGGACCCAAAGGAGAACTCGGTTTCCCAGGACGCCCAGTATGTATTATGCTCTCAAGTGGTACAAAGACAGAAAAGCTTGCTGCTGATACATACTAAATTATTTCTACTTATTTCAGGGCCGTCCAGGACTGAATGGACTGAGAGGTGTGAAAGGTGATCGAGGTGAAGCATTTAATGTAAGTTATTTTGTATTTCAATTAGTTGAAAAAAAACCTGTTAAAATCTGAAGTCTGATTTATATTGATTCCTTCCAAATGATGATGGGACTAAAACCCTGAAATGATCTAGAAATAATTGTGTTTCTGCTACTTTTCCTATCTAGAAGCAGTCATTGAAAAGTGAACTTCTGTGTCCATCTGAGCAGTTCTTGCAGATACACAGAGTTGCGTCAGCTCCCCCAGGTGCAGCATTTATGTGTCATTCACTGCTACCATAGCAGCTTCAAACAGCACAAGATTTTTTATTCCAGTTCTTTTATATATATCGAGGACTTCCTGATCCAGGCCACCAGTGTGACCTCTCATGATGTGAAGATACTCCCACAGGCTCTGAGCTTTCTAGTCCGGGTACAAACAGCACTTGGACATATCACAGGGAAGTGGTATCTACTTTACTAACGAGGAGATACTCACTAATACCTGCTACCTGCTACAGTTGCCTTGTACATGTATCCAAAATAATGACCTCTGCATAGATGATCACATACACATACAACCTGTAATTGTGGAAGGACAAGTGATGAACCAAGCTCCTGCTGCTGCCAGTCTGTTCTCATGAAAAGATTTCATACAAGTTGTCTCATGACAAACATTGACACTGGACCACAGAACAACTAACACTGCTGAGCATAAACAATAAGCTTCACAATAGCAGAGTAATTTGTGTGGTTGTTCTGATGTCATGGGACATTCTGTGCTAGGAAAATTGGTACCCATGCCACAACAGCAGCTAACACTAGTTCATCTGCATCAGAGATAATGCTGAAAAAAAATACAAGGGTATGTCACTGTGTTAGCATAAAGTCAGTATCACTGTATTTCAGTAGGGCACTTTTTGTAAATGGATTCTATTGTAGGAAGCCTCTAGTTCTACTCTCTTCAAAAGAAAAAAATATGGCACACAAACTGCAAGGCACAAGTGTCTTGTCCATCTAGAAAATAAATATAAGTGAGATGATACTGCTTTATTTGAGTAGCAGGGACAGTGAGAATTGGTAAGTATCTTCACAGAACTGGTAAGTATTTAAGTATCTCCACATTAAAAAAAGACCAGGTACTGAATGTGGCTTGCACCTCTAGAAGAAGGTATAAATAGAGATATAGTTCCTGGAAAGTGAAAACAGACAAATTAGACAAATTCTAATTGGAAGAAAAGGACAGAAAAGATGACTATCCACCGACAGAATATATTAGAGTAGATTTTCCTTTCCTCCATGTCTCCAAACAATATTAAAGTTCATTTTCTGGATTGTCTGCCTTAACCACACAAAAGCTATTGTAGCAAGTATAACTAGATGAAGTACATTAGGGTGACAGGTTAGAGCAAACAAGCAAACAAAAGAGGCTATATGTTCTAGTAGTCCTTCCTGGAGTGCTCAGGGAAGATAAAATCTAATGGATCTCTAATTATTGATGAGATGACATATGTCACCTCAGAGAAAGTTGCATTGATGTGGACTGAAAGGTGAACATGGTCTTGTGCCAGGTTTTCAAATTACACGGTAAAGAGCTGACATACATTTTTTGTAAAAGGCAGTCATGCCTCCAGTCTAGCAGGGTTCCTTGGGGTTGCTAATTAGCATGTACACATCTGACTGGCACTTGAAAATTTATGAATTTCAGCAGTTTTGAGAGTTCTAGACCAGTGTAGAATACCTAATTTTCCTTGGATGAGAGATACACTGTCTTTAATTTAGTTTCGATTTGCAGTGCTTTAAGGGTTCCAGTTTGGGGCTGGGGTTTATGTTTTGTCTAATATCTTCCTTCTTTCACCTTCTCTTACCAGGGCCTTCCTGGCTTGCCCGGGCCCCCAGGGCCCCCTGGACCTCCAGGACGTATACTTTATATCAAAGGAGTAAGTACCACTAGGGATCAGTGGCTGATTTGTAGCAGAAATGTGCCGCTCCAGAAACGATTTGTAAAGGGAAACATCAAAACATGTTTCAGTCAACACAGTTCACAGTGAGTGATCTTGCTTGTGTGTAGAGAAAACAGATCTCTTAACCAAAGCCACTGTCATGGAAGAGTTTTGCCCCCATAGCCCCACAGAGAGGGACGTGATGATAGACCTGGCAGCAAGCTGGGCTCTGTGCTAGGGAGGTACTGCTTTTGTTCCCAGGCTTAGCCCCATCATGACTGTTAGATCTATATGGTGCATTACCTGCTGTATCATACCTATGCTCATTAAAGTAATTTCCCTCCTGTTTTCAACAGACAGTTTTCCCAGTCCCTCCCAGGCCTCATTGCAAAATGCCAGTAAGTCACACACAGAGAGTATACTCTTAGGATGCATGGCCATGACAGAACATAACCAAAGCAGCTGTTCACCTAAACACCGTAACTTTGCAGCTTTTCTCCCCCTGCCTTCTGCTTTGCACCAGGGATGTGTTTTACTTGTTCAAGGTAACAGATCTTCAAGTGTTTAGCCCTATATGAAAACTCAGCCATGTATAAAATATATAACAGAACTAGAAACACTAGACTCTTTTGCTTAAAGCACTTTGATTATCTTTCTAATACTTTTAATGCCTTTCAAAGCTTGTGTTTCCATAGTTTAGGAGTTGCTTTGGGGAGCTGAATGTGTATGCATACAGGTACATGTATTTTTTAGATGTATTTATAAATATAGTCCCCATGTTGTTATGTCTTTTGCTGTTTTTAATTTCCCTGTCCAAAATAAGATTTGTTATGTATTTCGTTGTGGCATGAAAGATGCATCAGAAAAGAAAGATCATGTTCTTTATTTGACCCTCAAATGCAGTCTGTTCACATAGAACGGCAGCAGGTGAAGATCTGCCCCTCCTTTTCAAAGAGTGTGACAAAGCCTGCATTACCTTCAAAGGACCTGCAGTTTCACAGATAGTATGAGAAGAAAGGAGATAGGTTTCATATTTTCAGAACACACTAGTGCAATTTTTGTGTAATGAATTACAGAAATTGCATCCTAGAATGAATGGTGAACATAATTCAGTCCTGGAAGAATTTTCCCTAGGGCAATATCCTTCCGTTAAGCTGTGGAGTATGTACTTGGAAAGGATTCTGTCTTTGGGAGCCACAGTCCACCCCTGCATAGTGTAGGGTTCAGGATGGTGGTTCTACTTTTCTGTTAAACAGTATACCTCCAAATAATACTGTGCCTTCTTCTCCAATTTAGATTCCAGTTCTTTTTCACTTATTTTAGAGAAACAGCTCTTGACTTCCTCTATGCTAGATGTATTGATACTCATCACCACCCTAATATTACTGCTGAAGAAAGCGGTATCCCAACTTGTGATCTTTTTGTGAATTAATGATAAATAGTCATTATGGTAATTTGCCATTTCTACAGTTTTGGCCTACCACCTCCATGCATCATTTTTTTTACCTCTTTGAATTTCTCCCTTGAATCTTCTTACTCCCATTGTATAACATTGTTGTACACTGATCACATATGTCCATAACCACATATGTATTTGTCAGCCTCACCTCTGAAACCTGAATGAACGAGGCCGTGAACAAACTGCTGTAGCTGATCCTCCTTCAGGCTAGACAGTCTCCAGAAATGCCTTCCAGCCCCAACTCTCCTCTGATTCTCTGTGAAATGATTCAAATAAAACAAGCCTATTTTCACTGAATTTCAGATAATAATAGCCACTTTTCAGGAAGGTTACAATCAGTGAAAAATAGCACTAACTTTTATGTGCACAAGTAATAGACGTGTACTTATAAACATCTCTTCATGAACCTGAGTGTGCTAGATAGATTTGTCCTACCTTTGTGAATAATCTCCTAAACCTATCCGAGTTTATAGATGTCTGCTGTTCATGCCTACATAAATGAATGTCGATAAAGAACTACAGACTGAATCCCACCAGTTTTCCTCATGGGAACTGAACTTCTGAAGCTAATGGAGCTCTCCATGTGAGTAAGACTTCTATGGGCTAATACTACAGGATTAGCCAGATGCAGCAACTCCCATTTCTCATAAACTTGCTGAGTTTCCTATAAATAGTACTAGAAAGTACCAAGGTTTCCAAGCACTGTGCCATATATTAGTTCCTGCATTGTCCCTATTTTGAAGACAGCACAGAGGTACGTAGCATGCCCACTGTTACAGGTAGCTGCTGTCAGAAGAGAATATGCTAGAATAGCTTCTGCCTCACCATTGTGGTCTGAATGCATCTGGAGCACAGGTTAACATCAGACATAGCCCTGGTTTGTTGAAAAAAATTACAAACATGAGCTGTTATAGCAAAGTCAAAAATCAAATCTTGCTTCCAAACACTATGTTGTAAATTCAGAATTGTTCTTGGAGAATGACTTTTGTGATGCTTCACTGGCACAACTGAGAGTAGGATTTGCTGATGCCTCCAAAATGCATGATGCTACCCTTTTGCTGAAAGCATGTTGCATGTTAAAGAGAGCACAAACCTCATAAAAACTTGATCAGCTAATACCCAGGCACTGTCAAACTGGAGATAATCCCACAGTGTTGTTATAATATTTACTAGCATGCAAACTTGCCAGGATTTTCAGTCACATCAAGTAATGCATTTGTATTTCTTAATATGTATGGATAATTTTTAATGGATTTCTTTGTCTGTAGGTGAACACTCCCTATCCTGGAAATCAAGAAGTTCTTAACGACCATGGTGGGTAATTCTTTTCTTGTACCTTGGTTTAAATAAGTACTTTTTCTTTGGTTGGGTTTTTCATACTTAAGAGCTTTTTGCTTTTTCTTGGCTATTGTATAACTGGGGAAGGGAAGGTTCAGGAAG
>VZRV01004703.1:33685-69060 GCA_013398115.1 Falcunculus frontatus | reverse complement strand
GGATGGATGAGGGGTGGATATGGGATTGATACAGGTGGGATGTGGGAAAGTTCTTCTCCCACAGGGTGCTGGGCACTGCCCAGGCTCCCCAGGGAATGGGCACAGCCCTGCGGCTGCCAGAGCTCCAGGAGCGTTTGGACAGTGCTGCCAGGGATACCCAGGGTGGGGTTGTTGGGGTGTCTGTGCAGGGCTGGGGGTGGGACTGGGTGATCCTGGGGGTCTCTTCCAGCTCAGGATATTCCCTGATTCTCTGAACCAGGGTGACTTCCAGATGAGGCTCATCCTGAGCAGCTCTGTAACTTCCCCACAGTTCCCACCCGGAGCAGCTTTCCCATTCCCAGGCAGGTTGTCCATCCCATCCTGTGGGCAGGCACAGCCCAGGTAGCACTCTGGAAATAATGGATTTTTTTGCCTCACTGACAATTTCAAACCAGCAAGCAAACAAGGAATTGTTTCAGGTCAACTTGAAATTCAAATCTTTGAATTTTTTTTTCCTCAATCAGAAAGTGCAAAAAAACCCCACGTTGGGTTAAGGGGAACATTTTATGTGCCCTGATATGAAATATCCCATTTTCATGCCAAGTATTTCTATAATCACAGTGTAACTACAGCTGGAGGAGTTTCCTACCCAATGAGTGATTTATTTGTTACATTTTTCCCCTGATGTTTTGTTTGGAATTCATGCAGGGAGAATTTGCTGCTGTTAAATCTCTGTTTTGTTTTTGAGACTGAAAGAATTGAGACAATGAGATTTGGTAAAATATTTCCCTCCGATGGAGCTCTGCAAGGAGCTTTTCTCTGCTGTTCCCAAATCCCCTTCACCCCTCACCCCTCGGGCAGGGAGCAGAGCGGTGACCCCTGCCCCGGGCACGGCGCCAGGCCAGCAGTTATTTGTGGGTAAAGCAGGACAAAGTCACAGGAAAGCTTTTCCTCCTGCAGGAAAGGCCTGAGAGAGCAATACTGAGATTTTGTGCAGCTTCAGCATCACCAAAGGACTCTTGAAGGAGCTGGATTGGAAGATTTCCTCCTACAGCACTGGAGAAGTGAGGATAATTCCCAGATCCTCGTGATCTCTGTAACCTCTGTGACTCAGGTTTTGGGGGAGAAGGGGTTTGTAGACATTGTCCTGATCTTCCCACTCATTCCCTGAATTTCTGGGGTGTGTTTTGTAGACACCCTGCTGATTTCCCACTCGTTCCCTACATTTCTGATGCCAGAGGAACCGGGCTGCTGCTGTTGGAAGCTTTGCAAAGAGCCCCAAGTAGATTTAATCCCAGACCCCAGAGCCCCGGCCGGCCGCGTGTTCCTAGGGAAGAACATTCCCATATTCCCTGGGCTGAGCTGCCATATCAGCCCCCGTTCCCTCGATGTGACCCTTCCCGGAGTGACGAACAGCTGGGATCAGGAGCAGCGGATTCCGAGAGGAGGGAGCAGCTGCCGGATGAAAATGAGCGATATCCTCCCCTCGTGGCATTCCATGGGATCCCGGGATGAGAGATCCCAGCAAAGCTTTGGAGATCTCTCATCAAACGCTCCTGAGCGGCGAAGTCCCCCCCACCCCCCAACCCCTTTGATCCCCGGGCGGCAGCAGCCCCGCTAATTGCGCTTATTAATGAGTCTCTCACACAGCCCTAATTGCACGGGGAGAAGCTGAGAGTTCGTTTTTACCTCCTGAGCTGCTTCCAAATGCGGCGGGCGCGGAGCACCCGGGCGGGGCTCATTTGCATGCGGTTATTAACGGTGCTTCACTCACGAGAGGCGCTTTCTCTTCCCACCCAAACCATTCCACGACTCCCTGATTTTATGGCTCACATTGCTGCTGCTGTCCTTTCTGGAGGCTGAAAAAGACTCATCCAAAGGCACCGCAGGATCCCGAGGGCCCTGGGCCCGTCCTGGGCTCCAAAAGCTGGAGAGGGACTGTGGATTGGGAACTGGAGTGACAGAGCAAGGGGGAATGCATCCCACTGACAGAGGGGAAATTTTGCTTGGATATATGGAAAAATCCTTCCCGGGGGCGGGGGGGGGGGGGGTTGGGAGGGAATTCNAAAATCCTTCCCGGGGGCGGGGGGGGGAGGGGTTGGGATGGAATTCCCAGAGAAGCTGTGGCTGCCTCTGGACCCCTGGAAGTGTCTCAGGCCAGGCTGGATGAGGCTTGGAGCAACCCTGGGATGGTGGGAGGTGTCCCGGGGGTAGCACTGGATGGCTTTAAGGTCCCTCCCAACCATTCCATGATCCTTTAACGCACACATTTGGATGCACAATCCCCATTCCAGGTGCTCAGAGAACTCTTAATTAGATTTCCCAGCCCAGCCTAATGAAGTTCAGTCTCCCCTGACTGAGCAGAACCAGTGACGAAAAGGGAAAAGCTGCTCAGGGAGCTCCAAGGTGAGCCAACACCTCAGGGATTCATTCCTGCCCAAACACTGGGAAAAGTTCCTTTTTTCCCCTCAGGGGTTGTGTTCCCTTTGGATTGGGATTCTGGGGGTCCTCCTGCCTCTTCCCCACAGGGCTGGAAGGGAGAGGCTGTTCTGCACTTGGGATCAAACTGCTCAGCCCTTGCTGGGATTTTGGCACCAGGGATCCAAACCCGGCCCCACGAGGGCCTTTTGTGGCTCCTGCCTCTCCCCAAAAGGGGATTCCCCAGAGGGAATCTCTGTCCCCAAAGGGGATTCCCCCTCCTCCTCCTCCTCCCAAGCACGGATTAGGAAGGATCAAACCTCTCCTTTATCCCTTCCAGACAGAGCTTGGCACCGACATCCCAGGGGAGGCGTTTTTGGCTTTGTAAAGCTTGAGACAAAACTCCAACACCTTTGAATTTCAGCTGAAATTCGATGTTTTGTTTGCTTTGTGGGAAGAACCCTCCGGATCAAATCCGTCTCCATTCAGGAAGGACTTTACAGCTCCAAAGAACAACAAACGCATCCTGCAGAGAGCATTTCAACCCTCAAAGCCCAGAGCCATCACTCACAGTTCCCTGGCACAGCCCGGCCTCATCCCAGCTTTTCCCAGCATGCTGGGGAAACTGAGGCCTGGATTCCCGGGGGGGAGGGATTGATATTCCAGAGGAAAAGCAGCAATCAGGGGACCCAAGCAGGATCCCACACCTCAGCCCTCAGCACCTTTTGGAAGGAATTCTGGCCATCTGCAGCATTCCAGGTTTGGCTATTCCACACCAAATCCAAGAAATGACATTTTTGCAGCAGTTTTCAAGGGAAAGCCCTGGGTTTTGCTGGTTTTTAATGCCAGGTTTTCCCTTTCCAGCCTGAGCAGCCTTTGCTGCAGTTGAAGGAAGCAGCTCCAGGTGTGAGAACAAACCATGGAATTCTGCAGGAAGGACAGGGAATGTCTGAGGTGCTCCCCTCACGCACACAACAGCCTTGGGAATGGAATCCAGGAGTGAGCACAAAATCTGAGGGAAAATCCAGACTTTTCTGCATTCCAGAGCCTTGGATGATTCCTGGGAACCTGGGAGAGTAGGAGGTGTCCCTGCCCATGGCAGGGTGGGCCTGCCTCATCCTTAAGGCCATCCAGCCCAAACCATTCCATGATTCCAGGGTTTTATGCTCAGGACAAATCCCAGCACTCACAGCCCCTCTGGGCTCTCACAGAGCCCCAGGCAAGGAACTCAGGACAAAGATTTCGGGATGAAATCTCTCTGTATGGACAATGGTAACGCATTTTTAGTGAGCACAAAGAGGAGGAAAACACTTTCATCATCATCATCATCATCATCATAATTAAGATAATTTTGCAATAAGCTGTCAGCTGTATCCAGTGGTCTGTCCGGTATCCAATGGTTTGTCCAGTATTCAGTGGTCTGTCCTCCTGAACCTGGGAAGAATTGGAGCTCTGTGATTTAAACCTGGTTTAGTCTCAGCTTTGCAGGGTTAGTCTCAGCACCTGGGTTTGCTCAGAGCTGCAACCACTGCTGAAATCTCATGAAAAGTTGTGGTCTTGAAATTGGGAAAATTCCTGTTTTGTGCCTGCTCCCAGCAAAGCTGCTGCAGGAGGAGGATCCTTGCTCAGCTTCAGCAGCAGCTGTGCAGTCACAAGGGTGGCTCCAGCACAATTAGGCTCAGTTTTAATAACCACAGGTATTTTTCCAGCAGTTGGAGCCTGGTCATGGACCGGGATCCTGCTGTAAATGTTAACGAGGAAGTGTCAGGAAAAAGCCAGGGAAGATAAATTGGGTAATTAATCCCTGCTCCAATCCAGCCGTGACTCCGAGCTCAGGGATCAAACACTGCCTGAACTGGCTCTGGGGGCTCGGGGTTCCTTCCTTTCCTTTTCATTGGATTTCTGGAGTGCTCAGATCAGAGGAGACAGCCCAGGGTAATCCCTCTGATCCATGGATTGAGCAGCCATTCCATGAGTTCAGAGATCCTGGGACAGCTCCAGGTGGGTTCCCCCAGGACAGATCCCCCAGGATGGATCCCCAGGGAGAGCCCTGGGGCTCTCCCCTCCAGTTTCATTCCAAGCTGTTCCCTGCAGAGCAGTTCCCTGCTCTGGGGTTGGGATCCAAGCTGCAAAATCCCGGGATAGATCCATGGTTGAACCAGGATCTCTGGGCAGATCAGTGAGCACAGCCTGAGGCCAGGAACTGTCCTGGGCTGGGACTGGGTGGCCTTTAAGGTCCCTTCCAACCCAAACCAGCCTGGGATTCTGGGAAGAGCCTGGGATCCAAGTGCAGCTGTCCCTGGGACAGCCTGAATCAGCAAAGGACATTTATCCTGAAATCCAGTTCTGGGAGCAGTTAAACCCCGGCCCAGGCCCAGCCTGACCCTGGCTCTGGCAGGGTGAAATGCTGGAATTCCCATTTCCCTTCCAGAAAACTCTTCTCTAAAAGAGAAGTGGCTCCTTGGCAGAGCCATCCTTTCCTCCGGAAGTGGGAAATGGGAAGTTTTGGCACTTTGGAGACTTCTTCCCAAAAATCTTCATTTCCAGCCATCCCAAAACCCAGCACAGTTCTACAAAACAGGAACTCCTGACAGAAAGCATCGAGCTGGGAAATTCTCAGCTCTCCAGTAACGAAAAGATCTGCTCAGTGTGGAGCAGGTCACTGACAGCTCCCTGGGTTGGACAGGCTGGCACATCCGTGCATCCCAGGAGAGGGGAATTTCAAGGGAAGCAAACCCACCGAGCCAAGGAACAGCGAAATCCCAGGAACTGCAGTGGCAGTTGTGCAGCTCCTGGCCAGCTAAAAAGGGCTGCAAACCACGGCCCTGCTTTCCCTGCTCACCCACTCCCAGCTGCAGCTTTCCCTCCTCCACACTTCTTCCTCCTGCCTGGCTCCATCTGTCCCTGGGCCTTCCCAGAAAACCCCCTCCGTCCTCCCTGCCATGCTCTGACTTCCCAACATCCCAACCAGGATTCCTCTGGCAAATGACCCTTCCCAGGCTCTGGATCTGCTCCTTCTCTGCTGGAATTTGTATCACTGGGACTGGCGTTGAAGGGGGGCCTCCCTTCCCTGCACCTCTGATTTCTCCTCGCTGCTTTGGAAAACATCAGGAAGGGATTGGGATTGGGAAGAGATGGATTTGTTTATTTATTTTTCCATGTGAGGGTTGATTTGGGGCTCAGTCCACGCCCAGCCTCAGGAACTGTTCCAGGCAAGAAACCCTGCAAGGTTCAGGATTTAAACTGAAAGGGAGTAGTGTTAGGTGGGATATTGGGAAGGAATTCCTGGCTTTGAGGGTGGTGAGAAGCTGGGATGGAATTCCCAGAGAAGCTGTGGCTGCCTCTGGATCCCTGGCAGTGTCCAAGGCCAGGCTGGATGGGCTTGGAGCAGCCTGGGACAGTGGGAGGTGTCCCTGCCCATGGCAGGGGTGGCACTGGATCTTTAAGGCCCCTCCCAACCCAAACCATTCCAGGATTCCCTGATTTTATGGTTTCCATTGCTGCTGATGTCCTTTATGGAGGCTGGAAGAGGCTCATCCAAAGGCACTGCAGGGTCCTGAGGGCTGTGGGACTCTCCTGACCCCTAAAGCCTGAGGAAAACTCTTGGACACTCAGCCCTGAATTCCCTTCCACTTCCTCAGAGCTCTGCACGCCTGGCAAAAATCTCTGGGAATAAAACCCAGCCTGAAGTGGTTGTAATTCCCAGCAGGAAGTAGTGATGTTCTCTTCCTGACCCCGCTCCTCCCGAGGCTCCAGGAGTGTTCTGAGCCTGCTAATTCCCAAAGCCTCTTCCCACTGCTCTGGGCAGCTGGGGGAGAGGAAAAGGAATCAAATTCCTGCCAGAGAAAAGTGATTTCTTCATATTCACTCACTCCTTACCCTGACAGCAGCTTCGGCTTGCAAAATAAAAAATGGGAATGGAGACACCTTTAAAGCATTATTGGAATGTTCTCTTCTCCTAAAAACCTGGAGATGAAATCCTGAGGGAGGCAGGAAGGATCTGGGGATGGAGCTCAGGGGTCCCTGCTGGGTTTGAACAGCCAGGGCTGAAAGAGCTCCATCCAAAAAAAAGAGGATGAAGACACTTCTCCAGCCCCCTGAACTCGCAGCCATTGTGGGAAAAGGAACATTGTGAGGTGGGTGCTGTTGTTACCGAGCCTTGAATCCAGAGTGTGGCTCCAAATCCATGCCCAGGGGGTTGGACCGTGGCATTCCCAGCACAAACCCCAGCCTCAGAGCGCATTCCTGCTTGGAAACCTCCTCTCCATACCACGTGCAGGACTTGAGGATGCCGTCTAGCAAACCCAGCTTACTCAAAGTCAAAAGTTGTGCATTTGGTAAATCAGCATTTCCTGATGGAGGAAGAATGGTCTGAATCCCCCAGCCAGGGCAGCAGTCTCTGGGGGCACATTCCTGCCCTTGCAATTGGCTCCTCAGCACCTCAAGCAATGGAGTTGCGGCAGTTTCCTTGGAGAAATGAATTTCGGGAAGCACAGCTCAGTGGCAGCAATCCTCTCTGGGCTCGGTGTCACTCCTTTCCCGGATTATTTCATTATCCCTGGATGGAGCCCTGGATGAGCTTCCCTTCACCCCGCACACACTTTGCACACTCATTGATAAATCCCTGTTGGAATTTGCTCCTCCCTGGACGTGGCCCTGGAGCCCTGGGCTCTGCTTCTCTGCCGGGTTTGTTTCAGTGACTCAAACGCTCCCCGCGGTTGTGTTGGTTTAACACAGCCTGGTTTTTGGTGGGGGCGGGAGAAAAGCTGCTCGAAACTTCTACGTCCGGCACAGAGCCAGCCGCTGAAGGCTCTGACCATGGGCAGGTTACCGGCCCAATGAGACAAGCTGGTAACGCCTCTGTGATGACAGATTTAAGAGAGAGAAAACCGCGGGAAACTCTCTTCCTTCTCCCGAGGGGTGGTGAGGCGGCCACCGGGGCCCATCCCACCGGGGCCCATCCCGAGGCCGGGCCCCTCCCGAGGCCGGAACCCTCCCGAGGCCGGAACCCTCCCGAGGCCGGAGCCCTCCCCAGGCCGGGGGCTGTCCCGAGGCCGGGGGCCGCCCCTGCGGTGCTGGTGAGGATCACGCGGCAGGGGCCAGTAGGGCCCGCGTGGTCGCAGCGAGAGATGTGGCCAGCAATTCCCTGGTGTGGAGCCCGGACGAGATCAACCTCTCAACTGCAGCTTACAGACACCAACTTTCTTCTAAGTCAGAGGAAAAGGAAAGGTGAGGACACGTGAGGAAAAGCAACAGGGCGGCACCGAGGTGAGTGAATAAGAAAAGGAGAGGGAGGAGGTGCTCCAAGCGCCAGAGCTGAGATTCTCCTGCGAGCCGTGGTGAGGACTAGGCTACAACAAACTGTGTCCCTGTGATGCGTGAGGGGGTGCAGAGATCCACGCGCAGCCCGTGAAGAAGAGTGCTCACGCTGCAGCGTGTGGATGCTGAAAAGCTGTGATCTAGTGAGGAATTCGAACTGAGAGAGATGGCCCTTGCTTTCAGAGATCGAGGAGGAGAGCCTTCGCTTCCAAACTAGAACAGCTCATCCTTAAAAGACTAAACCCCATGAACTAAAGTGACCCACGCTAGGCAGTTGTGGGAAGACTGCCTGGTCTGTGGGAGGCACTCACATTGCAGCAGGCTCGGGCGGGACTGCTGCTTGTGGAAGTTAAAACCGTGCTAGAAAAGTTTGCAGAGAACTCTCTCCCGTGGGAAGGATCCCACGGCACAGCAGAAGAAACTTTTCCTTAAGCATACTGAAGAAAGATTTTTAAGAAGTGAAATACCAAAACAAAATAGAGACCAAAACCCCATGTTTTGTTTCCTTGCATGGTCAGTGGAAAGAGGGAGGGACTGGGAAGGAAAGGTATTCTGAAAGTTTGCTCTGGTTCTCATTACTCTTTTTACTTTTAATTCTGTCAATAATAAATCGTCTTTATACTGTTTAAGTTTGGAATCTGTTTTACCTTAAAGTGGGTTTTTTTCAATAATTCTTATCTCAACTCATGAAAATGAAGTTTTAATTTCCCCTTTTCTGCTCAGCTATAGCAGAGGAAAATGAGTGAATAGTTTTTTGTGGGTGCCTGGCGCTTGGCCAGCCTCAAACCCTGACAGTGGTTTTCAGAGCTGGAAGGTGGAGCCTCCCTGATCCCGCAAACAGGACTTGCAGGGGCACATTCTGGAGGTTAATTCCAAGGATTTCACTGCCCTGGCTGGATGTCCTTGGAAGTTAAAGAGCAGGGAGTGCTTTGCTTTGCTTTGCTTTGCTTTGCTTTGGCTTGGCTTGGCTTGGCTTGGCTTGGCTTGGCTTGGCTTGGCTTTGCTTTGCTTTGCTTTGCTTTGGCTTGGCTTGGCTTGGTTTGGTTTGGTTTGGTTTGGTTTGGTTTGGTTTGGTTTGGTTTGGTTTGGTTTGGTTTGGTTTGGTTTTACACAGAGGTGAAGTCAACTTCCCCCATCCCAGCATCCCTGCTCCTCCAGCCACCTTTAAAATCTGTCTTCCCAAAATAAACAGCTGGAGCTGTCACCATGTCTGCTGTCATTTGGAAATAACAGAGAATAGAATTCCATGCCAAGATATTCCCACTTAAAGCACAGAGTCAGTGATTACTTCAACTCCAGGTTTTTTAAGGCTGCAAATCTGTCCCAGCTCGGAGCCGTTACCACTGGAACCCTGAGCAGTGCTGGGAAGGCCCTGAGGGATCCCAGTCTGTTGTGCACATTCCAGGATATTTCTGGAGGAGCAGAGTGTGGATTTGTTTATCTGGAGCTCTTTCTCCCTGCATATGTTGGACTATTTTGGTTTGAGGAGAAATTGCAGCCTCGAGACTTTGGCTGCTGCATCCTGGTTACCTGAGCCGAGTGTGAGTTCCAGAGCCTTGGAATTGTTCAGGATGAAAAAGAGCTCCAGGATCACGGAGTTCAACATTCCCTGGCACTGCCAAGGCCACACTGACCCTGTCCCCAAGTGCCACATCCACAGGGCTTTAAATCCCTGCAGAGATGGGGACTCCAGCCCTGCCCCGGGCAGCCTGGCCACCCTTTCCAGGAGGAAATTTTCCCAATATCTGCCCTGACCCTGCCCTGGCCCAGCCTGAGGCCATTCCCTCTCCTCCTGTCCCTGTTCTCTGGGAGCAGAGCCCGACCCCCCCGGCTGCCCCCTCCTGTCAGGGAGTTGTGCAGAGCCACAAGGTCCCTCCTGAGCCTCCTTTTCTCCAGGCTGAGCCCCTTTCCCAGCTCCCTCAGCCTCTCCTGGGGCTCCAGCCCCTTCCAGGAGCATCAGGAAGCAGGAGCTGATCTGATTCAGTGGGAGAAGGGACAGCATCACATTTTTTAGAGGAACAAGGAGCTGGGAGGGACCTTCAGCACCCCCAGCTCAGATTTCTTCATTCAAGCACAGGAACAGCAGAGATTTATCCTGGGAGTCCCTCAGCCAAAAACACCTCTGGGTGTTTTATAGCAAACCTAAAACTTTTGGGGGAAGACCAAATCCAGAGATATAAAATCCCACTGGAGAAAAGAGAGAAGTTCAGAGAATCATGGAATGGTTTGGGTGGAAGGAACCTTAAAGCTCACCCAGTGCCACTCCTGTCATGGCAGGGACACCTCCCCCTGTCCCAGCCCCATCCAGCCTGGCCTTGGACACTTCCAGGGATCCAGGGGCAGCCACAGCTGCTCTGGGCATCCTGTGCCAGGGCCTCCCCACCCCCCCAGCCAGGAATTCCTTCCCAATATCCCACCCAGCCCTGCCCTGTGGCAGTGGGAAGCCATTCCCTGTGTCCTGTCCCTCCATCCCTTGTCCCCAGTCCCTCTCCAGCTCTCCTGAAGCCCCTTTAGGCCCTGCAAGGGGCTCTGAGCTCTCCCTGGAGCTTCTCCAGCTGAGCAATCCCAGCTCTCCCATCCTTGACTTCTGTTGCATTTGAAGGAAGTCAGTCATTAATGAACGAGGTGCTCATTAGAAGATTTTTCCCAGGCAGTTCAGGAATTACTGGCAGGAATGTTTCCTGTCCGTGGGGCTGCCTCTGTTCTGCAGGATCCCAGCAAGGAAAGGTTCCTGAGGCTGGAGAAATCCTGTGGGTGAAGCCCCCATCATGGGCCCCAAGGGACACCATCAGGGGTTGGGAAAGCCTTGGAAAACTCCTCAGGGAGGAGCAGTGGTGGGGCAGGTCAGGATGGGAAGGTTTGGAAAACCTGGGCTTGTTAGGGAAGGACTTGGATGTTGGTGACCTTGGCTCCGGACACGCATCCTCCTGGGAGGAATCTCTCCAGAGGCAGCTGCTCCTTCTCTCCAGAGCCATCTCTCTGAGGAATCTCTCACACAGCAGGAGGAGCCTCATCCTGCTCAGCCTGACTGGGATCAGAGAGGATTCCATGGAAGGGAACGGAACCACTCAGGTACAAAACTGGTGATGGAAAGGGGGTCAGTCACCTGGGACTCCCTGGAACAGATATTCCCAATAAACCAAGGAATGGTTTTATGCAAGGATGGAAGACAATGAAATAAGGAAACAAATGTAGAAATAAACCCGGGATGTTCCTTGTCTTCAGAACTTTGCCAAAGAAATCCTGATGAAATCCCAATGAAATCAGTTCTGTGTCTGTGCCTGTATCCAACCCCAGACTCCCTCTGTTCACAGCTCCCTCTGGAATGAGGAATGTTGGAACAGCCTTTGCTCCCACAGCACTTGCAAAGGCTCCTTGGGAAGTGGGGAAGGGATTTACAGCGAACAGAACCTGCCCAGCACAGGACAGGGATCATTCCCAGCCCATCCCAAAGCTTTGGCTGGGAACACTCCACAGCTGTACCTCATTAGCACTGCAAAAATGAGATTCCTTTTAATGAGGATTCATTTCTTCCCTCCCTCCTGCTCCTTTGCACAAGCTCAGGGAGACTCTTCCATGCCAGGGCTGCTCCAGCCCAGGGAAGCTGTGGCTGCCCGGAAAAATGGCAAACCAGCTTCCTTGGAAAAGGCTTCAGAGAGATTCCTGGGACTTAGAACGGCGTTCCAGGAGTTATTCCTGGAGGTTTCAGATGGAGCTGTCACTGAGGTGCACAGAGAGGAATTACTGAATCAACTTTTCTTTTCTTAATCTGGATTTGGGATGAATCCTGATTTCCCGTCCTGCACTGTCCCCCCCTGCTGTTCCTCTGCTCCAGGGGAGGGATCAAACCCCTCCCAGGAGCTTTCCAGCTTCCAAAATGGGGGATTTTTAGCTGCAGAAATTTCCCTCCCTCATGTTTTAATCTCACATCCAGGATGGGTTTAAAGAGTCTGTTCAAGCTTTCTTTTTCTTTGGATGAAGAATTTTTTTTTCCCCAGGAAATGTTATTTGGAAGGGAAACGTCCACAAAGAGGTTCCTGCTTTTCTTCATTTCAGCTCATTTTTAGGACAGATTTTTCCAGCATGGATGGAAGTTCACAGCCAGGGAACATCTTCCCCCTGGACTGTCCTAAACACATATGGAAAAATGATCATGGAGTAATGGAATGGTTTGGGTTGGAAGGGACCGTAAAGCCCATCCGGTGCCACCCCTGCCATGGGCAGGGACACCTCCCACTGTCCCAGGGTGCTCCAAGCCCTGTCCAGCCTGGCCTTGGACACTGCCAGGGATCCAGGGGCAGCCACAGCTGCTCTGGGCATCCTGTGCCAGGGTCTCCTCACCCTCCCAGCCAGGAATTCCTTCCCAATATCCCATCCAGCCCTGCCCTCTGGCACTGGGAAGCCATTCCCTGTGTCCTGTCCCTCCATCCCTTGTCCCCAGTCCCTCTCCAGCTCTCCTGGAGCCCCTTTAGGCCCTGCAAGGGGCTCTGAGCTCTCCCTGGATCCTTCTCCTCTCCAGGTGAGCACCCCCAGCTCTCCCAGCCTGGCTCCAGAGGGGCTCCAGCCCTGGAGCCCTCCAGCCCATGGCCTCCTGTGGACTGGCTCCAGCAGCTCCACATCCTTCTGGACCATGGGAAGTGTCACCCCAAGAACGTGCAATGATGTCCCTCATGACAGTGACCCCTTTCCTGACTTTTCCCCCAACAAAACAAGCAAAAATAAGGAATCAGAGCCCTGCCTGGCAGCTTGGGGTGCCCAGGGAATGGGATCTGTCCCCATGGCTCGGGGGGGGCTCTGGGACAGAGGTTCCTGCTTCAGGAACACCCGGGACTGAGGCAGGAATGTGGGAACAGCTCCTCACATTCCAGCTTGGAAGGGAAGGGATTTGCTGCTCAGGAAGGATTAATTTTATGAGTCATCCGAAACTCAATTGAGATGCAGGGAAAAGGATTGAGGAGAGAACATTGCAGGGAAAGAGATTAGAAATGAGGGAATCTATCCCGAACTCCCCTGAAGGTAGCAAGCACTTCCTTAATTCTTATTTAATGGCCCCATTCCTTGTGTCAATGGCTCAGTTAGGGATTAACTGGAGGCCTTGTCCATCTGCACATGGAAAAGAGGCTGGAAAAGCTCCATAGGGAAGTCACAGGGACAGAAATAAACAATGGCTGCTTTCCCTGCACCTGCAGCAAGCGGGGAAAACACAAATCCTGGCCTACTTTCTGGGAAACTCAGCAGGTAACCAATCCCTTCCCCGGCAAACAATCCATCCAGGCTTCTGGGAACAGGGAAAACCTCCTGGAGTGGGAGTGTTGCTTTCTCCAGAGTCTGGAAAGGCTCAGCCACCCAGAAGAACCCTCCAGATGTCACAGGGGCCGGAATCCCAATAAATGTTCCAATTTCTGAACTCCAGTGCCCTTGGAAGTGTGAAATTCCCTGACAAATGGAGCTTGGGGTCTCTGGGATGAACTCCAGAGCTGCTGGATTGAAGCTTTGCCAGGGCAGCTCCTGGGCAGGACATTCCATCCCCACTGCCTGGACTTGGCTCTCCCTGGGCCTGCCTGGACCAGGCAAAAAAGGGATCTGGGGCACCAGGCAGGAGAAGAGGCACAAAGGGAGGGATTTATCCACGGGAAATTATTTCCTCGCAGTGAATCTCTGCTTTTCTGTGGATTTAGTCCTTCCTGAGAGTGTTCCCAGCATGTCCTGATTGAGGCTGTTCCCACAAAGCTAGAATTGGCCTTGGTCAATTTGTTGGTTTTGCTCAGCCTTGGTTTTGGTAGCGGGGGGCCACAGAGGCAGCTCCTGTGAGAAGCTGCTGGAAGCTTCCACCGTGGCCGGCAGAGCCAGTCCCTGGTGGCTCTGAAGAGGGACGTGCTGCTGTCCCAGTGAGAGAGGTTGGGAACCCCTCTGTGATGACATATCTAAGAAAATCAGAGCAGTGTGGGCACAGTTTTTCCCCAGGGGTGCTGAGGCACCGTGGCCGCCGCCATCTCGGCAGGGCCCGTGCGAGCCTCGCCTGCCTGGCTGCCCCTAGCCAGCCGTGCCACAGGCAGAAGGGCCGGGGCAGTGGCGGTGGCTTCTCCTTCCCGGCGCCCCGCATGAGGAGAGGCGTTCCATAGCGCCGGCGCTGTGGTGGCCAGCACTGCCCACGTGGTGGTGGCGAGGCTGCCAGGCCAGCAGCAAAAACATGGTGAGAGATTCCCCGATACGGAACTTATACGAGATCGACCTCTCGGCGCTGCGGGATCCTGCAGGAATCTTTGAATTGGTGGAACTTGTTGGCAATGGTACCTACGGGCAGCAGTTCATCTTCTAGTCAGAGAAGAGGAGGAAGTGAGGACATGTGAGGGAGAACAACATGGCAGCACTGAGGTCAGTGGAAAAAGAGGAGGAGGTGCTCCAAGCGCTGGAGCTGAGATTCCTCTGCAGGCCATGGTGAGACCATGGTGAAACAAACTGTCCCTCTGTAATGCATGAAATCCACGGGGGATGCAGGGATCCACCCCCAGCCTGTTGGGGAGGTGCCCACGCTGGAGCAGGTGGATGCCTGGGGGAGGCTGTGGTCCAGTGGGAGACCTGGTGGAGAGAGGGGCCCTGCTTCCAGGCTGGAGCAGCCTGTCCTTGCAGGACTGCACCCCGTGGACAAGGGACCCATGGCACAGCAGGTTTGGCAGGACTGCTGCTCGTGAGAGCAGACCCACGCTGGGGGAGTTCACAGGGAACTGTCTCCCGTGGGAGGGACCCCACGGCCTCACAGGGGAAGGACTCCTCTTCCTGAGCAATGGAAGAAAACCTCGAGTGACGAGCTGACCAAACCCTGTGCCCTGTCTCCCTGTGCTGTCGGTGGGAAGGAGGGAGGGGCTGAGGGGGGAAAAGGTGTTTCAAAGGCTTATTTTACTTCTCATTATCCTCCCCTGACTCTGTTAATAATAAATTTACCTTGTACCTTTAAATTTGAACCTGTTTTGCCCTTGGAGTGTTTTCTCCCAGTCCTTACATCAACTCATGAGCCCTTTGTTAAGTTTTTTTTCCCCTCTCTTCTGCCCGGCTGTGGCAGGGGAGGGTGAGCGAGCGGCTTTGGTGGGTGCCTGGTGTTGGGCCAGTGTCAAACCACGACAGTGAACAACCCCAGCCTCATCCCAGGTGCTGAGATTTCCAAAGGGTGCCCGAGCACATGCCAACCCCACTCTGAGTGGATTTGTACAAAGTTCACATTAATTCAAAATTCACAAACCCAAACCCAACAGAAACATCCAACTGCCGTTTTCTCCCACCCTCGTTAAGCTGAATGATTTATTCCTTGTAATCACCCCAAACGGGCAAGAATCCCTGAATCTCAGCAATCCTCGAGCCTGCAGAAGATCAATTTGAAAATCCTAAGCAAGAATTAAATGAGCATAAAATGTGTGCTCCCCTCCCCAGGGCCAGCTCTGTTTCACTGGGACAGATTCATTAAAAGCACCTTAAATTGGGCATAACATTTTTAATAAACATTTTAATGAACATTTAAAATAAACATTTTTAATAAACATTTCCTCTCCCCAGTGCAGGGCAGAGCTGGGGCCTGGGATGAGGCAGAAATGCTGGAAGTGCTCATAGGTCCCACTCCTCGGGTGACCCCTGAGCAGCTCAGCTCAGCCTGAAACTCTGTGATGGAAAAACGAGCCAGGGGAAGAGCTGGGAACCACAGTGATATTCCCCAAATCCCCTCCATCCCAATGAATCCCCCAGATTTAATGCCATGGGAGTGAATTCAAGTTGTGGTTGTGCCTTTGAGGCTTCAGGGCTGGCTCTGTGACCTGTCCCAGGTGTTTGTGTAAGGCTCTGGTTTGTCCTGCTGGGAAATACTTGTGTTGTATCCTGATTTTTACAGCACCTGGAGACGTGGAGCCCTTCATTCCCTGCTCCCAGGGCAGCTCACTCATCATCGTGGGCTGAGGCAGTCGGGACCTGGGCTCAGGAACCCCCTGGAAGGAACTGCCACAGCCCAGGAGCCTCCTGGTCATTCCCACTGAACTCAAATCCCTCTTTAACTTCAGGATGTGGGAAAAAAAAAAAAAAAATTCACAATCTCTTCCTGTTTTATTTATTTGGGAACACAAAATCCCCCCTGGCCACTCACAGGAATTGTTTCATTCCAGGGAAATGCAGCTCCTCACTCAGCCTGGAATGACTTTTGGTTTTTCTTTCCCATCCAGAAGAGGCAGTGAACCAAAAAATTGGTTCTTCCTGCCCTCTCCTTGTTCCCCTTCTCCCGAGGCATGGGATCCGAGTTTCCTATTGTAATTCCAGCCGAGGAAACACGTCCCAGACCCTTTCTCCTGCTTTTCCTCATGCCCTGACCTCATCCCGTGAGCCATGTCCATCAATCCCTGCCGTGGGATCCAACCTTCCTTCAGTGACTGCTCTGCCTGGGACTTCCTTTCTCCGGGTTTGGGCTGCAGGAGCTCCGGGATCCACCCTGGGACGCTCCTTCCCTCTGGCACTGCGGGAATCGCTGGAGGCCGAACCTCTCCTGGAGGCCTTCACTCATCTCCAAAGGCAAAACTCCACGAGCTGAGGGCTGGGATAGAGCCTGGAAGCAGGACTGGGACAGAGCTCTGGGAATCAGGACTGGGACAGAGCTCTGGGAATCAGGAATGGGACAGAGCTCTGGAATCAGGAATGGGACAGTTCTCTGAGAATCAGGGCTGGGACAGAGCTCTGGAATCAGGACTGGGACAGAGCTCTGGGAATCAGGACTGGGACAGAGCTCTGGGAATCAGGACTGGGACAGAGCTCTGGAATCAGGTCTGGGACAGAGCTCTGGGAATCAGGACTGGGACAGAGCTCTGGGAATCAGGAATGGGACAGTTCTCTGGGAATCAGGACTGGGACAGAGCTCTGGGAATCAGGACTGGGACTGAGCTCTGGAATCAGGAATGGGACAGAGCTCTGGAATCAGGAATGGGACAGAGCTCTGGGAATCAGGAATGGGACAGAGCTCTGGGAATCAGGGCTGGGACAGAGCTCTGGAATCAGGAATGGGACAGAGCTCTGGAATCAGGAACGGGACAGAGCTCTGGAATCAGGAACGGGACAGAGCTCTGGAATCAGGAATGGGACAGTTCTCTGGGAATCAGGGCTGTCCCCTCTCTCCCCTGGATCAGATTGATGGGAATCCCACTGGGATTTTTGCCATGATCCAACTCCCAGTGGTCCGGAGTTGCTTCCCTCTGACCCCTCCCCTCCTGCCCCTCCTTCCCAGACCTTTTTCTTCCTGGGAGCAGCTGTCAGATCCCAAATCCTCCAAAACTGGATCCCAAATCCTCAGGAACTGAAAGCCAAAACTTTCCAATCTTTGGGATAACTGGTGTCACTCTCCTGACAAGAAATCAAACCAAGGAGCCCGTGGATTCCAAACGAAATTTTTTGTTTTGCAAAACTTACGGAAATAAACTTTTCCATCCAGGCCAATCTCATTTGGATTAAAACTGGGGAAGTGTTTGTGTTTCCCAGGTTTTGCCCCCTCAGTCCCATGAAAAGCTGTCCCAGTGGTCGCCGATTTAAACCAACCCCATCTTCCTGTTCCCACCTTTCCCATCTGGTGTTTCCAAGAATGGCAGAATCCAACTTTGTGATGAATCCAGAGAGACATCAAACAGTCCCTGATGGGAAAAGTTAAAATAAAATATGGAATCGTGGAATGGTTTGGGCTGAAGGGACCTCAAAGCCCATCCAGTGCTGTCTCTGGGACACCTCCCACTGTCCCAGGGTGCTCCCAGCCCTGTCCCCAAAGTCACCCCAGGGTGGGATTTTGGGAAACGAACCCCAGTGAATCAGGAGATCTTTGTGAATTCCCTCCAAACCACTCCAAAACCAGTTTAAGGGGATTTTGCTGCCCCTTCCACCTCCACCTTTTCTCACAATTCCATTTGATTGCTGCTGCGCAAGTGAAGAGAATTCCCTCAAACCCCTGGGTTTAGCTAAAAGTTAGGGAATTTTGTCTGAATATTCCACCGAGGCCCAAAGCTGGGCCCTTTTGTGGATATTGAAAAGTCCAGGGGCTGATCCTGGCTTGCAGAGGAGGAGGGGTCAGAGATGTGACACCTGAGTGCCAAGGTGGCTCCGGTGCACCTGGAGTGGGCGGGAATTCGTATCCCTGGATTCCCAGAACAGCCTCCCAGAGAACGGAATTTTGGGAATTTTCCCCCTATTGAGCTAACCGGTATCTGAATATGAAGATGAAGATTCCTGTGAAAGCTGAGGATCTGAAAGGAGCAATTCAGGAAAGATTTATGGATCTTCTCCAAAGCCATCAGCAAATGATTTACTAAACAAAACTGGGGCTGGGTTCCTCATGGATGGAACTCCAGGCATGGAATGGGCCTGGTGCTCCATATTTCATCTCTGGGACATAAAATGCATTTGCTGCAATAAAGAGAAGATATAAATGTTAAATAAATTCCCTTCTTCCCCCCTTTCCCCACATGAGGGTTCTGTTTGAGCATTCTGCGGGATGGTGATGGATGCAGCTGGGCTGGCAGCTCTGCTCACACCTGCTCAGGGTTGGGCAAATTTGCTTTGCAGAAGGCTGGGCCTGAGCAAATTTACCTTGGAGTCCATTAAAACTGAGTGGGAATTTGGGTTTGAAGCTGTTGGCAGTTCCAGAGCTTTTGGGGAGATGGATTGTGGAATCAGCTGGGGCAGAGCTCCTGACCCACTGGAGCTAGGGAGGGAAGGTGGGAAAGGGTTTTACCCAGGGTTTTACCCTGGACCTGCAGCTTGGGGTCTGAAGGGAGCAGGGTTTGTCTGGGGAAAATCCCAAAAAATCCTATCAAAATGATGATGGAACCTTGTCTACCCCCCCCCGTCCACACAAACCCCCCAGGCACTGCACACATTCACAGAGTCCCGGGATCCCTGAGGTTGGAAAATCCCTCCAGGATCATCAGCCTGTGCCCAATCCCCACCTTGTCCCCAGCCCCGAGCGCTCAGTGCCACATACAGGAATTCCTTGGACACCCCCAGGGATGGGGACTCCAAACCTCCCTGGGCAGCCCCTGCCAAGGCCTGAGCACCCTTTCCATGGGGAAATTCCTGCTGATGTCCAACCTGAGCCTGCCCTGGCCCAGCCTGAGGCCATTCCCTCTCCTCCTGTCCCTGTTCCCTGAGAGCAGAGCCTGACCCCTGGCTCCACATTCCCATCGGGAATTCAGCCCCTCCCTGAGGCTCAGCTCTGACCAAGGCTGAGCTGTTGCTGTCATCTTGGTGCTGAAATTCTGCATTTTGGCCATTCCACCACTGCCCCAGGAAGGGATTTTGCCAATATCCAACCTAAACCCCCCTGGTGCAACCCGAGGCCATTTCCTCTAAGCCTAAACGTTCCCAACTCCCTCCTGCCAGGTGACAGCACCTTCTTCCTTGCCAGGGAAGGAATCGGTATCCTTGGATTTGGCCTCATTCCGTCTCCAGCCTCTCCCTGAGCTGTTCCTGCCACCCAGGCTGCCCAGCTCCCATTCCCCTCCAAGTCCCTGCAGGAATCCCCAGCTCCAAACCAGGCTTTGGAGCTTCCCTTCTGTGATCACTCAGGGCCAAGAACCCCCAAGGAAAGTTTAATTTCAGCCTGTGGATGCCAAGAAATGTCTCAGTGGGTGAGAGACAAAGGAAGAACAAGAGAGAAAACACAAAGGTCAGAGTTCCCTGCAAAAATCCTTCAGGTGACACCAGCACTGGCTGTGAGTGACACCCAGGGAGCTGCAGGGAGCAGGGAAAGATCCCTGCAAAGAGGGGACTCCTGGAATAAATAATGGATTTCCACCTTTCCCTGGTCATGGAGCTGCAGGTGCCAACAGGCACTGGGGGTCCTGCTCTGCTCACAGCCCCACGCGGGGATCTGGGGGGATCTGGGGGGATTTGGGGGCTCCCATGGCTGGAACAAGTCCCAAATCTCCCGTTCTCTCCTGGCTCTGCCCTAAAGAGCCTCATTATCCTTTCCACGGCACATGGAATAGAATAACACACCGATGGTTGTGTAGCCAGGGGGTTTGGAGATGGGGGAATGATAAATATCCCTGAGATCCCTCGTCAGTCCAGNTTATCCTTTCCACGGCACATGGAATAGAATAACACCGATGGTTGTGTAGCCAGGGGGTTTGGAGATGGGGGAATGATAAATATCCCTGAGATCCCTCGTCAGTCCAGAACAATGACCCTGGGATGGAATTTCAGGAGGGTTGGGCGGCACAGACAGCTCCAGAGGGAGCCTCACTTGCCCCGGGTGCTGTCCTGGCTCCGGATCCTCTCCTGGGGCTGGGCAGGGCAGCTCCAGCTCCTGTCCCCGCTCCCGCTGCTGCTCCCGCTCCTGCTCCTGCTGCTCCCGCTGCTGCTCCCGCTCCTCCTGCTGCTGCTGCTGCTCCCGCTGCTTCTCCCGCTCCTNCCCGCTGCTGCTCCCGCTCCCGCTCCTGCTGCTCCCGCTGCTGCTCCCGCTCCTCCTGCTGCTGCTGCCGCTCCTGCTCCCGCTGCTCCTGCTCCCGCTCCTCCTGCTCCCGCTCCTCCTGCTCCCGCTCCTCCTGCTCCCGCCGCAGCCGCAGAGCCCTGGCTGCGCTCCCAGGGCCGCTCCCGGCTTCCAGGGCTTGGCCTGCTCCAGAGGCTCCCTGGAACAGGAGCTGGGATCGGGAACAGATGCACTGAGTGAGTCCTTGCTCAGACTGGCACCTCCCGAAGTCTCGTTCAGTGCTAAATCTCCCAGTGAAGGATAAATCCTCCCCAGACCCTGCCCAGCCAAGCCCCGACTAAACCCTGCCACTGCCAGGCCTGGGAGCGGCACTGAACCAACCCCTCAAGGTCGGAGCTGCCTCCCTGCAGACGGATCCCTTTTATTGCCTCTTTAGCCCCATTAAAATGTACCAGGGAGGCTTTTATGGCGAACTGGCAGTGTTTTAATCCCTGTCTTTCACTATTCCTGCAGCTCCAATGATTTCTTTGGGGTCAGCTCCAAGCAGGAGCAGGGGACGCTGCTCTCCTTCCCAACAAAATCGAGCCCAGAGCCAGCACGGTGCAAATCCCAGGGGAAAGGAGGGATTTAGGGGGGTAAAAAAGGACAGGCTTGGAAGAAGAGTCCGGATATTGGGAAAGAGCTTCTTGCCTTGGCAGCAGGAACCTCTGGAATGCTGGGGAGGCAGGAAATGGGGAGGGGGTGAGGCTGGGGGTCAGGGGAGGTGGCTCAGGGGGTCCAGGGGCTGATCCTGGCTGGCAGAGGAGGAGGCAGGGATGTGACACCTGAGTGAGAGCTCCAAGGTGGCTCTGGGGCACCCGGAGTGGGCAGGAATTTGTATCCCAATGGGAATGAGATGGGGTTTGGGCCCTGCAGCTGCAAAACCAGGTTATTATTTCCACAGATCATCTCAGAACTTTGTGGAAATGTTTCTCCCTCTTCCCTCCGAGCCTCCAAACACAAAGAAATCCCCAGATCCAGCTGGAAATAAATTCCTCTGCACTTCAGATAATCAGGTTTGCAGTGCAGGGCTCTGCAGGGGGTGGATTTTGGAACCTGGATTTGGGGATTTCCTGGAGCTGCAGAGCCTGTGGAAGGTTTGCAGTGAAGCCCTGCTGAGGCACAGCAGCTTTCAGGAGCGTTTTCCAGGACAGGAGCAGGTAGCTGCCCCAGGGCCATGTCCCGGGAACGGGAAGCAGGAGGCAGAGGCTGCAAAAGGGATTTGCTTCCCCCCCTGTGCCCAAGCGCGAAGGGCACAGCCTCTTCAGCTGCAGCAGAGATGAAAGAAGAGACATTTGCACCCACTCGGGCTCTGTTTGGGGCTCCTTTCACGCCTCTGCATCCTTTGGGGGGGAACATCTCCCTTCCCAACCTTCCAACCCCGACTTTCAAAGCCATTCCAGCTCCATCAGGCTTTGAAAATCTGGCCCAAAGCCTCCAGGCAAGGGCTGCTGGAGGCAAGAGAGAAAGAGATGGAAAAAGCCAGGGGATGGAAAAGGCTCCCCGTGTTTGCTGCACTCTCCCGAGCAGAGCCAGGGCCATGTCTGGGAGCAGCAGCGCGGGGCAGGGATGGCAGGGAAGGTTCTGGATCTGCTGGGGCTGGCACGGTGCCCAGCCCAGCTCTGCCATGCAGGATGGACTCCGATCCAGCTGGAACACGCTCCCTGCAGCCTCGGATGGATGGCTGGGAATGAAACCCCTGCTCCTGCACGGGAGATTCCAGTAGAGCTTTTCTCTCCTGGCACGAGTAGTTGTGGTGTTTGGGCAGGGGCTGCCGGGGCAGGGATCCCTGGGCAGCAGCTGGATCCTCCCTTTCCCAGCTCCAGAGATTTTCCATCCCACTGCAGCCAAGCTCCCCCGGCTCCCCCTGCAAAGGGAGCTTGGGGAAGGGGAACAAATCCTTCTCTGTGCTCCCACCCAGGAGCCAGAGCAGCTCCACCTGGAACTAAACGAATCCTCAGAGCCTGGTTTCATATCCCAAGAGCTCAAGGGCTTCACCTCCTCCTGCCCTGCTGCTGCCAAGGTTTCCTGGGGCGGGAACGCTGCGGGAGAAGCTCCTGTGCAACATCAAATGATTTGTCCTGAGCTGGGAAACCCAGCTGGGATACCAGGGCAGCTTCTTCCTCAGGATCTGCCCAATATAAGGGCTGGGAGAGCTGGGGCTGCTCACCTGGAGAGGAGAAGCTCCAGGGAGAGCTCAGAGCCCCTTGCAGGGCCTAAAGGGGCTCCAGGAGAGCTGGAGAGGGACTGGGGACAAGGGACGGAGGGACAGGACACAGGGAATGGCTTCCCACTGCCAGAGGGCAGGGCTGGATGGGATATTGGGAAGGAATTCCTGGCTGGGAGGGGGGGGAGGGGCTGGGATGGAATTCCCAGAGCAGCTGTGGCTGCCCCTGGATCCCTGGCAGTGTCCAAGGCCAGGCTGGATGGGGCTTGGAGCAGCCTGGGACAGTGGGAGGTGTCCCTGCCATGGCAGAGGTGGCACTGGATGAGCTTTACGGTCCCTCCCGATCCAAACCATTCCATAAATCCCCGATTCCATGATTTAAAATGCCTGCAGGGGATTTAACCCCAACCTCCAGTCCATACCCAGCTCAGGAGGTGCCCGAGCCCAGCAGAACAATCCAGGACTGCGTCCCCAGGGCTCAGAGCTGCTGGGGTTTGGCATTCACAGCGGCGGCTTCCAGGTGGAATTCCAGCAGTAAGTTTATTCCAGTACTTCACCTGTGGAGGACCCAGTGACGAAAGCCCAGAACAATGGGAAATTTGGGATTTTATACGGGAGCAGGGGAGAGCATCAGGGACCAATGGTCGGAGGGCTGGGGGGTGGGACATAGGCTGGGCCTTGGCATAAAAGGGAAAAAAGGGCAGGGGACTCCACGGGCCAGTCAGGGAAACAAAACTGGGGTATATTTACATGGGAGAAACAAAAGCATCCTGGGAGGTCTCACCCTAAGCTAGGGATGTCTCAGGGCCTGAACATATAGGGGACTCCTGCACTCTCTGGTTGGGGTATTCACTGGCTCTTACAGGGATTTACCATAGGTTTTATTTCAATAGCACAAGTGTATGATGAGCTGGGATAGCAGGAATGTTTAGGTGCAGTTCAAGTGTTTTACTAGCTTTGCCCCAAACATAGATTTGCCTAAAGCTGCCAGATTGTCTTGCAGCTGGGTCTGTCCTGGGCTCATCCCACAAAAACTGTGGGGTGATTCTGTTTCTTCCAGGCCCGGTGGTTGCATTCCTCTGTTACAGTAAAGCTGAAATTGTGGGTTTGCGCTTTTTTTGTCCTATGAAAAAAGGGAATGTCTGCACTTCTGTCTAATCTCCCACATTTTCTGCAGCACAGCCCATCCCAGGAGCCTCTCAGGAATGATCCAGCAGAGCCCTAGGAGAACCAAGCTGGGGCTCATCCCATTCCCTCCCGTCTCCTGGCTGGGATTCACTCAGACGCATTTTTGTTGTGATTCCTTTAATTTTGCTTCCAGCCAAAGCAGATGAGAACCCTTCCCCGAGGCTCTGGCAGGGCTACAGATGGGAAGTGCAGCCTGGGAGCTCCCAGGGATTCCCGCAGCAGGGACTGAGCTGAGTGTTAGGGGTAACGCCTGCACCAGGCCCTTGTGTTCGATCCCACGATCTCCTCCTTTGCCGGTTTTTGTTCATTCCTTGGTTTCCAGCTCCAGGGCTGAGCTGGGGGTTGTTCGTGGTTTGTTTGTGCCAGAGGAATGTTTGGGGTGGGGTTTTTACACTTTTCCTCTCTGGGATTTGGTGTTTTCCCCAACGAGGGGCATCTATTCCATAAAAAGAACTGTTCCCAGAACTTTGGATTTATTTATTCCAAATCTTTTGAGTCAACACTCCACTACAGCTGGAGCACGAGGTCATCCTTAATATTTTTCACCTTTTCTTGCAAAGGGAGAATGAAACAGCAATCAAATATTTATTTTAGATCCCAGCAGTCTCAGCTTTACCAGGGGCTTTCAGAGCCTTTCCAAATGAACTCCCAGATATTTTGTTGGAATTTTTTCCCCCACTGCTTGGAAAAACACAGGCATCTGCAGCCCTTTCACTGGGGCACTTCCCAAGCTCTTCCTGCCTGTTTTCTCTGGGTATTTTCTCTCCCTGGAAAGTTTGGGGGCAATGAGGGTGTTTAAACCCTGCCTCCCTCCCTCCCCCTCCTCCTCCCGCTGCCATCCCACCTTCCCACAGACCACACTGGGCCATTAAACCCTGACCCTGTGGCAGTGCTGGGGGGATTCAGGGGTTTCAATCACCATTCCAGCCCGGGATTTGTGGATAATTGATGGGAATCTGCAGCCAGGTGTTGATAGCGGGGAGATAAAGCAGTGACGGGCAGGGGGAGCCTCTCCCCTCCTGCTCCCCCAGCCAGGCTCTGAAGGGTTAACGATGCTCAGAAAAACATCATTTCCCCCAGATCCTGGTGCCCTTCCTCGCCTCAGCAAGGCCTTGATCCAACACCAACCCCCAGGCATGGCTCCAGCCAGGCTGGGACCATTTGGGGTCGGGATTTGGGCTGGAGGGGCTGGGGCGCAGCTCAGTGGGATTCAGCCTCTCCAATAAATGCAGGAGTGCAGCTGGGGAATGCCAGGGCTCACTCCCTGCTGTTCTCTGGGCATCTCTGGTTGTATCCCATGGAAACCGGGAATATCCTGAGCTGGAAGAGACCCACCAGGGCATCTTCAGGAACCACATCCCTGTGTTCCCAGTCCTAATTCTGAGCTCCCTTCAGCCCTTTTTGGCAGGAAATCCAAGCTGGAGGGACAGAGACCTTTTCCCAGAGCCCCTTTTGCTCTGAATTCCTGCAGAAGCCAAGCCGGGAGCATCCCCTGCTCGGTGCAGTTACTGCTGAATCTCCTACTGGAATCCAGAGGATGTTTTCCCACCTCCCTCTTGGCTCAAATCCTGGCACTGAGCAGGAAAGCTTTTGACCACCTCAGCCTGGAGGAGATGGAGCAGCTGCAGGAGGAGCAGGATCCCAGTGCTGGAGAACTGGGATATGCTGGGAACAGCCCCATTTTCCTCAGATTTTCCTTACTGCCTTTACTGCTCATTTAGGGAACAATAATAAGGAAAAAATACAGCTGAGATTCCCAAGTGCCAGAGTAGGTTTTCTGGGAAGCTGGATCACAGCAGCCCTGCAGGGTCAGTGCCTGATTTCCCTGAGTGGGGAGGGGCTCTTGGGGGACTCAGGAGCTGGGATTTGGGGGAGTTTCAATGAACAAGGAGACAAATCCAGTTCCTCCAATTCTTTTTGTCTTCTGATAAATATTGCCCTTGAATTCCCTGCCACACACTCAGCCAGGGAAGAGCTGATGATCCAAGATGTAAACATTTTATTCCCTGGCTCCAAAGCTGAGCACAGCTTTAACCCTTGCCCAGCAAACCTCAGCAGCTGTCAGGGAAGCTTTTATGGGCTGCAGGGACAGGATCCCAGCCCTGCTGGAGTCACTGGGATTTTGTCATTCCAGGGGCATCTGGGGATAAGGGACGAGGGAGGCAGCGAGGCCGGAGAGATAACGGTTATCAGACAGAGCCCCCGCTGTCAGCCCCAGACACTCCCCCGCCCTCACACCCTGACCCTGGGAGAATCCATTTCTCAGGCAATGTGTCCTCCAAAAGTGGGCAAGGACAAGAGGAGGAGGCTCTGGCAGGGCTGGGAAGGGTTTGGAGGGGCCAGGTCCTGCCTGAGCAGGGCTGCGGGAGGTGCCGGTGGAATCAGCAGGGTCGGCTGGGATTCAGCTCAGCCCGGAGCAGGTGGTTCCCACCCCGAATTCCAGCACCTCCAGAGGCCCCTGAGCAGCTGAGCTCACCTGACACAGCTGCAGGGGGGGACTCTGAGTGACTGTGACCCTTGGAGGAGACAGAGTCAAACCTGAGGTTCAACAGAAAGCTTGTGGCCGCTTGGATTTGTCTCTCCCTTTTCCCTCAGGAGTCACCTGTGGATGAATGGGCTGTGCCGGGGATCATCCAACCAACCACTTGGAAAAGCAGCTTTGGGGCTCGGCCAGAAGACACCACATGGAATTTAACCCTGGATAGAGGATGATGCTGTTGCTTCCCCCTTTCCCAGCATGTTGAGGGTTTCCAGCCCTCAGCAGCTCCTGTGTGTGCACGTTTGGAACCTTCCCCGCTGTGCTGTTCTATTCTCAGAGGCAGCTGAGAGCACAAAGGATGAAAAATGAGCAGCCACAGCACTTAATTCACTCCCAATCATCATTAATAGAAGGAAAGAGAGAAAAATGCCCTCATACAAATGAAGGCACTGTTTGTTAATATTTCTGGGCATGCCAGGACAGCAGCTGGTGATTATTCTCGGTAAGTGCAGGAGTATTTTTGACCTGAAGGATTTCCTGCTCATCGTGCAGCCTCTGTCTCAAGCACTGAGTCCTCTCCATGTCCTCTCCAGATTCCTTGAGGGAATTCAGCCCAAGCCAGGACTAATTTGTTTTTGTTTACTTGGCCAGTTAGGGGCAAGTTAATGAAGCATCGGGTGGAAAGCAGCTTCCCCCGTGCTGTTGCCACAGCAGCAATTACAGATCTCTTGCAAGGAGCTGAGGGAATTAATTGAAATCTTCTTTCGATATAGAAAATAAGCAGAGGATCTGTCTGGGCTGGGCTGAGGAGCTCCCTGGTTCTGTGGGAAACCTTTACTGGCAGCACAGTGGGGTGAGTTCACCCTCCATTCTTACATGGCTCAGGGATGGGAGAGCTGGAGGAGCTCGGGCAGGCAGGTCCTGGAGCAGGGATGGATGTGCCGCTGCCTGGAGCTGCTGGCCCCTGGCTGGTGGCCTTGGAGACAAACCCAGGGTGTGTCCGAACCCTGTCCCAGCCTTTCCGTGAGGGACAACGGGTCAAGGGGGGAAAACCTGGACAGCTTTGCTCCATCCTCTCTCCAGCCCCCTGGGCTGCCCCTGCCTCAGCCCCCACAGTGATTGTCCCCTCTGCCCCTGTGCTCAGGTGAGGCCCCACCTGCAGGGATGGCCCAGCACAGGAGGGACCTGGAGCTGCTGGAGAGAGCCCAGAGGAGGCTCCAGGATGATCCGAGGGATGGAGCAGCTCTGCTGGGAGGAGAGGCTGGGAGAGCTGGGAATGTTCAGCTGAGAGAGGAGAAGCTTTGGGGTGACCTCAATGTGGCCTTGCAGGGCCTGAAGGAGCCAACAGGAAACATGGAGAGAGACTCTTTTACAAGGGCCTGGAGGGACAGGACACAGGGAATGGCTTCCCACTGCCCCAGAGGGCAGGGATGGATGGGATATTGGGAAGGAATTCCTGGCTGGGAGGGTGGGGAGGGGCTGGGATGGAATTCCCAGAGCAGCTGTGGCTGCCCCTGGATCCCTGGCAGTGTCCAAGGCCAGGCTGGATGGGGCTTGGAGCACCCTGGGATAGCGGGAGGTGTCCCTGCCCATGGCAGGGGGTGGCACTGGGTGGGCTTTGAGGTCCCTCCCAACCCAAACCATTCCCTGATGCCATGAAATCCATGCAGCCTTCCCCCCATGGATGCCTTTGGGCTCAGCTGTGGCCGAGGGAGGCCCTGCTCCCCTTGCTGGGCCCTGCTCAGGCTGCTCTGAGTTTGCTGCTCCCACAAAATGCTCTCCTAAATCGGAAATAGAGCTCAGATTTCACATCAGGGGCTTCCAGGTGAACCAATCTTATGGGATTATTTTAATTAGGGAAAAACCTGAGACGTTCTGGAGACTCAAAAAGTGAACATGGAAAAGAAAGGCATCACCTGCAGAGGTGAAGAACAGAGATGCCAAGCCAGGGGCCAGGGCAGGGCCTGGGCTGGGATGTCCTGAGGGAAGAAACCACCTGGAACTCCAGAGATTCCCTAAAAGCTGCTCCAAGCACCCAAATTGTGCAGTGCAGGTTTCTCCTGTGCCCATCAAACTTCTGCTGCTGCTTTGGCTGCTGGTGCCAGCTTTGAGGAGCAGGACACGGGAGCCTCTCCAGCCTGGGGGGATTTTACAGCCAGCACTGAAAAGTCTCCCAGAGAATCCCCCAAAATGCTGAGTGAGGCAGTGAGAGGATCAAACTGGCTTTGCCCACCTGGAACGATTGCAGAATTCTTTGTAGGGATTGGCACCAGAAAATTTCCCCCTGCACTAGGCTTTGGAACAGATGGAAAAGCTCCACTGCCGGCCCTAAATGGGGTTTTTTCCTCCCTCAGCAAAGTCCTCCCACAGCAGCGTCCCAGGGTCACTCAGAGCCAGCTGGACATTTGTTCCCAGAGAAACTTCCCACAGCTGCCTGGGGCTGGTTGGGATTTCTCTGCTCTGGCTGGGCCTGGCTCAGGAAGGAGGGAAGAGCTTTTCTATGGACAGAGCACCGAGGATCCACCACGGAAAAGGGGCTCTTTGGGACATTCTCAGGTGAATGTCCCCAGCTGTTAGCTGGGAGCTGTTTAGTAACAGCCAGGGGGGCTTCTGGCACTGAGCTCCAGCCCAGAGTTCTTGAACTTTCTGTCTGAGCCAGCAGAGCTCCAGAAATGACATTGATAAAACCATGGAGCCCTGGAATCGTTCAGGTTGGAAAAGACCTTTGAGGTCATGGAGTCAGCATCCCCCAGCACCGCCAGGGCCACCCCTGACCATGACCCCACGTGTCACATCCACAGGGCTTCAAATCCCCCCACGGATGGGGACTCCCCCCCTGCCCTGGGCAGCTGTGCCAGGGCTGGACAACCCTTTTGGGGAAGAAATTTTCCCAACATCCAACCTAAACCTCCCCTGGCCCAGCCTGAGGCCGTTCCCTCTCCTCCTGTCCCTGTTCCCTGGGAGCAGAGCCCGACCCCCCCCGGCTGCCCCCTCCTGTCAGGGAGTTGTGCAGAGCCACAAGGTCCCCCCTGAGCCTCCTTTTCTCCAGGCTGAGCCCCTTTCCCAGCTGCCTCAGCTCTGCTCCAATCCCTTCTTTCCTTTCCAGGATGATTCCTTCGCTCCTCCAAAGCCTTTTCAATATTTCAGGCCTGTTCAGGAGCCCCTGCTCAGAGCTCTCCCTGCAGCTGAACAGCCCAACTTTGGGAAGGGAAGAGCAGCAGAGATTCTGAATTTCCACCAGCACAAAACACTGAATTAAACCCTAACCCCGCATTAGGCAAAGCAGGAGCCAGGAAGTGCCATCAGGCCCAGTGACTTCATCTGCAGCCCTTTGTCCCTGCTCCTGAAAATACTCATTAATTACATCATCAAGGCTATTTTTGCCCCATGCTCTCTGACTCAGAGCTCAGGATGGAGCTGCCCTGAGCAGGACGAGGCTGCTGCCTGCAGGATTCTCTTCCATTAGGGGGAAAAAAAGAAAGAAACAACAAGAAAAGAAACAATAAAGTCATGTTTGAAATGGAGGAGGTATTTTTGAGCAGTGGCAGACAATTCTCCCCTGCTTCCTACATTATAAATGTCCTTTCTGCACTGAATGGATGGGGAAATAATGGCCTGAGTGGTTCACTTTTATCTGGCAGGTTTTGTTTTCTGAGATGGGGAGAAAGGAGTTCATTTTTAACCTAAAGAGATAAAGAGAGACTGCAGAGTCAGATCAAGAGCTGTGGCAAAGCAGATTTGCAGAGCGTGGCTGCAGGAATGACCTCCCTCAGTTCTGTGCTCCCTGCATTTGTCGCTCCCATGCCCGGGCAGGGAGTTCAGCACTGTGGGGATGTGGGGAGTGACCTCGGTGGCCCCAGCTGTGTCTGTCACTGTGCAGGGGCCTGCAAAGCACAGAGGTGAATCCTTGTTTCCAGCACTCCCCTCTCCCTAAGGACCAAATCTCCCGGGGAATGTTCACAATCCTTTTCTTCTGCTGGAAAACAGAGTGTAAATAAAATTTCCGCCTGCTCCACAAAGCCTTTATTGATGTTGATGAATTTCCTGGGGAGCTTAAGACTCCCTAAACCAAATATTAATTTTCCTTTCTGTTGCTCATTTTCATTCAATACCGAGGGAAAAACACCTTTGATGGAAACTTGGAGCTTAAGGCAGCTCCAGGTGCAGATCCTGCTCCCTGCTCTGAATCTCCCCATCTCCCAGGGAAGCATCCCACAGCCCCAGCCTCTCCATATCCCTGGGCTCTGACTTCACTGGCTCCACCTGGATCCCTCCCAGCCCACGGCCTGATCCCACTCTCAGCTCATCCCTACTCTACATCCTTGTTTTCCTATAGAAACTCCCATTTCTCCCAGCTGCCTCTGGCCATTCAGCTCACACAGGGAGCCTCTGGATCAGCCTCAGGTGCCTCCTGAACACTCTGAGCAACTGGGAAATGAGATGTTCCTGCAGCTGGATTTTATTCCTCTGGCAGGAATCGATGCCCTCTTTCCTTTCCCTCCCTGTTCTCAACAGAGCTTGAAATTAATTCACTTCTCTGCCATCCATCAGATTGCCTCTCTCACTCCGTGTCCCGATGGATACACAGGGATCAGATCCCCCCTGGTGCCCAGCACAGGGCTCTCCGTGCTCCTTGCTTGTCCCAGCTCCTGGGAAACAGCTCATCCTATGGCTTGGAGCTTCCAAACCAGCCCAGTTGTGTCTTGGGGGTGACTTCCCAGCCCTAAAAGCCCTTGGGGACAGCCAAGTGCTTCCCTGGGGACAGTAAAATGTTTCCCTGGGGACAAACAGCACCAGCCTGGGCTCTCCATGGCCTTGGGGCTCTTCTCATCCAGGCTTTGGATGCTGCCAGAGTCCCCCCACAGCTCCCACCTTGGCCCTTGTGCCCCGGGAAAAGGACAGGGACAGGGACAGGGACAGGGACAGGGACAGGGACAGACCTTGGCTCTGCCCAGGAAAATCCAGCAGCCCCAGGGATTACTGAGAACCCATCCAGGCAGGAACCTGAGGGGACAAGCCACTCACAGAATAGCAAAGGTTTCACATCCTTTCCATGCAGGTTTTTCTTGGCTTCAAGAACTGTGCTCCAGCAGAAACTGAAAAGCAACATCCCCAAACTCATCCCATCCCTGAGGAGCTGGAGGTGGCCAAAAAGCAAATTTGTAAGAAATTCCTCTTTTTTTTTTCCCCTTTTGCTTGTTGGTTTTCGTCCAAATTGGACTGAAACCAGCAACACCTTTTTAAATTTATCCCTGAGCAGAAACTCCCCCGGGTTTGCAGCTGCTCTTGAGAAACCAGTTCAGCTTCCCTGAGTGGGGGTGGGAGAGGCTGTGAGTGGCATTGAAAGGCTGCTGGGGAATCAGGGAATATCCTGAGCGGGAGGAGACCCCCAGGATCATCCAGTGCCACCCCCATCCCTGCACAGACACCCCAACAACCCCACCCTGGGCATCCCTGGCAGCGCTGTCCAAACGCTCCTGGAGCTCTGGCAGCCTCGGGGCCGTGCCCATTCCCTGGGGAGCCTGGGCAGTGCCCAGCACCCTCTGGGGGAAGAACCTTTCCCTGATCTCCATCCCAAATCCCCCTGGCCCAGCTCCAGCCATTCCCTGGCTCCTGTCCCTGTCCCAGGGACAAGGATGTCACCTTGTTATGGGGAATTTCCTCACGGTTGTGAAATGCTGGATGCAACCCCTGTGAGAGCTGTGGGAAAAACTCAGGAGAAAAGGGATACTGAAATCAGCCAGAGAGAAACTCCCTGAAATGGTTTTGGGCATTAGAAAGGATTCCCTCGGGTCCTGTCCTGGTCACCAGAGCAGAGCTCAGTCCCTGAAGGGAACACAGAAAAGGAGGTGGATTCAGTGAAGGCTCCAGATCCTGATGGATTCTGGGTGCTCTCGATCCTGAGGAAGAGAAAAGGCATCTGGGAATGGGGGCAGGGGTCACTAATGGTCAGCTCTGGGAGGGACGGACAAATCCCCAGGCAGCACCTCCTGTTCTTGGAGCACCTGGGAGATGTGGCAGTGCCACCCTCCAGTGCCACCCTCCAGCCAGCCCCAGCAGCTCTCCCTGCTGCCTTCCCAGTTAAAGGTTTCGGGAGAGATTCATTAACTGGCCTGGTTTGGGCTGCACTTGCAGCTGCAGCACCTGGAAATGAAACTTGGGCCCCCTCTGCTTTCTCCAGACCCCTGTGAGGCTCCCCCCTCGCACCAGTCCTGAATAATTCCCTGATATTCTCTGGTCATTCCCAAGTTCGATTTGACCTTGGCAGAACATTTCCCTCAGGTCACCGGGACCTCATGGGGTCACCAGAGCCAGAACCAGCCCCTTCTGGGGGAGCTGTGCTGGAGGAGCCCCGGGAAGGCTCCTCCTCCTCCCGAAGATGCCTCTGCTCCTTAAATCCCATGGATCTGAACCCAAAGTGTGTGAGCATCCTTAGGGATAAATGGATTTCCTTCAGATTTTTGTTTTCCGAAGGGGTGTTGCAGGAGCTGCCCGGTGAGGAGCTGTTGGCAGGGAGGGTGCTGAGCTGCAGGGAATGAGGGGAGAGAGGGAAAAGGGGAGGGATCAGGGAGTGACCCCTGGCTGTGAGGGGGGCGGGACGGCCCCAAAGCCTCTGCAGGTCACAGGGGGCCACAATAACCTGGGTTTGACTGGCCCCCTTCCTGAGGCTCCTGAGCCTCTCCAGATCCTCCCTGCAGGGCCAGGGAAAAGGCAGAGCTGGGTCTGAGCCCAGGGAGAAGCTGAGCTCTGTCCCAGGGACAGCTCTGCCCCCGGGAACTGGGGCAAAATCGGAATGCCACAAACCCAACACAATTCCTGCTCCCACAGTGCCAGGGAGGGATCTGAGCACAGATCAATCCAAAGGCTGCACTTGGCTTTGGTTTCAGCTTATTCATTTCTTTTCCTTAATCTAAATAATCTCAATTTTTTGACCAGGGAAACCCTGATTCAGTGCCCAGAGAATCTTACTGTAAAATCTTCAATATTTGGACTGTGGCAACATTTTTACTGAAACAAATTTTGAGCCAAGCAGGGCTTCAGCTTTGCCTCTTATGGGGGTCACAAGCTGGAATAAACAATTCCAAACAATTCCAAACAATGCCAAAAACAACAAAAGGAAAATTCACTGAAAAATCCCTGGTGGCCGCAGCCTTCGTTTCCAGCCTGGGCCTGATTTATTCCATCCCACATCCCAGCCAGGTGGTGCCAAGGGGAAATCCCTGGCATGGAAATGATTAAAGAAAAGCTAAATGTGGATTAAAGGAGTTCTGAGCACTTCCCTGCTTCCCCCTTCCCCAAATTCCTGCTCCAAGCCGAGGTACTGCTCTTTGGGAGCTGCAGCTCAGCCTGGGGAGGCTGGGGCTGGTTTGTGACAATCCCGAGCACTGTCAGAGTTCCCTGAGCTGGAGTTTTCCGTGTGGAGCTGAAATTCTGCAGCACACGCAGCAGGGACACAGAACGGGGCTGAGGCATCGCTGTAAGAGTCCATGTCCCATCCAGTCCTCGGGTGCCATGCAGGAGTGGTGCTGGGGGAAGAGGCAAATGCGGGAGCCCGGGGGGGATTTGAGGGCCTGCACACACAAAAACATTGGCCCCGTGAGCAGGAGCGAGCTCAGGGACACTGAGGCCGTTACATCCCAATTCTTTCTGTGTTCCCCACATAAACACAGCCCAAACTCTTATTTGGAGAAGATGTAAATGCCTCTCTGGGCCGGAGCGGCAGCCAGGCTGAGCCAGGATATAAAACCTCATTTCGGGGTTTACGGGTGAGTGATGCTCCCCTCCCTCAGCCAAACTGCCCCCAGAACCCGGGAAGGACCACAGGAGCCCGGCTCCTGTGGGATCTGGCAGCTGAATCAGGGAAACCAGCCTCAGTTTCCCTCTCAGCCCCCATGCATGGACTGGCAGTGGGTGTTTAATCCCTGGCTGAGCTTTTCTAGGCCTGGCTGGGCTCTGATGAGCTCCTGGAGGGAGATCTTGTGGGATTTTCCCACCCAGCTGGGAAGTTTCCCCAGGCACTCAGCCCCAGGAATGCCTTTCATGGAATCATGGAATGGTTTGGGTTGGAAGGGACCCTAAAGCCCACCCAGTGCCCTGGGCAGGGCCACCTCCCACTGTCCCAGGGTGCTCCAGCCCCATCCAGCCTGGCCTTTCCAAACGGAGCAAATCCCTCATTCAGCAGCCTGGAACCCTCAGCCTGGGCCTTTCCAGGCAGAGTTTGTCCCTTTAATTTGTCCCTTTGTTGTGGTTTTGTGCCCCCTTTCAACAGCAATCCTCAGGCTCCTGGGTTTGGGGCAGGTCTCACCCAGGAAAGTGTGCAGGTCTCCAGGCAAGGGAGTCTAAAAGGGAATTACTGAATTTGGGAGAGACTGAAACCTCTCTGCTCCTCTCCTCCTTCCCTTCATCCCCCCTTATCCAAATCACCAACCCTCCCACCCTGGGAGAACATTCCCAAGGCTCTTGCTGAGAGCACTGAGAGGAACTGGAGCTATCAATACAACCTGTAATGGAACTGGATTTCAGGGAAAAATCCTTCTTTTTCCAAAATGGGAAGCTCTAATGAGGGAAGAGGCACCCTTGGAAGTGGAAATAATCTGTGCTCAAAATGGGGCACTTAAATTCCAGCTTCTGTTGGGTTTAACTCAGGGTTTGTGCCGTTGTTTTAATGGAACACAGTGAGGTGTAACAGGAATTTCAATAATAGGGAATGGGATCCATATTTTAGGGGCATTTTCATATTTATAGATTACATTTGCTTTTTCAAATCCTCCTGCTTCAGTGTTGGAGAACAAAGTGTTTCCAGGAGGGGGTTCTGACATTTCCAAAATGAAATTTGCACTTGGGGAAGGATTTCTGAATTTCTCTGTTCATTCTGATGTGGAAGGAAAATGAATTCCAAGAGGCTGAGGCTCCCAAAGAACAGGAATTGTGTTTAGCCTTTCCCTTTGTGCCCCTGCCCCTTCCCATGGGCTGAGGGGGAGGTGAGGGCAAGGCTTGGAGGAGAACTTCAGAGGGATACCATGGAGCCATGGGAGATGCTTGCATTGAATTCCATGGATTTCTGTGGGAAGAGCAGCCTGGGCACCTCTGGGTGCTCATTCCGACCCTCCAGTGAGGTTCCAGGTGTCCATCCTGGCTCTCGGATCCCTGCCTGGCCGGGCTCGCTCCGGGATTCCAGCGGCGCTTGGGGCCAGGCATACAGGGGGCAATGGGGACAGTGCCGACTTCTCCTGCTGCTGCTGGGATCAGAACCTCTGGCTGCTCATGGAGCGCTACCACCCTCTGCCGGGAGTGGGGCAGGGCTGGAATCCCGCAGCGCTCCTGGGGCGGGTGGGGCAGGGCAGGGC
>VZRV01004703.1:0-33415 GCA_013398115.1 Falcunculus frontatus | reverse complement strand
GGGGGGTGGGGCAGGGCAGGGCGGAGCAGGGCAGCGAGGGGCCGGGCATCCTCCCCTTTCCAACCCTCTGCGGGGGCCAGGAACGGTCAGCCGGGCGGGACCTGCCCAGGGTCACCTCCTGCTACTGCTGGTCCTGCCTGGCAGCCTGGGGGAGTTTGGGGTTTGGAGCACTGAGGAAGGGAAATCCTGCACCCCAAAAATGGCAGAAATGCCACGGCTTCGGGGCTGGGTAGTCACAGGAGCTGCCACCTCATCCCCTGAGTGACCAGGGATTGGGGATGGGTTCCCACAGAGCCCATTCCAACCTCACTCGATGAGGGTTCAGTGATTGGGAATGGGTCCCCACAGAGCCCATTCCGTGCCTGAACCCCATCCCAAAGGATCCCAGCTCTCTCAGCCTCCTTTGCTTTGCTGCCTCTTCCCCATTCCTTTCTCTGCTCTCCTCATCCTGAGCCAGAGCTGTCACCAGTCCCTGGGACACATGAATTCCCCTTTGGGATCTATTTATGTGGAAAAAACAACAGGAATGAGCTGGATGTGGGATGCAGTGGTGGAGTGGCTGGGCTGTAACTCAGGCTGCTCTGAGAGGCTTTACAATCGCTCTGGAATAGATGGGATATCTGAATTCCAGGTTATTTCCATGGCTGGAATTTCACATCTGTTTGCAGGAATTGCTCTCTGGGTTCCACAAAACCCAGCTCAGGATTCCAGAAGGGAACACTTCCTGTAAATCATTCCTTTATCCTGATTTACCCCAGGCCAATCTTTGATTTCCTTCTTTTCACAGGCGCCGAACTGAATTAGCGAAGCTGGGAGAAAACACAGAAAATACAACGGGACAGGAAATGGATGTGCTCTTTACTGGGAATGGGAATAATGGGAACAGCCCCCAGCATCCAGGAGCTAATGGAGATCCCAGTCCTGCTGGAAGGGAGAGCTCATTTGTGTTTATCCATTTGCTGGGTATTTTGTGGGATTTTGGAGTGTTTTATATTCATGGATTTCCCTTTGTATCCCAAAGCTTGGCAAGCAATGAGAAACACAATGAAGAAAGGTACAATAAGTCAGTCACAGATTTGGGATTTCAGCTGTTCAGACTCCCAAGAAAGGTGCAGGAAGGGAAAACAATCCCTCTTTTCATGCCTGAGGGCAGGAGCTGCTTGAGGGCATTTTCTGTGATTTTCCTTGATAGAAAAAGGGACATTTCCTCATTTCTGAGCCCAAAAATTTGCTGCTCACTGTGGCTGCCTCCAAGTCACCACAGTGTGCACCTGGGTCCTCCTGGAGCTGCCAAACCTTTCCCTTCCCCTGCTCTGAATTATTCCCACCAGAGAAGGCAATAAAAGGAAGCTGTTATCCCGTTCTTCATCCCGGCTCTTCCAGGAATGCCTCGGGATTCCATCCCTGATGTGTTCAGAGCTGGAGGAAAAGGAGCTGCACAAAGACCTCCTGCTCCCAGGAATTGCCTTTCCAGCCCCTGTGGCCCATCCTTCCAGATGAGCCTTTGTATTAAACCAGGAGCAGCTGGATTCACTCCCAACAAGGGAGATCTTGGTTGGACACTGGGGAAAACTCCTCTGTGATGGGGCCAGTGAAACACTAGAATAAATTGCCTGGGAATGGGACAGCAACAGCATCCCTGGAGCTGTGCAGGATGGATTGGGATGAGCATCCCTCAGGAAGGAGCAACCTGGATGAGTCTTTCCCTGGCAAAGCAGAGACCTGAGACCCCTCCCAACCAGGATCTGTGTTATTTTAATGCCTGGTGTGATAAACCAGTGGGACTGTCCTTTATTGGGATGGGATATCCAGGGGTGTCCTTTATCAGGATGGGATATCCAGGGATGTCTTTTGTTGGGATGGGATATCTGGGGCTGTCCTTTATTGGGATGGGATATCCAGGGGTGTCTTTTATTGGGATGGGATATCTGGGGCTGTCCTTTATCGGGATGGGATATCCAGGGGTGTCTTTTATTGGGATGGGATATCCAGGGATGTCCTTTATCGGGATGGGATATCCAGGGGTGTCCTTTATCAGGATGGGATATCCAGGGATGTCCTTTATCGGGATGGGATATCCAGGGGTGTCTTTTATTGGGATGGGATATCTGGGGCTGTCCTTTATCAGGATGGGATATCCAGGGGTGTCTTTTATTGGGATGGGATATCTGGGGCTGTCCTTTATCGGGATGGGATATCCAGGGGTGTCTTTTATTGGGATGGGATATCTGGGGATGTCCTTTATCGGGATGGGATATCCGGGGATGTCCTTTATCGGGATGATTTAACCAGGGATGTCCTTTATTGGGATCTGATATCCTGGGATGTTCTTTATCCTTCACCCTGCCCCTGACCTCCCAACACCAAGCCAAGCCTGGCTGAGCCAGGCTTACCAGAGCCACATCCAGCCTTTCCCCATGGAGAAGCACAGCACAAACTTCACAATTTTGCTCTGTCTTTACAATTTATTCAGCAGATCCTCGTCTGTTCCCGTGTCCTGCTTCCCTAAACTCAGACAAATCTCAGTCCCAATCCCTGCCCTCCCCCCTGGATGTTTGTGTCAAAGGCAAACCCAGCAAGCAGCACAATTCCCATCTTCACGTTTTTGCTAAAATCCCTCCTGCCCCCTCTCCTTTGTGTTCCTGCACAGGGATGCTCCATAGTCTGCTCCACAGCCTCAGGAGGGGATTCATCCCCCAGCACTGCGCTGATGATGGTGATGATGATGATGATGATGATGATGATGATGATAATAATAATAATAATAATAATAATAATAATAATTCACACTCAAGCACTGCAAGAAGAACATTGTTGGTTTCCAAGGGGCTGTCCCTGATCTTGGGGCAGAGAGATGAGGTTGCAGCAGAAATTCCCCATTCAGATTTGATGCCAGTTAATGAGCTGAGGAATTTGGAGATTGCTGAACATCTGGGTTCAGCCACGGTCTAGTGGTGAGTGAGGAAAAGGGATCCCCAAGGAGTGGGAACTTGCGGATCCGACGTCAGCACAGCCTGGAAGGGACTGACCTTGATTTGTTAATAGCTTGGAAAAGTTTGTGGCAGGGTCTGAGCAGGGAAGTGTGGAAAGAACAGCAGAGATCCTGTCATGCAATCCCACAATGGTTTGGGTGGAAGGGACCTTAAAGCCCACCCAGTGCCACCCCTGCCATGGCAGGGACACCTCCCACTGTCCCAGGCTGCTCCAAGCCCCAGTGTCCAGCCTGGCCTTGGGCACTGCCAGGGATCTGGGGCAGCCACAGCTGCTCTGGGCACCCTGTGCCAGGGCCTCCTCCCCCTCCCAGGATACGATTCCTTCCCAATATCCCATCCATCCCTGCCCTCTGGCAGTGGGAAGCCATTCCCTGTGTCCTGTCCCTCCATCCCTTGTCCCCAGTCCCTCTCCAGCTCTCCTGGGGCCCCTTTAGGTCCTGCAAGAGTCTCTGAGCTCTCCCTGGATCCTTCTCCTCTCCAAGTGAACATTCCCAGCCTCTCCTGCCAGCAGAGCTGCTCCATCCTGTGATCATCCTGGGGCCTCCTCTGGGCTCTCTCCCACAGCCCCGTGTCCCTCCTGTTCCAAGGAGGCCAGAGCTGGATGCAGGGGCCTAGGTGGGATCCAGAGGGGGCAGAGGGGAAGCATCACCTCTGAGCCTTCTGCCCACAGCATCCCATGGACGAGCAGAGTCGGCCACGCTCTGAGCAGATACTTCAGGAGAAATCCACATGTCCTAGAAATCCACGGGAGCTGTGAGTGCCAGACAGCCCTGGCTGTTTCCAGCCTCTCCTGGAAGCGCTGAGCCTCTGGAAAACACATCCCTGCCTAAGCTGCTGCCCTCCCCAGAGCCCAGACTGACATCCAGGAGTCAAAATCTGGATTTCTGCCCTGAGATGCAAAATGTGGAGAAGTGAAGTGGCCTCCAGTGGCTGAGCTCTCCAAACCTGATCCCCACTCTCCAAACCCCAGCCCTGCTCTCCAAACCTCATCCCCACCCTCCAAACGCCATCCCTGCTCTCCAAACCTCATCCCCACTCTCCAAACCCCAGCCCTGCTCTCCAAACCCCAGCCCTGCTCTCCAAACCTCATTCCAGCTCCCCAAACCTCATCCCCGCTCTCCTGCCTGCTTTGTTATCCCCAAACAAAGTTTAATCCCCCCCTCCTCTCCCTGTGCAGGAAGCAAAATGCTGAACACTGAGAGCTCATCCCAAAAACCAGAGGGGCAATGGGACAGAGCTGGGTCCAAAAGGGAAAAGCAATTCCCTTGGGAAAGACCTGAACTCAGCTTTGCACTGATCACAACAGCCTCTGGTCTTGGATAAATGAGTGTACGGATCCCTCTCCATCCCAGCTCTGTGTCAGGACTGGTTTGGGATTTGAGGATGTGGAGACACTCTTTATTCAGAAAAAAAGTCCCTTTCAAGGTCACCCTGTCCAAGGTAATTGTCTGCTTTAGGGTGAGGGGATTTGTGCCTGAGGGGTGGAAATGGTGAGGGGGGACTGAGGGACAGCAGTGGCTCAGGGTTAGAAAGCACCAGGAAAATCAGCTGGAGATGGGATGTGACCTCATCTTTTATGATAGTTTTTATTTTTACTGAAAATAAAGGAATAAGCCAATGATAAATAAAAAGGGATCATCCCCTTCTCCCCACCTCAGTGAGGAACAGCTCAGGAACTGCCCAGAGCCTGCATTCAAACTCTGCTTTTCCTGGGATTCTGATGGCACATCCCTGGCAGTGTCCCAGGCCAGGCTGGATGGGGTTTGGAGCTCCCTGGGACAGTGGGAGCTGTCCCTGCCCAGGGCAGGGGTGGCACTGGGTGGGCTTTGAGGTCCTTCCCAAGGGATTCCTGAGTGGCAGCGAACACAGGCTCAGGTTTGGCTCCTGCACTGTGATCCCAACAACATCCAAACGATTCCCAGCCATAGGAAGGAGCAGTTGATTCATTATTATCTTTTAATTTCCCCTTTCCTTGTCGCTCCTGATCCATCTCAGCACAGAGTCAGCGTTTCTGGACTGAGCCTTTGCTGTCACTTCCTTGGAACAGCCACTCCCGAAATGCCTTCATTGCTTTGACATTTCTCAGCTGCTTTCTGCATTTCCCAAGAACTTCATCAGCTCTCCTGGAGCTGTGTGATCACAGAAAAGATCCTTAGCTTTAATTCCTTTATTCACATCCTCCATGTGATCGAGGAGCTGAAAACCCTCTTTGTTTTGAGCAGAGCTGCTGGTGAAATGTTCCCTCCCACCCTTCTCTCACTGTGCAGTTTTGTCTTTTTGTTCAGAGTTATTTGGGTTTTGACTTCAGGGTTTTTTTACAGAGACTGAAGAACACAGGAGGAGCCGGTGCCTTCCTGGAAAAACATGGGAAAATCCAAAGCTGTTTTTCTATTTCCAAAGTTTCAGGTTCACTCAGAGTTTTTTGGTCTGTCCTGGCTTTGAACTCCACTCACTTTACAGACAAGTTTAATTTTAGAGTCTTATGCTATAAATTGGTTCCAAATCCCTGTTCTGTCTCCAGAAGGAAGATTCCAACTGGATCATAGAGACCCAGTGGAGACATGTGGAGACATTTGGAACCAGACCTTGGATGGGGTGTTGTACAGTTGGACCGAGGGCCCCAAATTGAGTAGGTTTCCATGGAATCCCTGAATCCCAGGATGGTTTGGGTGGGAAGGGACCTCAAAGCCCACCCAGCGCCACCCCTGCCACGGGAAAGGACATTTCCCACTGGACCGGGATGCTCCAAACCCCATCCTGGCTCTCCCAGGGCCATCTGGTGAGCAGCAGGTGTTCCTGTCCCAGCAGTGACAGTGCCAGCACATCAGAGATCGCTGTGTTGTGACAACTATGCCAAGTTCTGGATGTCACCATGATGCCCCCTCAGCTCCAGCTGGGAGCACACCCCGTCCCCCCTCCAAAGGGCTCCAAATCCAGGCTGCTGAATTCCCACAGGAGCTGCTGCTGTCCCCAGGCCTGACTCCTAGGAAGCCCAGCAGAGCCTGGGGACAGGCCTGTGCCAGCCTGAGGGGAAAGGGCATGTGTGGGGGCCCTGGCACTGCTGCTCCTGTGTAGATTCAGCCGAAGGCGCCGTGTGGTGCCTATAAATTTCCTGAGTTTCTATGGCTACGAGGCTGCGAACAGCAGAGAGGGAGAGCTCCGACTGCCCAGACAGAAAAGCTCTGGGATAATCCCTGGGATCCTTCCTGCTCCGAAACCAATGGATGTGCTGGAGCAGGAGGTCTGAGCAGGGCACAGCAAAGGCTCTGGGGCAGCTGAGGGGCTCCTCAGGCTGGGCTGTGCCAGCACAGGAGCTCTGGGAGGAGGGAAACGGGAGCAGAAATGCAGGAGCCCGGCTGGGCTGCAGGAAAGGGACCTGGGGCTGCTCTGGGGACCAGCTCAGCATCCCCCAGCCTGGTGCTGGACACCAGCCCAGCACAGGGGACATGGAAAAGGCTTCTCTTTATCCAGGGAAAAGGTAAATAAAAAGCAAAGCTGGGGTCTCCTGCCAGGAGGAACAGAGCAGCCCCCACTGCTCCGAGACTTTGGGGATCAAAGGGCCCTTCCCAGCCCCTTTGTTCTGCCATCCCAAAGCCAGGCCCTTTCCAAGGCTGACAGTGTGCAGACATCGAAACTGCCAGACAAAGGGAGCAGCCAGGCTCAGGCATCTGATTCATCGTGACACTAAAAATCCAAAGGTTGGAACTGCTGCTTCTCGCTGCCTGGAAAGCCCTGGCTCTGAAATTTGTGCCTCTTTTTTCACTGGTTACATCTCCATTAGCAAGGAAGTACAATGGGCTGTGCAAACATTGCTGCTTTTCTGTGCTCTCAGTCCCCAGGAATGGATCCCAAATCCCCTGATCCTGCCCGTGTCCCCCAGGGATGGATCCCAAATCCCCTGATCCTGCCCCCCAGGAATGGATCCCAAATCCCCTGATCCTGCCCGTGTCCCCCAGGGATGGATCCCAAATCCCCTGATCCTGCCCGTGTCCCCCAGGGATGGATCCCAAATCCCCTGATCCTGCCCCTAGGAATGGATCCCAAATCCCCTCATTCTGCCCTCCAGGGATGGATTCCAAATCCCCTGGTTCCAGGTGGGCCATTCCCAGCACTGTCTGCCCCAGATGGGAGCCAGGCTCAGGCCAAGGAAGGGACACTGGGGCTATGGTGACATTTCCTTATCTTTCCTACAAATATTCTGGGCTTGGAAGAGCAGTTTTTGGCAAACAAGGACTGCATATAAAACACCTGGATCCCATTCCCATTCCAGGACTCCCTGGGACTGATGTCTCCCTGCCCAGATGATGAATGGACTGGGGTGAGGCTGAGCTCAGGCTGGGCTCAGCCGGTCCCCTCCTCTTAGCACAGCTTAAATCCCAGCTTAGAACTGAGATGAAGAACTGATTTTGGCAGTCTGAACATGAACCTCAGCTCCCAGAGAGCTGACCCCTAAGTCAGCAGAACCAGGCTCAGCTTTTTGCTGAGTTAGCAACAAAGTCTGGTTTTATTTCCAGGGCTTTTCCAGAGAGAGTTTGAGAAATGAGGCCCTGTCGGCCTGGCCAGCGCCTTGGGGAGGCTGTGCTGCCTCTTGGAGAGAGAAGCAGAGTTTTATATCCCCTGCTCTGCCCAAGCTCCCCCTTGGGCTCCCTCCAGCACCATTCCCAAGGGCAGGAATTCCAGCCCAAGAGCAGCTGCAGCTCCTGTTCAGCAGCTGGGTTTTGGAGAACTCCAGGGGCAGGAGCTCATGGCTGAGCTGCTGGAAATACAGGGAATTAATATAAAGGTCTGGAATTTTTCAGGCAACCATCCTGAGCCCTGATCAGAAATACCAGCGGTTCCTTCGGAGGGGATTTGCACCAGGAATTGGCAGCACTGCTGCTGCTGTCACTGTTAAACCAAGGCTCCACTCCAGGGTTAAGCCAGAGCATCCGGATAAGCCAGGACTGTTCCCACCCTCCGTCACCAGGGCTGGAACTGGGTGATCTTTAAGGTCCCTTCTGACCAAAACCAGGCTGGGACTCTGTGAATTTATTTTTATATTCCCACTGTTGTATTTTATTTTATTTATTTATTTTTAAAATTGAATTAAATTTATTTTATTTTATTTCTGGGTTGGTTTCCTGCCCATTCCCTGAGCTGAGTCAGGGAATACCCATGGAACCAGAACTTGGAGGAATGGGACCACCTCATGCAGATTTTTTTCAGCCAAGCTCTGGGATTTTCCCATTTTTCTTTCAATGATTCTCAATTCCCAACCTGTATTTTCTCTATTATGGGTTTAACTCTCTTGGTATATGGAAACAATTTTGGGGGAGAGCAGGAAAAAAATAAATCCCAGGATGTGCAATGAAACATTTGCCAATGGTGGTTCCTGCCTTTGTCTCATACTCCACTGCTCCCAATGTGCTCCATTCAAGATTCACTCTCTTCAGCTTTCTGAGGAGAGGAATAAAAGAGAAAATTCCAATTCTTCTCCAGATATAAATCCCGAGCACAACAGAGCCCCAGCTGCATTTCCTTGCATCGATTGGAAGGTGTTTGCTGAGGGCACTGAACAAATGTCTCTGCATACGTCAATATTGGGATCGGGCTCACAAATGTCGTCTCTATTTCATAACATGGGAAGCAGAGACTTTTGGGAATGCTCAGCCCTTCATTCATTCCATCTCCTTGTTTATTTTTTCTCTGGGAAGAGGCTCCAAGGCACCACTATTTTTAGTCCCAGAGTTGTGAGTTTGCTGCCAGGGAACAGGACTGAGCCAGCTGGACCAGCCCTGGCAGAGGCAGTTCCAGGGATGGATGGGGTTTGAGAGGGTCCAGGACACTTCCACTTGGAATAGTCCATGAAGGAAATGTCCTGGTCTGGAGCCCATGGGACTGGGTTCTTCCTGACTCCTGGCTCTGGGAATCTCAGCCCCAGCATCGCAAAGCAAGAGCTCACATTTATTTCCAGTCAACGAAGGAAATGGAAGCTCTAAAATTTAAGTGGCTGAATTTGTGGTCAGGACATCAAAGAGGCACTTCAGGAGCTGCTCGAGCTCCAGCAGCTCCTCCCTTCAGAGCAGTTTCTCTCCAAGATCCCATTGCTTTTCCCCCATTCCATCCTGATTTCCTGGAGAGCCACTGGTGCAGGTGATGCGGGGCTTGGGCAGAGAATTAAACAGAAGGAACAAACTCTCTCACCTCAGGGCTGGCCTGGGACAGGCAGAGTCCTGAACTTTCCCAGATGGTTCAGACAGAACTTTCACAGAATCCCAGAATGGTTTGGGTGGGAAGGAACCTTAAAAGCCCCTCCAGTGCCACCCCTGCCATGGCAGGGACACCTCCCACTATCCCAGGCTGCTCCAAGCCCCAATGTCCAGCCTGGCCTTGGACACTGCCAGGGATCCAGGGGCAGCCACAGCTGCTCTGGGCACCCTGTGCCAGGGCCTCCTCACCCTCACAGGGAACAATTCCTTCCCAATATCCCATCCATCCCTGCCCTCTGGGGCAGTGGGAAGCCATTCCCTGTGTCCTGTCCCTCCATCCCTTGTCCCCAGTCCCTCTCCAGCTCTCCTGGAGCCCCTTTAGGCCCTGCAAGGGGCTCTGAGCTCTCCCTGGAGCCTTTTCCTCTCCAGGTGAACGTTCCCAGCTTTCCCAGCCTGGCTCCGGAGGGGCTCCAGCCCTGGAGCAGCTCCGTGGCCACCCCTGGAGTCTCTCCAGCAGCTCCATGTCCTTTTTGCCACAACTCTTCCTCAGACACCTGAGAAAAGCAGGCAGCACCATCCACTTTTCAGAAATAACTCCCAATCCGGTGTTTAGGACCTGGATAAACCCAGTTCTCCTAAATGTCCCCTACTAAAGTCACCACTGTCTTTTTCCCAGCCTTGTTTTGAAGTGCCTGAAGCAGCTCCATGAAATTCCTGGGACTCAGTGCTGGAGCCCTGCCTGAGCCTGGGCTGCAGTTCCAGCCAGGCAGCAATGATGGAAGTGCTGGAGCAGAAAGGAAAAGCTCCCTGCTCCCTTCAGGAGCTGTCAGCCAGAAAGGAAGGAGCACATGATCCGTTTTGGGCACAAACCCATCTCCTAGGCCAAGAAGGGAAACAAATATGGTAATTCATAAAAAAAGGGGGTAGGGAAGGAGGAGGGCTCGGGTTTATTTCTTGCCTTGCCTCGAGAGAGAAGTGCCAGCTTTCATCTTCTCTGCTCCTGCTTTTCCTGGTGTTTCTGTGCCCTCCTTTCCCCTGAGTTGCTGAGGAACTGGGAGCAGCCTCACAGTCCCAGCTGTGCTGTGTGCCAGGAGCAGGGGTGGCAGAGGTGACACGGGGCCGGAGCTGCAGAGGCCACGTCAGGCCCTGAGCAGGGCAGGGCTGGCCCCGAGTCCCTCAGGGACACCGGGGGTGGCACCCAGGGCTGCCCTTCTCCCCACCCGGGGCCTGCTCTGCCTCCTCCGGCTCCTCAGGGGCTTGGCTCAGCAGTGAGAGCCAAAAAACACAGACAAGGTCCAGTTCCAGCCTTGGAGAGGGAGGATTTTCCTACCCAGAATGCCCTGAAGAGCTCCAGATCCCCAGGATGGGGCTCAGGCCAGGCTTCCCCTCCTCTCATCAGTCCAGGGGTCACAGGAGCATCCCAGGACATGGATTTGTCACATATTCCTCACACCCAGAGAGGGACAGTGACAGCATCCCAAGGCTGTGTCACACTGCTCATCCACTTCATATTCCTTGGGAAAAGAATGGATTCAATGACCAACAAACAACACTGAGAGCTCGATGTTAATTGATCATCTCTGGTATCCAGGGATGCTTAAAGCTGGCAGAAAAAGAACTTTTAGGAATTTAGGAGGAGCCTTCCTGAGCCAATTGCTGCAGTCAGAGCTCACCTTGCAGGTGGCACTGGGAGCTGAGCTCTATTTTTATGGAAGTTTCAGGGCTCCAAGGCATGTGATGAGATTCAGCTTCCAGCTCAGTAACTTCAGCACTGCTGATAAAATTTAAAAATAACACCTCCCCTCCAGCTCCCCAGCTCCCCAAATCAGTTTAAAAAGGAAAATCTGACAAATTTTCCATTTTAAAAGGCAGATGCTTCCAAAGGCAAGCTCCAGATCTTGGAGAAAGCAGCTCTGAAGTTTTGGGGGATGCAGAACTTCCCAGGTGGCTCTTGGGGAGGGGATTTCAGGCTCTTTCCCTGAACAGCAGAGGAGGAAAATTTTCCCAGGAATCAGGGCTGGTGGAGGGTGGCAATCCTGGGAAGGAGTTGTGCGATGGAGGCAGAGCTGAGTGAGGAGTTCTGGATGTTTTGAATTGATAACACTGCTGAAAAAGGGATTTTATTCCACCCCTGATTCCTTCAGCTTGGCCAGGCCTTTCCCCACCCCTGGGGCTTCAACAGCTCCTCTGATTCCCATTGCTGGAGAATGGAGCCAAAATCCCCAGGACATCTTTGGGAGGGAAGCTGAGAGATTTCAGGTCCAGCTCTTCAATATCAGAAAGCTGGGAGGGGTCCTGGAGGAACTGCAGAATCCCAGACTGGTTTAGGTTGGAAAGGACTTTAAAGCCCATCCGGTCCCACCCTTTTATCCAAGCAAAACGTCAATAATATTAATAATGTTGTTAATAACATTAATATCTGCTTGCTAATGACAAATAAATGTTCCAATGCAGTCCCAAGCAATTCCCTGATCGATGGGTTATTGATGGCTCCTGTCACTGGTGTCTCTTGCTTTTACTGATGTTTCTTTTATCATGTGAAGAACATTTCAGAGATGTTCATTTTTCACCCAGAGCCTCTTTAAGGGTTTTTTGTTGATGTTTTAAGCTGAAAGCAAATTCCAGCTCCCACTTCCAGCACTCAGTTCTGGCTTTCTGAGCTGCACAAACCTTTCTGGGATTTTCAAGCTCTAACTTTACATCCAGACATGGCCCTGTCAAGTTCTGAATGGAACTGGGGCAGCTCAACATCCTGCAGGAGAAAACTCCCCTGGCCCCTTGATCTGCTCAAAAATCCCGTTGTCCTGACTGGAAGGAAAACCCCGGCAATCTGTGGGATTTGATGGAGCTGGGCAGGTTTAACAAACCCTGAGCTCTTAAAATCAAATCCTCCCGGAGTGAGGGCAGCAGGGCAGGGAGCTGGGAAGGGCCAGCTGTGAGAGCAGCACCCCAGGGCGTGGGGAGGGCAGGGAGAGGCCACGGCTGGGGCTCCTTTCTCCATCGTTATCCCAAAGGGAATGGCCTGGCCCAGCTGCTCCAGCAGCTCCAGAGCAGCCTGGAGCCCCTGTGCTGGAAAACTCTGCTCCTGCAGCTGCTGGGGGTGAGCAGGGGCTGAGCTCTGCCCCTTCCATCCCTGCCGTGCCACGGAGCCCTCCAGGGATGGACCAACACATTCCCAAAACCTGGCTCAGCAGGGATGCAATAACACATTCCCAAACTCCGGCTCATGGCTGTGCTCACAGCCCGGGGACCCTGTCCAGATGAAGTGTCCACAGCCTCATCCCTGGGAATTGGGCTGCTCCCATTTCACCGCCTGGCCATGTCCTTTTATTACCTGGACATCCTTTTCCCACCTGTTCATGTCCTTCTACCACCTGGACACATCCTTTTATCACCATGTTCTTTTCCCACCTGGACATGTTCTTGTACTACCTGGCCATGTTCTTTTACTGCCTGGCCACATTCTTTTCCCCCCGGCCATGTTCATTTAGTGCCTATCCATGTCCTTTTCCCACCTGTTCACATCCTTTAACTGACAGATCCATGGCTGTGATTGTCACTAGAGACAAGAGGATGTGTCACCTGCTCCCAACAATTCCCCCACCTTATTTGTGATCACTGAACTCGTCCTGGCTTCCCCACTGGGAAAGGGGAAAACAAGGAGCTGATTCTGCTGGGGTATCCTTGCAAACAAAGCATCAGCTGGATCACATCCCCAGGCAGGGAGGAGCAGGAATTCCTGGCCATGGAAGGCTCTCAGTCAGTGCCAGGGGAGTGGAGGAGGGAGCTGAGACTGAAATTGTCAGCTGGTGCCACTCTGCTCCTCTTGCAGTGCAGCTCCCTCCTCACTCCCACTCGCACTTCCAGCTCAAAAATAGCAGAGTCCCTGGTCCTGGCAGGGAGGTGCCACCCTTGGGAGCTGCACAGCTGAGCTCCACAGCCTCTCCCTGTGGGAATGTCACCTGAGCTGAAGGATGCTCTGGAGAGGCTCAGGACTTCCTTCCTGTCCTTTCCCAACTCCAGGGCTCTCCCCTCTGCTTCAATTCCTGCTTTCTTAGAGGTGAAAAGGATCTAAATATTCCCATGACAGGGAAATCTGTCCAAAACAGGGAAGCTCCACCTGCAGGTTCAGCGTTTGAGCCCCTGCTCCTCCACCCAGAGGGAGCTGAAATGCCATTAGAACTCCTGCGTGTTCCCATGCCACAAGTTTCTCCTAGTCATGGCGTCAGCTCTCCCATCCCAGGCCCTGTGTGCTTCCTTCTGCCCCCATCCCACACTGCCCTGCATGGCCCCGAGGCCCTTTCCTGGCAGTCGAGGGTTGGGATGTCCTTGGAGCTGGAATGTCCCTGGGAGCTGGGATGTCTCTGGAGCTGGGATGTCTCTGGGAGCTGGATGTCTCTGGGAGCTGGGGTGTCTCTGGAGCTGGGGTGTCTCTGGGAGCTGGATGTCTCTGGGAGCTGGGATGTCTCTGGGAGCTGGATGTCTCTGGGAGCTGGGGTGTCTCTGGAGCTGGGATGTCTCTGGGAGCTGGATGTCTCTGGGAGCTGGGGTGTCTCTGGAGCTGGGGTGTCTCTGGGAGCTGGATGTCTCTGGGAGCTGGGGTGTCTCTGGGAACCGGGATGTTCCTGGGAGCTGGGATATCTCGGGAGCTGGGATGTCTCTGGGACTGGGATGGCAGCAGGCAGCTCCTGCCAGCTGTGATCATGGAGCAGTGACAAATGAGGGCCGAAGCTTTGGTGGGAGCGAGGTCGGCTCCTGGCACTGCTGCCCAGCACTGGCAGAGAAGCAGGGGAGACAGGAGAGCACCTGGAGGTGTCACACGAGGAGCAGCTCCTCAGCCAGGCTGTGAGGGACAGAATCAGCCAAAGAGAGTGACAAGGAGACCCCGGGCACTGCTGCAGGTTAATTAACCCGGGAGGTCACCAGCACCTGGCCGAGCTCTGCAGCAGCTCATTACGAGCTCTCTGACAAATGGATTCCTTTCTGTGCTCTCTGTCTTCCCGCAGCGTGAGAAACGCTCCTGGCCGAGGTTGGGTCTGTGCTGGGAGCTCTGTCCAGCCCTGGCACTGCCCTGGCAGAGGTTGGGTCCGTGCTGGGAGCTCTGTCCAGCCCTGACACTGCCCAGAGAGTCCTGGCAGGTCACGGGAGGGGCCGAGGGATGAAGGGCTCTGTTAAATGCCCGTAAATGAGCTCTTCGTTAGCGGCTCTAACTGGTGGTGAGGAGCAGAGGGGGGACTCCAGCCAGACAAATGCACTTCCATGGTCCCGAGTCTTTCCCAGCCTCTTCCTGCAGACTTTCCCTGCTCCAGCTCTCAGGCCGGGGGCAGCAGGAGGAGCTGGGATCAACCTGAGCTGGGCTCAGCCTCTCATCCCCTCAGGACTCGATTGTCCCCTCTCTTTGCTTCCTTTCTTTGCTGGAGCTCTGTTGCCCCCCTGGTGTCCCTCAGGAGGATCCCGCCTGTGCCATTCCCATTCCCGTTCCCATTCCCGTTCCCGGTGCAGCCCAGCTCAGATGGTTTCCCAGGCACGAGGCCAGTTCTCTGTTTCATGTCTCATTTGTCGAGGGCTTTTTTCCCGTTGATCTCTGTAATTACAGCCCGCAGCTGCCGCAGCTCCAGGAGCAACAGTAGGAGCAGCATCCCAGCCCCCTCCGCAATTCCCACCTCCCTCCTCTGCCCTGCCTCCCGTTGTTGATGCTCTCAGGTGCCACACTCCAGCTGGGTGGTGGGACTTGTGAGGGAAACACCAGACCTGGTGCTGGGCTCAGCCGATTCCCGGGAATTCGCTGGTGCGGCGCAGCCGCCGCGGAGCGCAGGGCCAGGGCTGGAGGCAGGGAAGTGTTTCATCCCTGCTCGGACGGGCTCGCTGGGGCCAGGCTGTGCCACTGCTCCAGCAGCACGGCCCCTGCCCTGCCCGAGCCTCAGCGGCAGCCGCGCATCAACAGCACGGCACAGCGAGAGGTGATGGAGGAGGGAGCGGGAGCTGCACTGGCGGTGAGACAGCGATTCCATGGAATTGGCTGCTGCGCTTTGGAGCCTCTCAGCCGCTGCCGGGCCCGATGGGATCGCTCACTCCTCTCTCCTCCGCTCCTTAATGAACTCGGTGCTAATTAATGCAGTGAGGGGAGGGCACCGTCACCTCTCCACGGTTCAGGTTCCAGCAGGTTCGCTCCGGGCAGGAGTGACGGCCACTCAGGAAATACAGGGAAAGCCAGGAAATACAGGGAAGCTTCAGCTCTTCCCGGGAAAGCAGCGGGGCTGTGGACACGCAGTAATTCCGCTCTTATTTTATGATGGAGCTGTTCCCGTCGTGGAGGTTCCTCCTCGACGGAGGAACCAGGCATTCATCTTCCAGCTGGAGGAATGCCAGGCAGGGATGGAATCCATGACCCCACAGCCCAGATAATGTGGGAATGGAGACGGACACAGGGAACAGGAGCTGTGATGCTGCTGAGCATGGCCAGGGGCAGGAAGATGATCCGAGGGTGGGAAACCCCTGCCATGGAGCCAGGCTGGGAGAGCTGAGAGTGCTCACCTGGAGAGGAGAAGCTCCAGGGAAAGCTCAGAGCCCCTTGCAGGGCCTAAAGGGGCTCCAGGAGAGCTGGAGAGGGACTGGGGACAAGGGATGGAGGGACAGGACACAGGGAATGGCTTCCCACTGCCAGAGGGCAGGGATGGATGGGATATTGGGAAGGAATTGTTCCCTGTGAGGGTGAGGAGGGCCTGGCACAGGGTGCCCAGTGCAGCTGGTGTCCAAGTGTCCAAGGCCAGGCTGGACATTGGGGCTTGGAGCAGCCTGGGACAGTGGGAGGTGTCCCTGCCCATGGCAGGGGTGGCACTGGGTGAGCTTTAAGGTCCCTTCCCACCCAAACCATTGTGGGATTCTGTGACTTCTCCTCTAATCCTCGGGGTGATGAGCCACGGAATGCTGAGCAGGATCCACCTTTTCCAGGTGTTCCCACAGCGGCAGCTCAAGGGAGATTCCTGCCTCTCAGAGGAATTTCAGAGTCTGGGTGGTTTCTGCCCTCTCAGGGAGTACAAACTCTGCCCTGGGCTGTGCTCTCAGAGCTCGGGGTGGGTTTGAGAAGCTTTTTTTTGGATGTCCTACAAGTGTGGACTGGGGGACGGGAACAACAGCCCCTGAGTGAGTGGAGGGGATAGGGATGAGGGTGGTGACAGAGAAATGTGTCTGGGGATGAGCTCTAGCAGGGGTTCATGGCTCTGTTAAATGTTGAACACTGCTGGAGCTCTCATCGTCCTCTCACTACCCACACTCCGATTTCTCCAGCACTGAATGATAAATGTGAGTCTCTGTGTCTCTGTGTCACTGACAGCCCCCAGGGGAATGTCCAAGGAGGGGAGCTGCTCTCCCAGGGAAGAGCTTTCCTGACCATCAGTGGGGCTCCAGGAAACCCATCCTCAGCAAGGACCCCAAAAGCATCAACATTTTTGGTGATAATCAGCCAAACCAAACCATCTCCTTTTTCAGATGCACCATTTCTCTAGTTTATACATATTTTTAAGAACAACACACATTTCCAGCAAAGGAGACACCAGTTCTGGCACAGAGCTAATTCACCTCCCCTCCCCAGTCAGCCTGGAATCAGCCTTAAAACTCTCAAACATTTTGGATATTTCTTGCCTCCAACCAGCTCCAGCCATTTTGATCTCGACTCCTTTGGTCTGAAAGTGCCCCTGATGCCTTAGGATTTTAGCTTTTATATTTTTCATATCCTGTAATTCTTTAGTGTATAACTCCAAACTCCACACAGCCTGTTAGCCGCTGTTCTCCCATTCTGGTCAGACAAAACAATTCCTCTCTAGGCCTGAAACCCAAGGACACCTCACTGCCTCAGGCCCCGAGAAATGTAAATAAAGTGGGTTAGGGAGAAGCAAACTTGGGGTGAATGACTTCATTACCTGAAGCTGTAATTGGAGAATTAACCCCGATATGCAAATGGACCAAACATATCACAGCGTGAAACCCTGTGACCCCATGGTCCATGTTGGGTGTAGTCCCTGGGGCTCTGACTGCCCAAAGTGTACCTGAAGGCCCCTCAATAAATATCCGCTTTTATCCCCTAATTCTGTCTGGCCTCTGGTTTTAGGCAGCCCCATAAAGGCACCGCCCCCACACAGAAGTTCCCCCTCCTGTGTCCCTTGTCCCCTGCTGTTTCTCCTTCCATCCCCTCATCACACAGTGGCTCTGGAGCTGCCACAGGGACATGCCTGGAACGTGTCCCAGGCAGACAAATGGGTTTGTGTCCTCCTGCAGCAGGTCAGGGAGCAGGAGGGGATGAGGAAATCGGCTGCTGGAGGAAAGTTGGGTGCTTGTCCTTCCTGCAGAGACGTCAGTGCAGCTCTGCCTGCTCTGAGCTGAGCCGTGCTGGCATGGGGGGCACTGTCTCAGCTCCTGCAGCTCCATTTACAGAATGATCTGACCTCAACCTCAGGGTTTCCTCTGGGGTGGGAAAAAGGAACTGGGTGTTGCTGTGAAGGAGCAAAGGAGCTTAGCAGCCCCAGAGGGTTCCTAGGATGGCATTTGGGGGCTGGAAAAATGGGTTTAATTGATAAACAAAGCTTGGTAAAGCTGTGCCTTTGCCCTTTGGCTGAGGCAGGGCTCAGATCTCCTTCTTTCCTAGGAATGGGATGTGTGGGAAGGAAATGTTTCTACTTTTTAGCAAAAACCCTCCAAAAATAAATTAAAAAATCAGTAAATTGGAGAGGTTTTATTCCAGCCTTCAAAAATCTAGAGTTCGGAATTTTCTGCTTCAAACCACTTAAGGTTTGATTAAAATTCTATTTCCTTTTCAGCACAAAAATTGTGGATTTCTAAATCCTCTCATTGTAAAGGCAGCTCCATTGTGCTCCCTCTTAGGGCTTCTGGTGCACAGAATCCCAGAATCGCAGACAGGTTTGGGTTGGCAGGGAATTTAAAGATGATCTGGTTCCATCCCCTGCCAGAGACACTGCCCCAGGCTGCTCCAAGCCCCATCCAGCCTGGCCTTGGACACTTCCAGGGATCCAGGGGCAGCCACAGCTGCTCTGGGCACCCTGTGCCAGGGTCACCCCCCCTCCCAGCCAGGAATTCCTTCCCAGTATCCATCCTATATTTACTCTCTCTCAGTCTGAACGCATTGCCCCTGTCCTGGCCCTCCAGTTCCCAGTGCAGATTCCATTTCCAGTTCCCCTGTGACCCCTTCAGACACTGGGATTTTGCCATAAGGACCCCACACACCCTTTCCTTCTCCAGGCTGAGCAGCCCCAACTCTCTCAGCCCAGGTTCTGCTCCTCAGGCAGCCTCGTTCCAAGCCCATTTAACTGAATGTTAACGAGCAAATGAACCGTGCCAAGCTCTGCGTGCGGGTGCTGAGACCTGCGTGTGCCAGCTGACATTTCCAAATATTCCTCGGGATCTTTAAAGGCACCATCATCCCCAGGGTGGGAATTGCAGGGTGGGTTTGTTCAGCTGGGACCTGCCCAGGTGAAGTTCCTGACTCTGGAGCCCATGGACAGGTAACAGGTGACCGGACAAGGGAATCACCTCGGGTGGTGCCAGCGGAATTCAGGTTGGATTTTGAGAAAATTACTTCAATGGAAGAGTGGTTAAACCCTGAACAGGCTGCCCAGGGCAGTGGTGGAGTCCCCAGTCCCTGGAAGTGTCCAAAACTCAAGAGATGTGGCACCTCATGATGTGGTTTATTGGGAATGGTGGGATTCAGTCTGAAGTTGGACTTGATGAACTTGGAGGTTTTTCCATCCGTAAGGATTCCACGATTCTCCTCAGCCTTAACAAACAGGATCTTTTATCCACTGAAATCTGGTTTCCTCCCCTCTCATTTCCCCAGGATTCCCCTTTCTCCCCATTCCACTCATCCTTCCCAGACCTCTCCTTCCAGCCCAGCTCCAGATCTCCCACAGGGCCCTGCACCTTCCTGAGGAACAGGGCAGGAATCACAGTGGGGATCTGGTCTGCACAGGGCACAGAACCTCCCTAAAGAGAGCTGGGATGGGTGTAAGGAGCATTCAAGGAAGCACTCCTCAGAGCATCAATTCTCTCTCAATCAAGGTTTCTCTGGGCTGCAAAGAGCTCTGTGCACAGGAACAACTTCACAGCATCAAAATCCAGTGAAATGATGGGAAGGGGAAAATAAAACCTCAGCCAGACACAGCTTTAACTTGGTGCTGTCTTCATGCCCATTCTCCTCACACATATCCATAGATCTTAATTTACTGCCACTAAAAGCCTCTTAGGGAAAAGAAAAGTCCTTCCAGGCTCTTTGTCTATTTGTGATAAGGCCATGAGCATCTACATTAGCAAAATCCCCCCAAAAAAGAGAAATGTTTTAACATTATTTTAATTAAAATGTGATCGTACAATTGTTTAAGGAGATAAAAATAATTCTCATTCATTTTAATTAGGCTTCATTTTTGCATGCCTGGAGCATCTCCTCCTGTGCTGGGGCTCTGGAAGATTCCTGACTCCTCCTGCCTCTCCCATCCCCTCATCCCATCCAACCCCTTATCCCTGACCCTGCCGAGGAGGGATGGGAATGTGGGCAGTGGGCACAGCAGCCTAAAACGAGAGGAGAATTCCTGTGCCATTGAGAGTCAGCGCTCCCTGTGTTTGCCACACTTCCACATGCAGGGAAGGGATGCAGGGAGTGCAGTAGATTCCCAGAGCAGCTGTGGCTGCCCCTGGATCCCTGGAAGTGTCCCAGGCCAGGTTGGACGGGGCTTGGAGCAGCCTGGGACAGTGGGAGGTGTCCCTGCCCATGGCAGGGGGTGGAACAAAATCATCTTCAAGGTCCTTCCCGACCCAAACCATTCTGGGATTCTGTGAAATGAAGAAACTGGGAGCTCCATGTCTGGACATGAAGGATTTGGGTGATACTGTGAAGGAGTAGAGGAGCTGAGCAGCTCCAAAGGGTTCCTAGGACGGCACTTTGGGGTGGGAAAAATTATTTTCGTTCATAAACAAGGCTGAGAGAGCTGAGAGAGGAGAGGGAGATGAGGGAGCTGAGCGAGATGAGGGAGATGAAAGAGCTGAGAGAGGAGAGGGAGCTGGGGGAGCTGAGGGAGCTGGGGGAGCTGAGAGCTGTCAGCTCTGCTGTCTGCTGCCATCACAATCTGTTCCTGCTTCACAGCAAACAGAGCAGGGAAAGGGAAGGGTTTGCCAGGCTGGACAACACAGCCAGGCAGGGCAGGGAGAAAAACTGGGAATATCTCCATAATCCCTGTGTTGACTGGGGCAGGCACTGGGAAGGAGCAGGGACCAGACTGTCAATAGGACTGGGACATATGTGGTGGTGGAGGATTTTCTTCATGGCAAACACTGTTCATGGAGGGAATAAGGGATGCTCACATGTACTCAGCCAGCTTTGTGCCAGCTCCAGGATATGGGATCAGCCCGTGGGCTCTGGGATCGGGCTCTGGGATCAGTCTGTGGGCTCTGGGATCAGCCCGTGGGCTCTGGGATCAGTCTGTGGGCTCTGGGATCAGTCTGTGGGCTCTGGGATCAGCCTGTGCCTCAGGGGTTTGGCCCAGAGCATCACAGAGGGGCCGCAGGGTGGCTCTGCTCTATCACAGACCTTGTGCCCAGAGGATACTCCTTGTGCTGGGACTGAGGTCGATGCACTGTGGAGGATAAAAAAGTGATTCCCAAAAAGCTCAGCCTGCCCAGGTGCAATGTGGGGAGTCCAGGCTGGGCTCCAGTCTAAAGCTATTTCTAACTGAGAGCTGAACACCTGATTTCAGGTGGTGGGGACAGTGTCAGGGCAGGGTCTCAAGTCCAATCACTCCCACTATTCCAAGGACCCCCACACTGGAAGGTACCAAAGGCACGAAAGCTTTTGCAAACCTGGCGTCTCCTCCAAAATTCCTGTTCCTGAGCAGAGCCCCTCCAGGCTGGGATGTCCCTGAGCCCCCCCAGCTGCAGGGCATGGCTCCAGCAGCAGCCCCAGCAGCACTGCGGTGCCACGGCCAAGGCAGGACCATCCCCCCCAACAAAGCACCCCAATGCTGACTTTCACTGGACACAGAGGCAATAACCCCTCCCTGTGCTGGGGGCTGATTCTGTAGCTCCTGCTCGCAGAGGATCCATTGGAGGCATGGCAGGAGACAACGAAGCAATAATTCCTCCTCCAGGTGCTGTCCTCCCCTGACATTCTCATTTCCTCCTGCTCCCCACACCAAGACAAAATCCTAATGGGCTCTGCTGATACCAGGAGAGAGGCAGAACTGCAAACTCCCCCTCCCACACTGATTTAATTCCTCAAATCGTTCTCCGCATTGCAAATATTTTCTGCTTTGTAACAGCTGAGGTTTGAAAACAATGCTGTGTGCACAGATACAGAGCCCTTCTCTCATTTGCTTGGATTCCTCTGGAGAAAATAGAACGGATTCATTTATTCATTGCATATAAATTCACCAACTGTTTGACTCTTCTTTTTTTAATCATTGTGGCACAAACAACCCACAGTTTAATTTTTACCAGTTTCCTCATTACTCAGACCTGCTAACCAGGACATGCGAGCACCGAGGTGCTCTTCAGTTGTTTACTGATCATTCATTTTCCCTGGAATTCCTCATCCATCTCTTGTGGCATCATTTCTGCTTCTCAATGTGATGTCTCAAACATTTCTTTAGCAAAAGAAGGTCAGAAAATTAGTGGTGAATAATTATAATTGAATTGAATTGTCCTGGTTTTCCAAAGTAACTTTGTTCTGTAGCCAGAGTCTTTACAGAGCTTCGCTTTCTAGGAGGAGCAGCTGCTCCCTTGGCATAGCGATTTATGCCAATGTTCCCTGCTCAGGGGGGTGGGGTAACCCTTGGCAGGGATGTTCCCCCTCATCCCACACCTTCAGGGAATCTCAAATGGTTTGGGTTGGAAGGGACCTTAAAGCCCATCCAGTGCCACCCCTGCCATGGGCAGGGACACCTTCCACTGTCCCAGGCTGCTCCAAGCCCTGTCCAGCCTGGCCTTGGACACTGCCAGGGATCCAGGGGCAGCCACAGCTGCTCTGGGCACCCTGTGCCAGGGCCTCCCCACCCTCACAGGGGAGGATTTCTCACAAATGTCTGTTCCCATTTTCTCTTTTCCTCCCAAAGCTGGAAGCAGTGCTGCTGTCCCTCATTCCCTGCTGAGATCCCAACGAGGTCCCAACCCCCAGTCCTGCCCACAGGCACAGAAATCCCTTTTATCTGCTCCCTGTGGGAACAGCCCCTGATCCCCACAGCAGGAATGGCTGCGAAACAGGAATTGCTTCTGCAAGTGCTGAGAGCTTTTCCAGGTCCATTTTCACTCCCTGCTGAGATGAGAACAGGACCCTTCCAGCCTCTGAGCAAAAAGCTCCAGGGAAGGAGCCTGAGGAGAGGCCCCAGGTTGGATCCTCCCACCAGGACTCACAACAGCCTCAGTTCGGGTGCCTGCCCTGCCCAGCACATCTTTAACCAATGCCTCCAGCACTGCTCAGCCATGCCCTGACCTTTTCAGGGTAAATCCACAGCAACCTTCCCACAAGTTAATCCAAATCCCAAAAACTTCACTGAAAAAACCTTATTTCTCTTTTCTGAAGAACAGTCTCACCCATCAAAGCACCTTCTAGTGCTGTTTGAAATAAAAGGGTTGGTGGAAAGTTCCAACGAGCCCCAAAAGCTCCAAAGCTTAGAAAGTCTCCTGCAGGATGGTCTGGCAGAGAACACTTCCTTGAGGATGCTCTGTCCCTGAGGATGCTCCCTGAGCTGTAACAGGCACTGACTTACCCGAGGGGTGGGGAATCGCTCACCTGGACCGTGATGCATCCATGGGATCAGCCAGGGGCTCTCATGGAACATCATCAGGGTGAGGAGGGAAAATCCTGCCAGCCTTAAAGCAAACGGGCTGGAACTGAGGCCACCCCTGTGCTGGGAAATCCCCGTGGCCCTGGGACAGCAGCTGGGACTGTGACCATCAGCCCTGAGTGTCCTCCTGGGTGGCTTCCCAAGCAAGAAAAGAGAAGGCCGCATCCCTGGAAGTGTCCAAAGCCAGGCTGGATGTGGCTCTGGGATAGCAGGAGGTGTCCCTGCCCATGGCAGGGGTGGCACTGGACAGGCTTTGAGGTCCCCTACAAACCATTCTGGGATTCTATGGTTCCACTATGATGTTGTGATTTTTGGAGGCAAAAGGGGAATAAAATTGTCTCTTCTCTTTTTACATAACCTCTGTGCATCCAAAGTGATGGGGCAGCTTTTCAGCTCCTGTGGGTTGCACAGGCAGCGGGGAGGTGCTGGAAGAGCTTTACCTATCACACTTGCAGGATTTGGGGACATTTGGGATGGATTTGGGGACATTTGGGATGCAGTTTCATTGGCTAAGCCAGAAGCAGGGTCCTGGCATGGACCAATCCCGATCCCATTCTACCCACGCTATGTGAGCTGGGGATCAGCCCGAGCCCGAGGTGACCCCGTGAGTTCATTCCTGAACGAGGAAAATCCCCCTGGAGTTCTGCACCTCAGAGCAGCACCTCAAACCCCAAACCTTCCCCACGGCGCAGTCACTGATTTTCCCTTTTTCCCCAGAGCAGCAGAGCGGCGCCGCCCCAGCCAGACGCTCGTGTCTGAAGAGGTGCCGGCTCTCTGGTCCCCGGAACCCCCCGGGTGTCACCCCCCAGCTGACCCTGAAGTGTCCCCATCGCTCGCTGTTCCCAACCGATTCCCGCAGGCGCCCCGGGCTCTCCCAGCCGGGTTTGTCACGGAACGAAGGCAGAGATCGGCGCTGCTGTCACCGTCTGGGAGTGATGAGCGAGGAGAGGTATCCCCGGGAGCCTCCCTGTTGCGCCGGGACCATTACGGGACCATCCCGATCATTCCTGGGCCCATTCACCTTCCTAAAGAGCACAAAGGCACTGCTGGGGCACATTCAGGAGTCAGTGACTCGCTGACGGCTGTGACAGAGATTGTTCCAGAGGATATTGAAGTTCCCATTTCTGCGGGAATAACGGCTCAGCTCCCCCGGCAGCCGGGGAACCCTGACAGCCTCCCGGGAGCGGTGAGTTAAGCACAAGGAAAAGGCCGTCAGGGGTTTCGTGCTGGGGTTTGCAGCTGTCGGAGTGAGAGGAGTCGGTTCTGGCTTTTATCGCTGGGGCAGGTGGGGAGTGCAGCCGGATTCGCACGGAAGGAGCTTTCCATGGACAAGGGGATCGCAGCCTGATCGCCACCGAGACGAGGAAATTCAGGGGAAGCTGCAGCCAGGTCTGGGAGCCTTTGGATGACGGGAGCTCATTCTGCAGCTCGGGCCGGGAGTCCCCTTTGCCGTGGAGGAACAGCACTGATTCCCATTGCACACACGGGATCATGGAAAATCCCGAGTGGGAAGGGATCTCCAGGATCATCCGGTGCCACCCCCGGCCCTGCACAGACACCCCAACAATCCCACCCTGGGCATCCCTCCTGGAGCTCTGGCGGCCTCGGGGCCGGGACCATTCCCTGGGCAGTGCCCGACACCCTCTGGGGGAAGAACTGAATCCTTTGGGAAAGGGATAAACTGAGGCACAGAGTGAGCCCGAGCAGGATCCCGGCTCACGGGGAGCCCCCAGCCGGTCCCTCCAGGGAAATGCCCCGCTGTTATCAGCCCTGGGGGGTTTGACCCATCCACAGCCCGGCCCCTCGGGGCAGAGCCGGACACCAGAGCCCCCCATGGGCCCCATGGCCCCGGGCTCAGCAGCTGCTGCCGACAGCTCTTCCCAGCAGGGAGGCAGCTCCGCAATGTCCATCAGCTGCTGCTGGAGCACACATTGAAATGTTCTCCCCGTCTGTCAGATCAGTCAGTGCTCGTTCATTATCCAGGGCAGGAGCTGCTCTCCAGCACAGCTCAGGCCATCGAGCTGAGGGGACTGACCCTGCCTGGGATAATGGAGCCTTAAAACTCCTACCTGCCCACATCTTCTGTCAGAAAATAATTCACCCCCAGATTCTGTCTAATTACAGGAGTTCAGAGTGGCTGGGCTGGCTCTGATCCAAGGCCTGACTGCAAGGAAAAGCCTCCCTCCAGCTCCAGGCAGTCTGGGAGACTCCAGAGAAGGGACTCAACCTCTCTGGACATCGGGTGGGAAGGGGGAATAGCTTTGCGGTTGATGTGTCCCTGACTCTGAGGGACCCCCTGAAGACTCAGGTGTCTTCAAGGGGTTCTTCAAGGCTCAGGGTTCAACTAAAAATAAATTAATCCCATAAAACCTCAGGGAACAGGCTCAAGCTCATCCCCAACTTTCCCCAATCCTGCTCACTCATGAATGGGGCAGAGCATGACCTGGAAGCTCCCATTTCTTCGCATGCCCAGGGCTGGGAGGGGGAAATGGAAGTCAGAGGAAGGTTCTGTACAATTTGTGAGTCCGAGGCATGAGCTGGTGACCCCAGGGATGTGAGCAGCACTTCCCGTGTGGAATGTTGGTGTGTGGGCAGAGCCTCTGAGCAGGGAATGCCCTCGGGTTCAGCTGCCTGCCCAGCACTTGCATGGTAGCCGCTTTCAGCTAAAAAAACATGGATGTAAAAAGCAGGAAACTTGTAATGGAGAAATTACTGAAACAGAGAAAATCATGGCTCAGATCAAAATCCTTGCTTCCCCTTGCTCAGTATCTGGCCTTTCGTCTCCCCAGGGTGGACGTTGTCCAAATAGAGGCTGGCCAGGGCTGGGAGCAGCCTGGGACAGTGGGGGGTGTCCCTGCCCATGGACACGGGTGGCACTGGAGGGGCTTTATGGTTCCTTCCAACCCAGGCCAGTCTAGGATTCTCTGATTCTCCAGACTGTTGATTCTGTGGTTCTGTAACCCAGGCACCAAGGAGAGACAGCATCACCTGCACTGAGGAGATCAATCCACTCTGGGAACGCTGGGGAGATGAACAGGGAGAACTGGGAGAGAAATCATGAGCAAATCCACAGCCCGGAGTCCCTTGTCCCCTTCAGCCAGCAGCAGCTTGGGAGCACTCAGGGACAAGGAGAGTCATTCAGCAGGAGCACGGGAAGTGGCAGGAGGGATTCAGGGAGTGCTCTGCTTCAGAGTCACCTCACTCTGCTGAGAGAAAACAACCTCTGGATCACTCCTGGTGCAGCCTGGCTGCCCACACAACCTGGGGTTCTACCACATCCACAGCCCAGCCCCCCAGGGCAGAGCTGGACACCAGAGCCCCGCATGGCCCCTGATGGCCCTGCTCTGCACCTGGAATATTTGCCTTTCCCTGGCGCTTTCTGGCACATCCCAGTTGAGTTATTGCGAAGAAAGGGGTTCAGTGTTGGAAATGAGGGCACAGGGACATGTGGGGCAGCAGTGCAGAGGCAAACATCTGTATCAGAGCCCCCATAGCTGCACTCCCATCCTGGCACACCCTGAGCCTGCCCAGAGCTCACCTGCCAGAACAAACCTGCTTCAGCGGGAGACAGGGAGAGCTCTGCAGTGGGTTTGGGGGAGTGGGGCTGGCAGAGTTAAAGAAAGCCCCAAACACCTTCTGACAAAGTGTGCTGGGCTTCCTCCAGAGCCGTGGGGATTTCCTTCCTTTGCAGAATTGACTTCTCATCACAATCACTCATTTCCAACCCCATATCTTCCTTTTGTCTGTTTTGGGAAAAGACTGGATTTCAGCAGGAACTCCAAGGGAATGTGGAGGGAGAGTAGAGAAGTGTTTGGGGCTCATTTGCCACAGACACAACAAAACATTCCAGGCTTTTGTAGCACTTTGGTCCCTTCCAACCCCCCTGGCTCTGGAGCTGCTTCCCAGCAGAGTCTGAGTGCATCCAGGGACTGCTCCCAGCTGAGCAATTCCCAAGGCACTTGTGGCACTGTCCCAGCAATTTCCCTGCCCTGGGGTTAAGCTCAGCTCAGCCAGGGCTCTGGGCTTTCCCCACTGATTCAGTCTCAGCCAAATCCCTTCCCCTCACATCTCCAGATGCACAATCCACTGGGAAATGGTACTGGATAAAGACTTTGGGGTCAGAGTCCTCAGGATCTCGGGGTGTTCTGCACTCTGCAGGTTCCCAGGAAGGTCAGAGCCCCCCTGCACCTCCCGGAGCCTCAGCACAGTTTTGTGAGGATGAAGAGCCTGGAAAAACCCTGGGATGGAAACCAGGAGTGAGGGAACCCATCAGGGGTTGGAACAAGGGGGAATTTGCAGGGACAGGGCTCGAAGGCGCAGCAGGGATCATCAAGAATCCCAGAACCCCACAATGGTGTAGGTGGGAAGGGACCTTAAAGCCCATTCTGTGCCACCCCCTGCCATGGCAGGGACACCTTCCACTGTCCCAGGCTGCTCCAAGCCCCATCCAGCCTGGCCTTGGACACTGCCAGGGATCCAGGGGCAGCCACAGCTGCTCTGGGCATCCTGTGCCAGGGCCTCCCCACCCTCCCAGCCAGGAATTCCTTCCCAATATCCCATCCATCCCGGCCCTCTGGCAGTGGGAAGCCATTCCCTGTGTCCTGTTCCTCCATCCCTTGTCCCCAGTCCCTCCCCAGCTCTCCTGGAGCCCTTTTAGGCCCTGGAAGGTCACAGTGAAGTCAGCCCAGAGAGGAGACAGGAGAGGAGGAAGGAGAGGTGGGGTGAACTGCAGGGAGTATTTTGGGATGGCTGTGGAACAGGCAGCCACAGGCAGAGGCTGCATTTCCTGGGGGCAATGGGCAGTGAAGATTTCCTGGCTCCTCCCTCCATCCTCCAAGAATTGTTCCCTTCCCAGCTCCTTCACCTTCCTCCCTCTGGCACTGCCCCCCTCATGTGCCACATCCACAGTGTCTGCACAGAGCCAGCCTGAGCCTCCCACATCCCAGCAGCTCCTCAGGGAGCTCCCATCAGTGCCCAACACCAGCATACACCAAATCCAGGGGATGCTCCCTGGCCCTCAGCAAGAGCTCCAGAATTCTCCTTTAATGGGATCTGGCAGAATAAACCCCAAACATGTGCCAACAATTATCTTTTTTGCCAGGCACACATGGCCTCGTTGTCCCTTTTCTCCTGCATGAGGTGACACCCAGGACACTGCCCAATGTCCCTGTCAGTGAAAGGCAAGTCAGGCTTAACCCAGTCAGGCTTAACCCACTCGGGCTTAACCTGGAGCATTCCCAAACTGTGCTGGATGAATTTTCCGAGGGTGGCTCCTGCAGCACGAGCCTATCTGGAATGCAAAGCAGCCCTGGGCTCGTGTGGAGCCCAGAGGAGTCTGGGCAGGAAGGGAAGATCCATGGAATCCCCTCTGAAATCTGATGGGAAAACCTCCTCGGCTGCAGGGTGACCATCTGTGAGTGAGTGGGGGCAGCCCACTCGTGGTTGTTAAACCTTCCCTGGGAGAGGGAATGGATTGAGCAGGGACTGGATCCAAAGGCAGAGCTGGAGTTTGGCTCCTCTTCCCGAGCTGGCTGATGCCAAGCGCTTCACACGTTGCCATGGAAATAAAGCAAAGCCCGAGCCTTCCGCTGTCCCCTCCCCCGCACGCGGGTTTGGGGTCCAGCTGGGGAAGCGGCAGCTCCCACTGGCCTGGCCACCCCCGACAGCCCCAGGCCCCCTCGGGTGGATTTTCCTTTGTTTTTTCCCAAAAAAGCCACGGAACTCGGGCCTTGCTCCCCCCAGGCAGCTCTGCCCTGCCCTGCCCTGCAGTTTATAGAGGCATTTCTCAGCCCTGCTTAGGGATGTGTTTAAGGTGCCATTATTCTTATTTATTACTGGGTCTGGGAAGCCCTTTCCAGGTAGAGCCGGTGCTTTATGAGCCTGGGATCGAGGCGAGCTCTCCCTCTGCAGTGGTGCCTGCAATCCGTGTCCAAATCCTGCAGAACAGGACATACCCGACCTGGAAATTGCATTTTAATGTGACACCACCTTTAGATCACGTTTAATTCCCAGCATTTTTCACTTCCAAGTTGTTCCCTCCTCTCCAGACCCACACTCAGCTCAGGGAACTCTTGCTTAGCTTGCAGGAAGGAAAACTGTGGTTCTGTTAAAAAGTACAAGCCCCAAACTCCCAACAACCCTAAAACATGGGATGCACTCCCTGCATCCCTTCACATCCACTGCCGGTGAGTTAGGAGCCAGGGAGGATCTGCTGTCCCTGACCAGGGAAGGATTTGCAACCAGTGTTGCTGTGGCTCAGTGCCTGCAAGGAGGAAAGGATCCCAAAATCAGTGGATGAACCGTCCCACACCACTCCCGGCATGTCCTGTCCCCGTGTCCACGTCCTGGGGAACATGGAACAGGGGCTGGGCACTGGATCCACTGCCTTGGGAAGGTGAATCAGGCCAGGGAGGGACTGAGCTGTACCCAAACAGTGAAAATAATCTGAATTTAATGGTTGATGGTCAACAGGAGAGCAGAAGTCAGAATAACTCCAAATGGCTTGGGTTGGAACAACCATGCCGTTCCACCCCCTGCCATGGGCAGAGACAGCTCCCCAGCAGCTGTTGGTGCTGAGGGGTTGTGTGGAAAACAGGACATTTCCCCCTGGACTGGATGGGGAAGTGAGGCCTCTCTGAGCTGCAGCACCGGTCTAGGATGGATCTTAGGCCTGATCTAATTTGACACTTCTCATGTTCCGGAGGGGAATCTCCAGGAAGTTCAGATAAACATCCTCTGACGCCTGGGGAATTTTCCCCTGGCTGGGGAAGGTGCTGCTTCCCTTGGGTCCTGGGAAGGTGTTTGGGGTCACAACTAACAAATACTCAATGTGACTTCACAAATATTCCATATGAATTCACAAATATTCAATATGAACTTAAAACAACCAATGTGACTTTACAGATGTTCAGTGCGGCTTCACCGTCCCCTCCCTCTCTGGTTTCGCTGCAATAGAGCCCAGCTCACCCCGGCTGTCTCCGTGCCCTCAGCTGGGATGTTCCCTCCCCAAGGCTGCAGGCTCCCTGTGGGATGGATGGATTTAGGGAAGGTTGGATGCTGCAGCCTCAGAGATTCCCGAGTTTCTCTTTGGCACAGAGCAGACGTTGAGTGTGCGTCCAGCCAGGATGGACAGACCCCGGGGATGCCCGAGGGCACCTGCCCTCAGACCTGACTCTTGTTTCTCTTCGTGAGCCTGCAGCAGATTTTATCCAGTCCTAGTTCCCACCTCTCCAGCCCCACATTCCTGCAGTGGGAACAGAGCAGAGAGCCCAGGGAACAGCTCTGGGCAGGGCCTGAGGGAATGCACCAGGCACAGGCTCCTTTGGAGGTGGCAGCTTCTCCTGCCCTAATCCTGGCAAAGAACTCCTTTGGGAGCTCTGGGATTTCTGCTGGGATCTGCAAACCTGGGATCCTGTGTGGTCAGGGCTTCAGAAATGCCAGGAGGGGACAAAATCCTTTGTGCAAAGGGGAGGCACGTGGCTGACACCGGGACTGAGCAGGTGGGTGACACTGGGATTGAGCAGGTGGGTGGCACTAGGATTGAGCAGGTGGGTGACACCAGGACTGAGCAGCTCTGGCAGCTCCCAGTGACCCTGAGCCCCCCGGGGCTGGGGCAGCCCTGTGCTCTCTGGGAGCTGCAGTGACACAGTTGCGACACAACAGGGGGGTCACAGATCCCAGCTTTGTAACCCTGGAGAAGAACCTACCCCATGGAGCTACTCCAGACCCAGGTGGGGATAACCGAGGAGAATCTGAGCTTTGGGGCTGCCTCCACCAGCCCTGAACGGGCTGTTGTTAATTAGGCCATCAGTTGTCATGGTCAGGGTTTGTCAGGAGGGTCTGTGGGGTGGGATGGGACATGGAGCCCCCACAGCTGAGGTGGGAATCCAGCAATGGATTTGAATCCAAGTGAGACTCCCATGAAGATCATGGAATCCCAGAATGGTTTGGGTTGGAAAGGACCTTAAAAATCATCCAGTGCCACCCCTGCCATGGCAGGGACACCTTCCACTGTCCCAGGCTGCTCTAAGCCCCATCCAACCTGGCCTTGGACACTGCCAGGGATCCAGGGGCAGCCACAGCTGCTCTGGGCACCCTGTGCCAGGGCCTCCCCACCCTCTCAGCCAGGAATTCCTTCCCAGTATCCATCTGAACCTCCTCTCTGTCAGTTTGAAGCCATTCCCCCTCGTCCTGGCTCCTGGGAATTGTCTCTCCCAGCCCCAGGCCTGTGGCACCAAGGGCTGGCACTCTGGAATTACACCCTGGTGAAGGGAAAAGGAACTTGGCTCAAGCCTCAGTAAATATTCACATCCCTGGGAGGAATAGGGACCAATTAACTCCTGAATGGAAAACCTTGTTTGGAAATGAACCTGGAAGCCTCCAGCCTTGAGGGGAACAGGGTTTGGAAAGGGTCTCTTATTTAACTTTTGCTGGAGCACCCAGGCAGAGCTTCCAATCCAACCCTCCCTGGAGGATTCAGCCCATCAGTGGATTCAGTATTCCCCACTCCAAGTGCTATTTGGAGTTAATTAAACTGTGCTGGTTTCTGGATGACAGAGCTGCGTGTTCCATGGGCTTCTCTGAGCCATTGATTTTAGGAGTAATCAGGCAACATTTTCCCCACTCTTATGTCCCTCACAGTATTTCCTTTGCTTAGAGGAAATTCCTGGCCCACGAGCTCCTGGCAGCAGGGGAAGAGTTTCCTACTTCCAACCCCTTCAGGCACAGACCCTGCTCCGAGGGTCTGTGTGAGCCCCTTCTCCCCTCCCAGCAATGCAACAGCCTCATCCTACAAACAGAGGCCACAGAATTCCCCTGAAACAGCTCCAGCAGTGGCTCAAAAACCCAGATCCAACTGTTCCAGCTTCCTTTGGTACCTTGGTGTCATGGGGCAGTGCTGTGTGTCCAGACAGAGCCTGGCAACAGCTGCTGAGAACCTCGGGATTTAAGCTCGAGGAACTTTGGTCGTGTGGGAAAGAGTTTTGAACACATTTCCCACATTTTCCCCCACTCTGGACGCATTCCCCACGTTTTTCCTGGTCTGAAGGTGCTCCTTTGCCCCAGCCAGAGGTGAGGCTGTTCCCTGCATGAGGGAGGTGCTTTCCCACACTCTGTGCAGGTCTCTGCAGGGCTCCCAGGGCTGGCACATCCCAGGACAGGGATCCTGGGAATGATGATTGTCCCATTGGGAAGGAGAGGCCTGGGGCAGGACTGATGCTGCCCCTCCCATCAGTCTCCCAGGTGGATTTTACCCAGGACCACCAGCAGATTCCCAGATGGACAGCCCAGGGAACGCCTTGGATCCAGTGGGGTGGGTATGAGTTAAAGCTGCCCCTCGGGCACTCCCAGTTTGGAGCCAGGACTCACCTGGGGCTGCAGTGCCAAGGGAAACACCGGGATTTATTGGCATTCCCACCATGGAGAAACCCCTCTGAGCAGGGATTCAATCCACTCTGGGATGTTTTAACAAATGTAATTAAAAGGGGCTCTTGTAGCAGGAGACAATCTCAGCAAGGCTTAATTAAAATATTGCTGGCCCTGCTTAACTTGCTCAGCCTCTCCTAAGAGCTGATGAAATGCAAAGCTTTGCCTCTGTTTTCATCTCGGAGAGAGTTCATTAATGGACCTTTCTGCACTGGATTAAGCCAAGTGCTCAGAAAGAGAATAAATTGATTTTCAGTAATTGAGGACCAATATTTTTTGGCTGAAATCCAATATTGGAAATGAAAGCCTTAAAAAAAAAAAAAAAGAAAGCAGAAATGGGAGGTTCATGTGTAAAAGAAATGTTGTGGCTCTGCTTCCATGAAGAAAATCAGAGCATTTTGGGGGCAAGCAGCCACTTCCCTCAATTTTTATCTAAAACACGAAGCACAAAATATTTGGCCAGTCCTTCCACAGGAGTTTTGGGTGGAGAAACACCCTGAGCAAGGATTTTCTCTGGGTTTTATTCTCCAGCTTTAGTGCTGAGGGTACCAAACCTCCTTCTTTGCAGGAGTGGCTGCTTCTGGAGCAGAACACTTCAGTCTCAGGCTAAAAATACAACTCTCAGTAGAAGCAGGTGATTTTTATTGCTGTGCCAGTGGTTTCTGGGAAGCTGCAAAACTCCTCAGGCCTTGGGTGAGACTCAGCTTTAAAAAGTGGATCTGGACTGGGATTATAGAGCAAATCCTGCCTCGAACAGCAGGAGATTGCCTGGATGCCAGAGCTGCTCCTGGGCTGGATTCTTTGGGAACCTGGTGTTCCCAGAGCTGCTCCAGGGGTGGATTCTATGAGGAGTTGAGCTGAGTATTTTATTCTTCCCCCACTGGAGAAACCAACCCATCTTCTTGAGTGTTTTTTTCCACAAAACCATAACAGAATCATAAAAAAAGGGATCATTGGGATTGGATTTGCT
>VZRV01004701.1:0-17901 GCA_013398115.1 Falcunculus frontatus | reverse complement strand
AGGTACCTAATTGAAATTCATGGTTTCCATGGTTGCAGGTTGCAGGGCCAACGGTCGGGGATTAAAAACAACAAAGTGTCAGCTAATATTCACCCTTTGCTGGCAGAGCCTCTTCCCCATTAGGTAGTTAAAATCATAAAATGTTTAACAAATAATTTCATAAAACATTTAACAAACATCATATAACAATAAAATATTGCTTAATAACGTTATAGATATTTGATAGAAATATTAAAATAGGGAAATAACAGTTTTAAACAGAGGAATAATGGAGGAACTTTCTAGAACATCTAAACAGGGTGATTTCAACTTGGAATAAGCTGGTTTTAACTGGGGTACATATAAATTCTTAATTGGCTAACTTTTAATTAATTGAATATTAAAACAATTAAACATTAATGAATTTGGCCAAAGATACCCAATATGCAAGGACAAACTCAGGTTTGTGTATAACAATGGAATAATAAATTGAGAGGTCATTTGTGTGCAGTGAAGTGTGATTAGGGATCTCTGTAATTTGCAGGCCTCTGAGCTCGGACACCAAAGGGCAACAGCTCTGTACTGACAGTGCACAGAATGGGCATTGTGGGTTGACCTCTGGGCCAAACTCATCCATACCTTTTCACTCACTCCCCTCCTCAGCAGGAGGACTTCCAAAAGTGTTTACCTGCAAGACAGGTGGATGGCTGGAGAGCTGGTTAGATATTTCCATTAGCAGGGGATAAGGGATGTTCAGGGGTTCTTTGTTGGTTGATTACAGTACACAGCTGGCAAGAACTTGTAGGTAGTATGTGCATTGTCTGCTTTCTACCATTTAACATTGGATCTTATGTATGTTTATGTGAATCCCTTAGAAAGAACGTTACACCTCTAGCAATTCTATGTTTGAAGAAGGACTGGTAGGGTAAGGAGAGAAATTACTCTCCTATTATGAAATTATTTATGTCAGCAGGCATAGAAAGATGACTAATTTTGACTTTTATAAATATCTTTGAGGTTAAATAGCAAGGAAAAAGGAACTAATTTAATTAGAGAAAGTATTAGTTGTCCCTTCTTTTCATCCTAGGATCAAGAGGCTGGCCATGAGTGAGTTTACCACTTTGCTATCATTGGGAACATCCTTTTAACTGAAAGTTGTATCTCAGTCTGAAATGTAACCCTTACAGCTTAAGAGTTGCTACCAGTGACTCATGTACCTTTCTCATTTTCTTTTCTTTTGCTTTCATAAAATTCTTTCAAATTCCCAAAAAGAAGATGTCTAAAGACAGCATTGATAGCTGTCCACAGCAGAAAAAGGCTGGTGATGCACAGACTTCTGTAAACTCTGCTTCTCATCCCAAGGAGTTGTCACCTCACTGCTCCTCAACTTCCTTGTTCTAAGCAGGATATTGCCATTCTCACAACCCAAATGAAAGGCTGTGTCCTGGAGGAATGATCTAACCCTGAAGGTGTAACCACATGCTTTAAGGGATGTCTTTAAAAGCCTAATGCCTAACTCAAAGAAGTGCTGGAAGGAAGACTATAAAGAAGGTGATAAGGCAAAAAAAAATAGTAATATGCAAAAAACTAAAAATAAGTTATAGTCATCTGACTCATGTTCAAATAATTTATTTTGCTTATCAATTTTTTAAAATTTTCTCTTTATTCTTTATTTAACCCTCTACCCTCAGCAAGGGTGTTGTAGGGCTTCTTTCCAGAAATGTATTGAATTTCTAACTGTTGAAATGATTGCAGAGAAGTTATAAAAATTCAGACTTATGTTTTACAGTAATGCTCCTGTTAGAATGTATTCTGAGAAAGTTTTGAGTATTTTTATGTGGAGTAAAAATGGAGTTAAATCTCCTTTGATTCTAAAAGCACTTGTATATATTTTGGACAACTCAAATCTCTGATTTTAATTAGTAAAAAGCACTTTCAGGTCTTTCATCAAGGAAAAATACAAGCAATTTCAAGCACAATGTGGGTTTTACCATTATATTTGCAAAACAAGAATGAGTTTGTACATTTCATTGTAGAACTATTGCCAAAGGTACATATCAGATAGTATTCGAGCAATCTTGGAAAAAACTACAAGAAACACTTATATTCAAAGGAGATTGAGTTTTATGTTTATACAAGGAATAGAAAATTCTTAATGGCTTTAGATATAGCCAAGATTTTTACTGTTGAGCCAATTTTTCTGGATTAACTGAGAACCATTTTAGACTTACTTTAAGTTGCCTTTTTTTGTTTGTTTGATGACAGTGAAAGTTGAAAATTCCAGTAGTACTTTCTGGAGTACAGAATAAAAACCACTGTAAGTTTCCCTCAAGTCCTGAGAAAGTTTGAGAATGTAATCTATACACTCTTTATATGTGCTAGTATGCCACAAGGTATTTTCCTAGGAAATGCAAAAAATGCAAACTACTTCACTACATGATTTTTGACAAATAATTTTTATTCTCTTTTACAATAACATCAGTCGACTTATAATAAAGCTGCAGCTTAAGAAGTTGCTTCAAACACTGTTTCTGAAGATGCAGTAAGTTTCTGGTAGAAAATATTTTCAAGTAAAAAAAAATTATTTGCAACTCTGCTTACAAACCAGAAAACAACCAGTAATGATCTTAAGCATGATTAAATTTCTGAGCTCTCTTGAAATATTTTTGTTGTAGCAACAGCTGTGAGGGAATATTGTTTGAAGTAAATACCTTTTCTTTGCAGAAATGTTGTCCAGCTGCACTGTTCAAGTTACAAGTTACAACATATGTCCCCATGTCTTAACTACTGCACGAAGTATAACTCCCTTAAAGAGAAGAGGGCTGTAGAAGGAAGCACATACAATGCTTTTTACCATGAAACAAGAAAGTGGGAAGGGTAAAGGCAGATGTTGTTTTCTATTGTTAATAAACAAAAGTATTCCCAGCATGGGTTGGCATTGTAAACAGTGAATATGTTACTTAATTCTTACTCCCTTCATCTCAGATTTGCTAGTCTCAGCATTCCAGGGCATGATACGCAGCTAAGGAAACAGCTGTGCGTTATTCTTCCTCAGTTTCCCAGAGTCTGGAGGATTGTGATGGTTACAGAGTACTTTAGGTGTTAGAGATTACCATTACTGAGGTGGTTTGCACTTGAAATGCTTCTTGTAGCTGATCAGGGAGAAAGGATGCTCTGGTTTCAACATACAGTATTCCTTGAGTTGGTCATGGTGTGCAGGCTTGGAAGATGCAGTAACAGCTTAGTGAGAGGAGTCACAGATATCTGAGTGTTAAATTCCAAATATTGTCAACTTTAATATTTAGTTCTTGGAATAACTTTAAGGACCAGAGGGAAAACCAATACTTTCTATGCCTTCATCCTTTTCTTGTGACGCCTTATAGCATATTTGTCAGCAATATTATTATTTTTGTCCTGTCCCTTTATGTCAATGCAGCTTAAAATTGCTCCTTGCTTTGTGGGACTAAATGCAGGCTCATTAATTCAGATGGCAAAGCCCAAATAGGCTGTGCTGTGCCTGTTGGCCTCCCAACCCTTTCTTTTTATTTGTGTAGTGATAGAGGCCTTTCATAAAGTCCAGAGAACACAACTTTGAAATTTTTATTTTAAGAGAGCTTTCCTAGAAAAAAATGATCTATATAAACACCATGTTCCACGATAGTCTCACAGCTATCATCATCATCCTGCTTGGCTGGTAATGGGATTTCCAGGAGCCCCACTGCACAGAGACAGAATTTATGGCTTCTCAAGAACTGTTTCCAAAGAGCCACTGGCTGCTGGTGATGGTGCCTTTTCCTGTGCACTGAGGAGGACAAGGCATCATTTCCATGGCTTGACCTACTGTCAGTCACCAGATAACTGAGACTCTATACAAGCACATATCTGGGGTAGCTTATATCCCAGCTCTGACACAACTGATGCCCACTTTGTGGAAGTTCGTCTGCTTAAGATTCCTTCACCAATGCTGAAGTAAGTCATAGACTATCCAGAATTATCAGTGTTTTCAGAAGATTCCAGAACGTCATGATGGGAAAAAAGGGTGATAAAACTGACAACCCCCCCCCGCCCCCATTTAGGTCTTTAAGCCAACGCTTAACATCTGCATCTTATCTATTATAGCTGGAGAATTTAAAACTTACAAACAACTTCAGAAATTCAATGAATTCTGTCTAAGTTCTCCCAGACAGATCTTCATAATTTATTAGTGGTATAAAATACTGGAGGATGAGGTCCTAAAAAGGAATTATATGATGTGATAAAACTACACTACAGCCAAGGGATTTTGGTTAAGTTAACTTATCCAAATGACTGATAACCTACTGCTAGGAAGATTGTCTGGGGTAAAATAAAGCCTAGTCACTGTCCTGCAGCAGGAAGCATAACAGAGAGAAATGCTGTCTGAAGACTTCAGTTAAAACTTTAAAATGTCAAATGATGCATGAAAGCAGGAAGCTTGTTATAGAAAAAAGTTGCAGAAATTATTCATAATGATCTAATTTTATTTGAATTAGTTGTAGCAAGCTTGCCAAAGGAGCAACCAAAGGAAATATAATCTCTCCTTTGTTATCTTCAACTAATAAAAGAAAAAGAAGATTATTGGAAAATATGATTTAAAAATCCACAATTAAGGTTAATGAGGAGAAGAAATTCCCAGCTGTCATAATGGATTATGATTAACACCTGCTATTCAGTATCACTGCCTCAGAGGATTGGGGAGTTCCACGTACAACAGACTGAATAAACTGACCTGAATGCCTTGCAATTGACCAAAAGTATGGTTTGGCTTCTCAGTACTCAATTGAAAAACAGCAGATTCTACCAATCATAAGAAATATTAGATTTTTTTCTTTTCTTGATAAAGAAAACTTTGGCTCATTAGGAAACTAATGGCTCAAAAGACCCTCAAGCTGGGATTACTAAAATGTCCAGTATTACTGCAAGACTATAGATTTCCAGTTAACTGCAGGAAGTCCATGACTCTTTGAAGACGCCTAGAAAGGCAACTTTTAAAAAGAAAAATTTCTCAGTTTTATATGTGGCACAAATACACTGTTTCAATTAATGTTATCATTGTTTGTGTCATATTCTAATGACATAAGTGTATTTTAAATTTATCTTAAATTCTCTTTTGTCAGTTTATCGAGGTCTGTCACGTGTGGTAGAGCAGCCATTAAGGTTCCGTAAGGATTACGGATTTACAATATTTCATCTTGAAAAGATGAATACAGTTGCCTCCTGAAAGGCATTAAATAAACAAAGCTGCAAGCTGATGGCTTCTGTTCACCTGACAACAAAATACTGTATTTGGTTCTAATGAAGGTTCTCTCACTGTCTCACTGTATTTTAAAATTTGATTTCAAGAAAGCATCTTGAAATAGAAGAAGTTATTTGCAGTTCTTTGTTTTCCTTTACTAAAACTTGTAAAAACAGTACATTAGAAACAGTTCTGTATATACTGAAGTGGAAAGCCCTGAGGAGTATTGAGTCCCACCAGGAAAAGAAAAAAAGGGGCAAAGTTTGTATGGCTGAGGACTTTGTGGAATTACAGTCTGGAGGTGAAACCATGCTGTTGTTTTTCCTTGCCTAGGGAATTCGAATATGATGGGAGACTGTGTTACAAGATAAATCTTAAACAAATATTCAGGTTTAGAAATTTGAAGGAACTGTGGAGACATCCCACTGGAATATAAACACTTTAATGTTCCCTATGAATATCCGGTTTTGAAGGAATAGGATGAAATATTCAATTATTTCCTTAGGTGACATAGCATCAGAATTGATAGGAACTGTCATTATCCATTCCTGTTGGATATGTTTTTACAAAGGGACTCTAATCAATTAGTCCAGGATGACTCAATTCTTTTATTTTGTTCATGAGAACATGTTCTAAAGATTATGCCTCACACATTAGATAACTCCTGATATTTCTTTGGCTGCTTCCCTCCCAATTCACCATCTGCCCGAGATTTTAAAGATTTTACCCGGTAGTCACCATTCATCTCTGAAAAATGTGATTCAGACTCAGAAGGAAGAGAACCCATATAAGATACTAATTTGTATGTTAAGTTAAAATAAGCTTTTTTAGGCTTTGGTATTTCTCAAGAAAATTCCCAGAAACCCCCCTGATTTCTGTTTATGTTCTAACTTCATTTCTTTTTCTCCTATATGTTTTTAACTTTTAGAGGTAGTGAGCTGCTTATGTCATGGCACAGGTAAGTCAGTCATCTAAGCAGATTTTTCATTCTTTATTGTATTGCCTCACCTTTTCCCCCATTTTTACAAAGCCAATTGATTCCTGGTTGGTTTGACTTGGTCAAGAAAATGCCATATCTTACAAGCATGTAGAAGAGGGTGAGGTGATGAAACTATTTATTTCGTTTTGTCTTTATTTAAGGTGTTGATTATTGGCTTAATTAAGCCTTTTTGATAAGAGGTGAATTCTCCAACATTGTTTGAAGGAAAATAGTTGGAAGGAGATAGTTTCAATGTGCTGATTTGAACTTTTTGTTGAAAAAGTGCTTAGCTTGCTCATTTATGGCTTTCTTTTCCTCCCTAATTGCATGAGAGTAAAATTCCATAGAGTTCATATGAGCAAAGTTTGTTTCTTCTCTGCCTCTAGAGAAGATATAACCCTTTAGACATTACAGAGTGTCCCTTTTAAGTATGGCTCAGTGTCATGTTGATCTTGACCAACAGTCTCCTGATGCTGTACAGAAATTCCAGCATGAGATGTTGTTCCTATTGCTATTAGGTTTTGCCTTCATACGTATAAGCTGCAAGTGAAGGTCACTTTGGATAAAAATTAATGTTATTTCTATTCTCAAGAACACCAATACTGACTTGAGGATATAATGAAATTTGTGTCTCTTGCTTTGATTTGATCCACTTGTTCTGAGCAGCACATTCATTCTCACATTCTTAATTCTCCTGCCAAGATATCCTATCATGACCTTGGCTCAGAGACTCAGGATGGAAATGTCCAAGGAAAGCTGCCTTTAGTTCCTGTTAAGATGAAGACATGCATGATTTGACTGCAGTTCTGGGAAGTACTCTTTGAAATTTACTGTTGAACTTTCCAATTGCAGGCAAATTTCCTTATTTTCATCCAGCCCCTTGCTGAATTCTGCTGCTCAGAAAGATGCGGCGCAGTTGATTCACAGTGAGTTGGAATAATTTTGCTTCCACCGTTATCATTTAAGGTGGCTTTCAGTTATTCTCCTTCCTCCTCTTTGCTCTCATTCCTGCAGCGGATGTTTCATGTTCCCTGTGTTTCTGATACTACAAGGAAGGGGTTGGCAGCTCAGTCACTTTTCAGTATAAATAACTGTGATGAGGGCAAGTCTTGTGATATAGGAGTTGTTGATAATTACAGGCAGACTAATCTTAGGTTACTTTATTATCATATTGTTCCTATACATTTGTTCCATATTATTCCTATAAGAAATGCAACTAAACATTAAGAGCTTCATTTTGTTGTGGTGTTGCCACATTAAACTAGAAAAGGATCTAGAGTCAGAGAAAGAGATTCACCAGGATGACAGGGCTCTTAGTTTGGGGTTAGTGGACAGTAGCATCACAGTAACTATGATGCAGCTGCCTGGACAAATGAGTTAACAACAGTTGTATGTGTAACTGATGTACTTGGAATGGGTGATTGTCTAGTGCCATGTGTCCTAGAACACACTGTTCTGATTTCTACAGTAGCTACCCACCTTGGGTGCTATTAAACCTTGAACCTGAACCCTTGGTTGAAGGGCTGAAGCAGCGGAAACTCTGCTTTATCCATGGAGAATGCCTGTTGATATCTATATATACCAATATAGATATATATATATATATCTCAAATACACTGTTTGCCCTCCTTTGTAAGTGTTACCACCGTACATCGGGCTGGCTGACTCAAATATTCATTGCCTTTTTCCACATGGAGCTGGAATGGATCTTAAAGTACATTTCTGTATTTTGCTCACACAGACATTTAACAAGATGGATAATCTGAAATGGCTGTTGATCCCCCAGCCATCTCACTGTGTGCAAAGAATTCCCTCTTCTATATTTTCCTCAAAACAGTGAAGGTCCCAACAAGACAGGTATCTGTAGCTCAGAATATAAAATATCTGTGAAATCATCTGAACAGTACTTGATCAACAGGTGCTCGAACATTTGGGAGCCACTGGAGGCAACATCCTATGGATGAACAAATCACATTTCTCTTTGGGGTTCAATAAAAAATCAAGAAGGCAGAGGATGTCAGACAGGATAATGCTACTTGCATTATCCTGTTAGGATATAGAAAATAAATATGGATACTAAGTAGTAGGAATGGAAAGGAAAAGCAGATTTTAAATTATTGCAAAGTCAGGAACACAGAACTGTGCAGTCCAAAACTTCTATGGAAGAGCATTTTTCTTCTCTTCTAATGTCAAAAGGTAGAGTTACTGTTCTTTCTGTACATAGAAACAGTCTGCTATGAGTCACCTTAGTCCCCAGACTGAGCAGGATTAATTGGAGAAAATACAGTATTAATCCTTTCCCTAATATTTGCCAGCAGTAGTTGGAAAATATTAGCTAGTAAACGCCACACAAATAATTCAAACTTGTGTAGAAGAAATACGTTCTTCAACCTGGGGATGTTTACTTCAAAAGGAGCCATTTTGAATCAGTTTTTACTGTTCTGCCTGCAGGACTACGAAGTCATTATCAGATGTGTCCATGTTTTTCTTCTGGAATACATATGAATTTCCTAATTTAAAAAAAACAACAACAAACAAAAACCCAAACAAATAACAAGCTGGCCTTAATTTATATTATATGAATTTACCCTTTATATCAATCAGATAATTTATTATAACCATTGGATTCAGGATGTAGTAAAGCTTTCAGCTGGCTGCTTAGCTCTCAGGAAAAAGTAAGCCCTAGGAGAAATGCTGGAGACCCAGATTAGTAAATGGCCTCTTTTCATTCCAGAATATGCACCTGGATCAGGTGGAGGTAAAATGAAATAACGGGGATATGGCCAGTGTTCAACAGAAAGCAGCAAACAGGATGACAAGCCGAGTGGTCACAGACTTAGCAATGTTCTTTGAAAAGACAAATTCACAGTATTTAACATATTTGCCACTGGTAAATGTGTTAATGAAAAACAAAATAAAATTAATCAGGAAATTGATTTTCAAAATGGTCAAGATAAAGAAAACTCTTTAAAAGAGCAAAGCAGCTCTTTGGTTCTCCCATCATGAGTATATTGCTGCTCTCTCAAAGCTAGAAATAAGGAAAGTCCCTTTATTTCTTTGACTAAAGACCAAAGTTGTAACTTGGTGTTACCTTTCCTGCGCATATGATATCAGGTAAGGGAAAATCATATTCAGTGCATACCACTGAATTAAGGAAAAATTGAAAATGTGGCCCATTTTATTTCATCCAAACTATGTAATAAACACTTCTGTTGTTGATGTTTTGTGGTGGTAAATAATTTATTTCTTTTGTGATATGTCTACCAGTGATTAATGCTGATATCAATGTGCTTACGAATTTACCAACCTGTTTGTCTACAAGTCCCCTGGAAGATGACATCCCACATGCTCACATTTATGTTCTTCCTCTCGCAGTTTACTGGAGATTCATCTCCTCAGAGTGCTAAAGATTGACTGTTGGGAGCATCCCAACAATAAGAGAGAAGCAGGCAGTGTGTTTGTTGCCATAATGAGATTGAGACTTCCTTCCTGGTAAGCGGACAGCTGAATGACTCAGCCATTTATCAGTTGAAGATAGAGAAATGGAGGTGCCTGGAGAAAAGAATTACTTATTATGGATGGCAGCTGGTATGACATGGATATGAATCATGAGGAAAGCACTTAGTTTAGAAAGAGCCCAAAGAAGACTGGGAAACATTGCAGAAATACCAGAGGACAGGTGACTGCGTTGAGTCTTAGAAATATAGTTATGATTTCAAATAATTGGTCAAAAGTGATTCATGTCTTCAAAGTTTTTTCCCAAAAGGAGACTAAAATTACAAACCCCACTTCACAGGCAAGATTTCTGCCACATAGGTTGGTTTTTTTTTTTAAGTGTGTAAGAGACTTGGTCACCTCCTTTACTCAGAGAATGAAATTAACACTGCTTTGGTTGAAATTTCAATTGAAATCTTTGGTAACTGATAAAAGAGTTGTAGTCATTACATTAATGAATAAAGTCATGTTAGAGGCAACAAATGAAAGAACAAAACATGTTCTCGTTGGGCAGCAGAACCAAGCACCGGCTTTACCTTCCGTGAGAAGGCTGGAGATAATTTTTAATGCCCTTATGCTAGCATTGTACAAAAGGGGGAAAGGGCAAGGAAGAGTCTTTAAATAAATATTCTAACTTTTGACTTCGAGTTCTTGGGTAGAAGAAGTAATTGAGTTTACCTGAAAACCACAGTAGAAATAGATACATTAAGAGATAGCCAAGAGAATTGTAAATTATGTTCTTTTTCCAGTTTATTTTTGGTGATAATCTAATTTCTCTGAGGATTCATGTAAGAATCTCGTTTTCCAGCTTGTGTCTTTTGGTCAGTGTTTGCAATCCCTCTGTATAACCTTTACAAAATTCTGTACAAATTCTGTAAAATTTTTTTCTTCATATTCTTCACATTCTTTGCATTTTTCTGATTTTGTGGAAGTCAACTGAAAAACAAAATGCAATAGTAAAGCAGGATACTGATCCATTGGTTCTGATAGAGAATTAAATTTTTTGCCCTGTTTTTGGGAATAATTCCAATACAGGTAATGGCTACAGAAATCATTAGTGGAGGTTTCCATGGTCATTATGGTCTGTGCAGTTCCTGGCTTACTTTTTGCATAGGATCATCTTTGAGAGGTACATCACTTCAGTGAAAGATGCAAATGACTGTCCCTCTGAAAATTAGGATACTTTTCTGCATGTGTCCAACATATCTGACTTCAGGTACTGAAGCTGCAAACGGTCATTTATACATACACATTCAAACACCCTGACATATATATGCATGCACAAAAGTATTTGCTTTGATGGGAATCCTGAAAGTGTTTTTCTAAAAACCACTAATCTCTGATTTTTCATTGTTACATGTACAAGTTACTGGAATCTCATTAATTTTCATCTCTACCATCCCACTGTTTATTTAACGAAAGAGGTATTTCTGCTACCAAAGAAACATTTTTTTTTTGCTTTTTTTCCACAGACTGTTGGTGTTACTGACCTTATTTTTTTTGAAGCTTTCATTTCCATTTTTCCATATGTTCCATACATCCTGTGTTCTACTACAATTTTTGAGACGACATTCTTGAATAATCACTTCTGTCTCTAAGAAAAAGCACCTCATTACAAGTTCTTGGCATTCTTCCTGAAAAAAAAAAAAGGAATAAGCAAATGTAGAACATAATGTATGATATAATTTAAAACAGAAGTGTGATATAAGTGAGATATAATCTAAAATAAAATCAGCCACAAAGTGGCCGATTTTTACTAACTGGGCATCTTTTCTTACTATTCAAATACATTTGAATATCTGCAGAGATGGGCTGTGAGAGCTAAGAACAAAAATGCCAAGCAGTTTGCTAAGATGAGGTGAAACATAGTGTCTTAGTGAAGAACATAGGAAAATAATTAATTAGGATAGGAACCCAGCATGTAACTAAACATAGTGGAATTAAATTAATATTATTCTTAGTAGTTTTAACACTTTAACTCGGAGATCTGAATTCAGAATGGGTAAGGGAGTAGAGGAATTAGGAAATGCTCCCGTAAATTACAAATGAATACCAGCATTATTTTAGCATTGTTTGCTTTGATAAAATAATTGTGAATCAACCAATCACAGAACAGTTTGGGTTGGAAAGGACCTTAAAGATCCTGTACTTCCAATCTCTCTGCTATGCACACGGACTCCTTTCTGTAGGCCAGGTTGCTCAAAGCCCCATCCAACATGGCCTTGATCATCCCTTTTAATTGATTGATTTTAGTAGCAGATGACTAAATAAAAATAATTAATATCTGCTTGCATAATTTATCATAGGCACTTTGATTAGAAGAACTATTAATTCCAAGGCAAATTATTTGATTTTAGACACATTTATCAGATTAGAATAAGTCTGCTCTAGGAGCAATTTTCTAGTAAGGTAATGAAGCCATGACATTAAACATTAGTTGTGGTCATATGTGAAGTTTACTTACATCCTCATCTGTGTTTGCAGTGTATAAACTGACATCAATATCCTACAAGAAAACAAGAGTTGGAATTATGAACATTAGCTAACAAACACCATCCCTCTCCCTCACACTTCCTAGCTGAATACAGTGCTAAATATTTGATTAATTCTTCTTCTATGATTATATGAAATGCTGACTGTTTTATGAACTTACTTTGGATGTCTTGATCCTCTCCAAATCTTTCAGAACTCCTGCCCACTTGCAATGACCTGCTTCTGTCTTTGGTACATAAGCACTAGAACAGAAGAAACACAGTGACCATTAGACTAAACAGGAGGTATCTACAATGTTTATGCTGAAAAAAAGAGTCAGCATTATAAGATACTACATTGTTTACATGTATAGATATATATGGTAAATGTTTGGGGCAAGCAAGCATATTTGAAGAATCATAAAATCACATAGATACATAAAAACTGTATCTCATGTCACACACTGTATAAACAATGTGGGTTTTTTAAAATGCCAGATTTGTAGAACATAATGCAAGAGAAAGGTTCAATTACCTGATGTAAAATACCTAAAATTATTTTGAAGTGCAAAAATAAAATTCCAAATCCACTCTCTAAAGTGACTGAAGACAAGTGACAGCTGTGATAGTAAACATAAATCATTTGTAGTTACTGTCTGATTGACATTGACTTTGTAGCTACCATAGGAAGAAGATGATTAATCCCATTCCATTCTTCAAAGGGCAAAAGCAATGGCTGTTCAGAAGCCGATACAGCTGATACTGCAGACAAACACTTTTCAGGTGTGTTTTCTGAAAGACACAACCAAGGTGATACCTTGTCACAATCTAATTGCACAGAATTTTGCTTTAGTACTGACTTCATTAACCAATTTGCCAAGACATCCAATAAAGACACAACCCTGTTGTGTGTAGCTGGAAAGACCAACTGATTCGTAGCTTGGAGAAATACATAATCTCTACCAAACAGTTGGTAGAAAATCATGCTGAAGGCACACTGCAAAAACCTCATCCTGGGCTCTCTATTTATTTATCTGTTCATACTGTAGGCTGCAATTTAATGCAGAGGCAATATTAAAGAACTTTCATTTTCCACCTCTCCCCTGGCTACCCTTTGTCACCCAAATTCAGCTAATTACCTACAACATTAATTCCAACATTGTCGTTGCATATATGTGAGACTCTACCACTGAATGCATCAATGCTACAGTTATGTGTATAATTATTAAATACAATATTTAGATAGAGTATATACTTACATTTCTTTACACAGTGTATGTGTGTCTAATAGTGGGCAGTGATGCATTTAAGGATTTCCTCAGTGGAGTTTGGCAACTGGAAATAAGGAGAAGCTGTGAGAAGCTGTGCACTGTCCACCAGGAAACATTTCCCTGTGCACAGCCTGGTAACATTTGTTCCAAAGTCACAAGCCCTTTGATTTAAGCTGATAAAGTTCCCTCACAGGCTTAGGTTAATTATCTGCTGCAGTGCAGTGGTTTTGATCCGAGGTTTTATTCCTTATCATACACGCAATACTTTATAACTGACTCAAATGATGGTTCTTTAGTAGCGGTTTATTTACATGCAAACTTGCAAGCAAATATTCAAAAATGGACCAGAGAACATAATAAAACAAGAGCTAGCACTCTGCAGTGGTAAAAATATCCAAATGGGAGGTCAATCCATGCACTGTCAGTATCGCAGCTCACTTGCTGAAAGCTACCTCAGTAAAGCAGAGCCAGGAGAGTAATGATCACATGTGTGACAGGACTTCTGGAGAGCATTTGTAACAAGTATTTGCTACTCTCTTAAACAGAAAATGCTTTAAATACATTGCAATTATTTTGTTTCCAAGTCCCAAAGATATAGCTCAAATAGCATAATTACCTAATCCTACATAAATTTCCGCATTCCATAATGGGAAGCAGTGTCAGACCCTTTTATCCCCTTTGGTTGTCCCAAACCTGTTAAATAAGAGCTATGTAAATGAATGGTTCTATGACAATCTAAATTGCAGTAAGGACAGAGAAAGTAACATCTCCTACATCTTCTGAACAATTTCCATATGGAGAATGCTGTGTTATGGTTGGCCAAAGTAGGTCTACAAGTAAAGCTAAACCTGTCACTGCTTCCACAACAAATGGAAATTGAAAATATGTGAGTACTAAACCCAAAATATTCAGTACTTATTCATGTACATTTTTCAAATGTATAGGAAAACAATGGAAAAGAATTATTAACTGCCTGGATATGGTCAAAAGAGTTAAATCATTTTGCCATAGTATGACAGAAAGGCTTTAACCTTTTCACAGTTAACACTGACTTGAAATTGCCATGTTATTTCTTTTGGGTTTGGGTTTTGTTTGTTTGTTTTTGTTAAATCTGCATACTAACTGTTTTGATTTGATATGCTAATCCTTAGAAAATATTCTATTTTTGTAGAGTCTGGGGAATTTTTTATTATTATTATTTAAGTGAAGTTCAGAAATAGCCTTATGGGGAAACTCCAAGTGCATTTAAAGAAATTTTAAACCTGATTGGTGGATACAGCTGAAGAAAACATGTTTTAACCCCAAGTTTTAAGAAAATAATTTTAAGCATACTAGAAATATTTTACAATAGCTAAACATTTTTATCATTCTACAAGCCAGTTTTTATCAAATGAGATGAGGTGGCAGCAAATTAAAATATGAAAGACTTATGATGGGTCCGTAAGCAAAAACCAGCTTTTTAATTTATAATTAGTGTTATGGGGCCTTAAAAAGCTGATTTGAGAGGAAGTCCCAGTCCAAATGTATTGTCAAATTTATGCTGCAGAACAAAGCGTTCATGGCGGGGAAATAATATATTATAATACCTAGTAAATAATGGACCAGGGTTATCATTAGTTTGTTATTTCTGTCCTATTTTTAATAATTATTCACTGTAATGACACTGGAAGACTGTGTTCTTAATGATTAAATGTCGTTGTCTACATCTTTGGTTTTCTAAATGCAGTAGATAACTTCTATAGTAATAAAATTATAATTGCTAATGTAAAATAAATGCTTAGTTTTTAGAAGTAATAGAAATCTTGTTCTGATTATAAATATGTGAAAAATATACTACATGCATACTCTAAAGGGTACTCCATTTGTTCATAAAGAGGTTTTAATGTCAGCTACATCCCCCAACACATTCCTTTCATAAATGCAGGGCCATTTTCTACTTGAATTTCTTCATTCTTTCATCCAAACTATTATTCAACTACAGAAGCATTGCTAGCTGGCTTAGAAGCTTTGACTTATTGTTTCCTGCCTTGAAAACACACGTTGTAATGTAAAAATTTTCTTTGGATAATGTCTGATTTTGATTTCTTACTCTGTGTAATCATTAACCAATTACCCCTCTGTCTTCACTACACCTCTGATATCTACCCATGTGAACACTGGACAAGGGAGTAGTAGCTCATATTTACGGACGTAAATATTTTTATCTGTAGCTTGTGTCCTGATTACTTGCTACTCTAAAGGTTAAAGCCTTTGGAAGTGAATATATGCTCTTCCAAAAATCAATTCCGATATACACAGTAATGTTTGGGAAAGGAATGCTGTTTAATTAAGCATTTTAAGAGCAGTTACCTCTGAGTGATATCTAAGATACAGTAGTATTGTTTTCTCTTTAAAGAAGCAAATGTATAAGCAAATGAAAAAACTTTTCTTTAACAAAGCAGAAAACAGCCAATGATTTTGCTGGTTCAGCTGTCACAGAAACAATAATCTAAGTCAAAAGAAAATACTCATGGATTCTTACAGTATTTAAGTTACATGTGACGGAAAATGGAGACAGTTAAAATTACATTTCTGCCTACATACCATATGTCTGAACTTCTTTATTAGTATTTGCTTATAAATTTCCCCTTGAATCCTTGAGATGAGATATTCATACGTAAGAAAGTTTATTTCCTGGCCATGCCATTTGGTGCTATTGGCAAAGGTCTTGTCTTTTTTCTCCTTATTATGAACTGGATTTTATTCTTTATTTTTATCTTTATGCCTCATCTGCTTCCTTGTTCTTGAAAACAAGTGACCGGAAACATGCAATGTACAGATCTTATGAGGGACGTAGAAACTGGTGATAATATTTTCAGTTTCTATGGGAAAAAGGGAACTGCTTACTGCCAGTGTTTTCTTCATGACTGTATCACACATATGGCTCAGACCTCAATATGTTCCCCTGCCAGAACTTTATGTCCATTTCTTTCAAAATCCTGGGATGTCCTGACAATCCTTCACTATTTGCAGAAAACTCTCACCAAATAAAAACTCCAAAGCCTTGAAGTCTAACCTTCTTAATTTTTCGTTACTCTCAGATTTTGTGTAACTTCTTGACTTCTAGCACACAGCTTTTTTCCTTGATCAGCCCTTTCCTTTCCTTGTTCCCGTGAGCAAATCAGCTTTCTCAAACACCTCTCTCTTGTAAGAACCTATTTTCCCATTTCTCATCTTCATTCTGTAGTGCAACAGACTTCTTGCACATTATTTATCCCATTTGAGTCAGTCTCATCTTCTCTCCTGATCTACAAATACATGTCCTCAGCATTTTGTCTTCAGCTTCTTGTGCAGCAAAGTGCTTTAAATCTTTTCTCTGTTACTGCTGCAAATTTCCCTCTAAAATTGTACCATCACCTCCAGCTCTCTCCAGTCCTTTGACATTTAATTGAGCAACATCTCCTGCATAAAGTAGGGGTCTTTTTAGATCTGTATTCAAGTACTGTCTACATCATGCAGAGCTGAGTTTTACACCAATTCATTTGCGTTATTGCACCAATTCTTCTTCAGTGTTTCTTTTGCCACAATTATTAGAGCCTCCTTTATTGAACTCTGCCTCCTCCCCCAACAAAATCTCACCCTGTGGCTCTTGTTCTGCTGTCCTCTGCTTGTTGGCTCCACTAATTAATTGTTCTGTCCTCTTGCTCTAGTGCAATTACCTTCAAGGGGACAAGTGCCAAGTAGCTGCACAACTAGAGCACTGCATCTATTTAAGGTTGTGTGTTGTGCATAATATTGGAGCTCATTCTCTCTGCTCAGAAGCATACTGAATGTCAGAGTCCATAAGACTGTGCAGAAAATCAGACTTTTTTCCCTAGTCTTGTACCAAAAGAACATTCTTTTTTAATTTTTCTTTCAGGGGAGAAGCCATGGAGAGTAAAGATTTCATAAACTAATGGAGGTGACTGGAAGAGGAATGGAGCCCATAAAGAAAGCAGTACTTCTGAACTAGATAGATGTTTCCATATTGAGCTCTTAAATAAGTAATTTTGAAATCAAATTTTCATGGATTATGAGTAAGTTTTAGAGGAAAGACATGTTCTTAGTGCCTTATCACAGAGCAAATGCTGGAAAACACTGAAAGTCAAAGGAGCAGGCTCACTGAAAAATCTCTCTGCTCTTTCATTCCTAAGTTCCTTTAGGCTTCTTACAGGAAACAACCAAAGGGAAACGAACAAAAAAAAAAGCCCTGAATGTGAATTTATGTCAGAATGTAATTATTCAAATTGAATTCAGAGATAGAGAACCACATTAATGTTCTCTGAGACAATAAGAAACTCGGCACAGATGCTACCTATAGGTACAGCCCTCAAACACACTTCAAGGGTAATTTTATCTGCATGTCAGAAATTTTTTATATCAACAGAAAGAAGTAATATTAGTAATATTTACTGTGATAAATAGATGCTATAA
>VZRV01004693.1:32554-48550 GCA_013398115.1 Falcunculus frontatus | reverse complement strand
GGGACAGGGAACCTCTTGGAATCACCTCTCGAGGTCTCCCCCGGCCTCAGGCGAGGCGATGCCCTTGGTACCACGGGGTTGGCATTGAGGGAGAGTTTGTGCCGTGCCTTTGGGCTGCCCCAGGGGCTCGGGGCTCGGCCTCTGAGCGCGTTCCCCTCTCGTGCAGACCCTGGACGGGCGGATCATCGTGCGCAGCCACGCGCGCGTGTCCTCGCTGACCCTCAAGGAGATCCAGTACACGGACGCGGGCGAGTACGTGTGCACGGCCAGCAACACCATCGGGCAGGACTCGCAGGCCATGTACCTCGAGGTGCAGTGTAAGTGCAGCCTAAGCGGGCACAGCGGGCTGGGGAGGCTGCTCTGTGCTCACAGTGCTTTATTCCCTGTCCTTTCCCCGCATCCCGGGATGTGTGTGGTGGTGGGGTGTGGAAGGAACTCTGAGGTGTCGCAGGGTGTTTGTCCTCTTTGCACCTCACCTTGGATCTGCTGCAGTCCCGTTTGTTGGGAATCAAAATTCTCCCCTAGAACAACTTTCCTGGCACAATTTCCCAGATGCATCCTGCTGTCTGCTCCTCCCACGCTGTGCAGGAGCAGCTTTGGGGCTGAGCAGGTTTTCTCTTCATGCCCTTCAGCAAAAGACACTCCCCATCCCCCTGGATGAGAGGACAGTTCCCATTTCCTATATTAGACTCCCTTTCCCGCATTAAGGTGGACTCCAGCCAAGGGATCCTCACGCTGAGGCTTCCTGGGCTGCCTTGGGAGCTTGGCTGGCTCCAATTGCCTTCCCAAATGTGTCTTTCAGATGCCCCCAAGCTGCAGGGCCCTGTGGCCGTGTACACCTGGGAAGGAAACCAAGTGAACATCACGTGTGAGGTGTTTGCCTACCCCAGCGCTGTCATCTCCTGGTTCCGGGACGGGCAGCTCCTTCCCAGCTCCAACTACAGCAACATCAAGATCTACAACACCCCCTCAGCAAGTTACCTGGAGGTGAGGACGAGCCAGGAGGGCTCAGATAACTGATGCTGAAGGAATTCAGTCTTGTCCTGTTGGTAGAAATGAAGTTGGGTGGTGTTTTGAGCATATAAACGCTGAGAAATATCAGGTCATAGAAGAAAATCAGGAAATGGAAGATAAAATCAGGTAGCAAGAAGACACAGCCCCTCCTTGCCTCTGATCTTTGCCCACTGCAGTTCTGCCCCCAGGGGAGCACAAACACCTGGATTTTATTGTAGCTTCTCCCCAGCTAAATTCGGGGTGCCTTGGCAGAGTGAAAAGGGTTTTGTGATCAGAGTTTGAGCCTTCCTTCCCCCCCACAGGTGACCCCAGACTCGGAGAATGACTTTGGGAACTACAACTGCACTGCTGTGAACCGCATCGGGCAGGAGTCCTCCGAGTTCATCCTGGTGCAGGCAGGTGAGCAGGGAGGGCAGGGAATGTGTCAGCAGGTGGCAGAATGGCCCTGCTTTGCTGGTTTGTGCTGCTGGGGGTAGCAGGAGAGCCTTCAGAGAGGCTGTTGATGGATTTCGTGTTGGGTTGGAGCTGCTCAGCATCTCTGTCCCCTTGTTTCTCGGGGGTTTGTTCTTCTCTCTGCTCTCAGAGCGCTTTGCCAGAGCTGTGATCTTTGATTTGTGCACCCCAAATCAGCAGAATCCCCCCTCCCAGCAGTGGAATGCAGGATCTGAGCCTCAGAGCTTTGGCAGCCCCTGGGAGGGGCTCCAGGGCTGCCACAGAGGCAGATTTGGGAATGGTCGAGCTCTGCATTGCAGTGCCCCGTGGAAGGGACTGTGGGCACAGAGTGGCACCCAGGATGCTTTTGCTGCACTGCCCTGGTTGTTTCCTTGTGGAGAAGGGACTGGGAGTCTCCATCCTCTCAGAGAGGAGACAAAATGAAGATCTGTGCGCTAATTAACATTGTTAAAAGCTGCCTAAACACTCTCCAAGCCTCAGCCCTGCCCCTCTCCTCTGCTGCATGCAGCCAGGGGGTGTCAGATGCTCCCAGTTGCCACTGAAGCTCCTTTGCCCGGTTCCCTGTGTCTCAGTGTTGTCCCTTCTCCCCAGACACCCCCTCGTCCCCCTCCATCGGCAGAGTGGAGCCCTATTCCAGCAGTGCCCAGGTGGAGTTTGACGAGCCCGAGGCCACGGGCGGGGTGCCCATCCTCAAGTACAAGGCAGAGTGGAGGGCCCTGGGCGAGGGCGAGTGGCACTCCAGGCTCTATGATGCCAAGGAAGGTAGGAACAACAAAAAAACCTGGTTCTTTCCCCACCTGCACCCAAAAAAAAATAGACTTTCCTTTAGGGAAAAGCCAGGGAGGGTGGAGGGTTCAGGCTGGAGCCCCCAGACAGGTTTTTAAACATTGGCTGTGAGTGACAGCTGGAATTTTCAAGTGGAAATGAGGGTTGGGCTGTGCTGAGAGCTCTGTCACAGACCTGGCTGAGCGAGGTGAAGAACCCTGTGCTTGGAATAAAAGTTTGCACTCGCTGCTTCCCACAGGAGGCTTTTCAACCCCCATCTGTCATCCCTTAGTCCCCCTTGGAAAATAAACCCTGCTATTCCAGCAGCAAACCTGTCTTGTTGAAGTGATCTATAGCAGTGCTCACTGCATAAAATCGATCTTGGAGTCAAATAAACCAAAAGAATTTTGATTTGGGGAGGACTGTGAAAAGGAGAGTTCCACTCCAGAGCTGAATCTTCCACCACCAATCCTGTGTGGAGCTGAAGATTTTATTTTAAGTCCCCACTGGAGTGATGTGATCCCAGCTAGAGTCAGGTCGATTTGTCTCTCTTCTCCCTTCGTGGGTAAAACAGAGTTTGTTCATTTCCTTCTTTGAGTCCTGAGCTTTTCTTTGCTTTTTCCCTTCCTTGTTTGTGCCCCAGCCAACGTGGAGGGGCTGGTGACCATCACGGGGCTGAAGCCTGAGACCACCTATGCAGTGAGGCTGTCAGCAGTCAATGGCAAGGGCGTGGGGGAGCTCAGCCTGCCCGCCGAGTTCAAGACACAACCAGTTCGTAAGTACAGCCCAGCCCCCTCTGCCCCTCTGCTTCTCTGTCCTGGACCTCCCCAGGGAATCTCTGCCGTGCATGGATCACACCTTTTCTCTCTCCCAGACCTCGCTGCACCCTCTGTTTTCTCTGTGGTTTTGGGCTGGAGTGGATTTTGTTGATAATTAAAAGTCTTCTTTGAAGGGAGGAGGCAGAGGAATTGTTTTATTTGCACTGGTTGGTGTTTCCAGTTCAACCTCGGTGTTGCCAAAGGGAAGGGGCTGTGTGAAGGAGAATTTCAATGAGAAAAAGCAGCTGAGAAGGGTCTTGGTCACAGAGAATGTGATGTCACTGTCACAAGGCTGGTTTGTTTTCCAAATTAAGGTGTTCAGCACAGGACTGGCCTCGGGTTGTGGAAGGAGAGGGGAGGGAGGGTTGCTCTGCTGTGCACATCCTGCTTTGAGATGCCCTTGCAGCACTCGAGGAGATTCCATGGATTCCTCAGGCTCTTCTCTGCTCTCCCTGGGCCACCCTCCGTGTTCTGCTGTGCCCAGCACTGTGTCCTCCTGTTCCAGGAAAGAATTAAACCCAGGGAGTTCTTCAAGGTGGGAAGGAGGAAAAGAGGAAAACACTGGAAGAGTGGAGTGGGCAGGGGAGCTGTGACCAAAGCAGGCAGGGAGAGGTGGTTCTCTGTGGTGGTTCTTCCCCATTCCCCCTGCATTCAGCCCTGCTCCTGTGGTCCCCAGCCCTGTGTAGCTGCTCTGTAGCTCTGCTGCAATTCTCTCTCCAGACCCCTCTGCTGGACCCAGGGCTGGCAGTTCCCAGCCCACCCCGAGCATGTCTGGAGACCCCTGAGCTGTGCCCAGGCTCCACTTTGCCACCTTCTGCCCATCACTGCTGAGCAGGACACACCTGGGATTGTGATTTTCCAGCTCCATATTCTCTGTCTCCTCTTCTCACATCTTCTACATTTATTTTTTTTGTGTGTGTCTATCTCTTTTTATTTTGTTTTTTGGTCTGTGTCCCATCCATGGATAAACTGCAGGCATCCCTCACCCACGTAAGTGCTCTCTGCATTTCTTTCACTCTCTCTTTGTGTTTTTAGAGTGTTCCTCTAACACCCAGAACTTTTAGCTTTTAATTTAGTGCCTTTTTCCTCTCAGGGGCTTTAGGATTGCAGTAACTGGTAGTGTCCATTTCCTAACAACACTGACTCTGGAGTAGTCACTGTGCTCTGTTTTAGAACAGAATTAGGGTTAACTCTTTGTCTGTGCTCTGAAGCATGCAATTGAAATATTTATTGTAGTGATTATCTAATAATAATAGTAATAAAAATAATAATAGTTAGCTTGTTGACTGCAGAGTGGAGTAGTGGAAGGCTTCGTATTTATGAGTCCATTAAAAATTGTTCAATTTTAATGATATTGAGATGATTCAGGGAAATCAATTCAGCTAAATTGCAGATCTGGTTTAGACCAGAGCCAGCCAAAAACTTCAAAATTTTGAATATCTCCACAATTTTGAAAGCACAAAATTGAAGAAAAAAATTTGACCTTTTTTTCCTCTTCTCACCAATAATTTTTACCACGGGACAGTCTTCCAGCACTTGTGTCGATTGTGTGATTAAATCAATAAATCTCATACTAAATTTTTAAAAAATAGCATGTTCCCCCCTCCCCAATGCAGAATGAGTCAGAAATGTGATGGATCTGGGTAATTGTGAGTGAAACACTGAGATGGCTCCAGAGCTTTGTGCCTTTCCAATCAGAGCTGATCAATGGAGCTAAAAAACCTCTTTATCCCACTGAGCATTATTCCATTTATCAGTGCATCCTTGTGGGGGGCTGCTGCTATTCCCAAGATTACAAGGACAAGCTCAGAGAAGCTGCTGTCACATTCTTTGAGATTCCTGAAGTCAAAAACAGGAGAGGTTTTTCTGTATTTTTGTTTTTAACCCCAATTTTGAATCACTCTTGTGCCATTCCCCCTTTTAAACATTGCATTGCTTGGTTTTAGCAGAGCAGGAAGGGGAAGGATGGATGGACAGATGGACAGGCAGGATTGCAAATTGCAGTAGTTAGGGAGTCACCTGGGAGGCATTCCCAGAACATTTGTGCAGCCTGGAATTGTTTGGAGCCTGTTAATTCCAGGAGAAATAATTCCATGAGGGTGATGGTGCTCAGTGTGAGAGCTCAGGCTGAGGACTGAGCTGAACTGGAGATAATCAACAGCCCCCCAGGGAGAGCAGGGCTGGGGGGGATCCACATCAGTGCTGCAGGAAAAGGGGAAAATCCAGTTGAGAAGAGAGGAAAAGGAACATTAAAAGCTCTGTTGCAGCCCCAACGCCAGACCTGTCAGCCCAGCCTCACAGCCCTCGCCTGGGGACAGGTAGGTGGCTTTGCAGAACATTCCATCACCTTTGTACTGGAGTCTTTTGGTTTTTTTCCCCCTTTTTCTTTCATGTGGCAATGGGCTGTCAGTCGCTCTGTGCTCCCCAGCTTGCAGGGTAAGTTCCAGCTCTTCCTCCTTTAACCCATTTTTCATTTCCAAATTGATCCTGCTCTTCCAAGCTTTGCAGCTGGGACCATTCTGGGCACTGTGTTCTCCTCCAGTTCTCTCTCTGCTCCTTCCCAGAGCCCATCTCAGATCCTGGCTGAGGAAATGGCACCACAGAAATGCCCTTTTTTTGCCATCTCTGCTGGAATTCCAGTCGCCTGTTTGTGGGCAGAGTCACAAGCAGGAAGAATTTGTGTCCCCCCAAGTGGCGATTTGAAGGTCACAGAGATGTTTCAGGAATTTTACAGCTCAGATTAACCAAAGCCACTCATTTCCCTTGCCCTATTATTTCAAGTTTCTGCCTGAATGTAAAACCTGACACAATTTTTAATGCCTGCTGGGAAAAGTCTGAAGTAATTTTGATTTATTTAATTTCCCTCAATAAGTAAAAGCAGTTTCTGCCTATCTTAGAGGGCCTCTCCATGAGGTAATTAGTGATAATTATGTATTATCCTGGCACGGATGAGAATTCTGGGGGTTGGAAGAGTATCTGAGTTGACCTGGGTTTGTATTTTCATTTTAACTATTTGCTGCTTTTCTTCATTCCCTTTTCCTTACAAATCTAAAGCCAGACAAAGGCAGCCTGGGGGTTTTTGAGCCCAAAGCGTGTGTGTGTGTGCTGTGAGTGGGGCTGCTACCAAAACACCTTCGTGTACAAACCAACGCTGAAATCACCTCCAACATTCCAAATCTTCCCATTTCCCGATTTTTGGCAGCATTTTACAGGAATCCCCTCCCTTTGCTCACCTCATTTCTCTCTCTTTAGCCAGTGCTGCAGCCCCCACGTCCCGTGCAGCAGAGAGTGAGTATGGCAGAGGGGTTTGCTCCCGTGTGCTCTGCATGCTCTCCTCACTGATTGTGGTGCAATTCTAACACCCCTGCCTGGTTTCCTGCTTCCCTGCAGGTGTTTTCCCCCAAATCTCTCTTTCCCTAGGGCTGCTCTGCAGCTTCCCAAGGTCTGATTTACCCTTCTCATCTCCCTGTAGTTCTCTGCCTGTTGGAGGCCCAGCAGTGAGAATTCTTTTGGTTTGAAAGGTTTCGTGGGCACTGACAGGGAAATCCCTCCCAGCTCGTGTCCCTCCTGCTGGCTTCTTCCCAGGACTTGTGGAAGCAAAGACATTCCTTGTCCTTCTGCCCTGGGGATCCTGGTGTCAGTCTGTGCACAGTCTGTGCTCTGGGGAGTGCAGGCTTCTCTCCAAACTCGTTTATTTCCCGAGGTGCTCACACCTTTGGGGTTCTTGGACCAGTTTTCCTCCTCCCTCTGTGTTCCCTGGGTGTTGCAGGGAGTTGGGAAGGAGCAGCAGGTCAGTTCTCCTCAGGAATTGCTCCTAGAGACCCCCCCAAATATTCCATTAATGAGCTGGTTAGGGCAAAAAGGGGGCAAAAATGGCGATTTGGAGCTTCAGAACTCCAGGATGAAGAGAGCCTCAGAGCAGGCTGCCTTCCCTGTCCCCTCGAGGGCCCTGGGGCTGCCAGAACCCCCCCTCCCTGTGGGCAAAGAGCAGCAGGGCAGGATTCCTGCAGCCTCTGTGGGTGACACAGCCCTGCCACAGGAGCTCGGTGTCACCCTCACATTAAACCTCCTGTCACCCCTGGCCCTGCCTCTCCCCCCGATTCCCAGGGAATGCCTCACCTTGACTGTGTCCTGTCCATCCTTCCTGTTTCCGTAGCAATCCCGCCTCCCGCTGCATCCCAGAGCTCAGCGGCACCGAGTGAGTAGCTGGGGGCTGCTGCCCTTGCTCTGGAGTGCTGCCTGTGCTGCTGGAGCCCCGGATCCGGGGAGTTCCAGGGCTCTGTGGTGTTGTTTGGTGTCTGTTAACAGCAGGTTGCTGTGTGAGCACGCTGAGATCCCAGCATGGTGCCACTCGTCCCCCTCATTCCGCCGAGCACGGGCTGAAAAATGGGAATAAGGGATTTAGGAGAAGCAGAGAGAGGGAGAGAAAGAGGGGAAAAAAACCCCACAAATTCTCATTTCCAAACCGAATGTTTTCCTGCTTCCCGTTTTAGTGTTAAAGCTGCCTTTGCAAAAGGGACGTGGTGAAATCATTTCCTTGCTGCTCTGCCTTGCTCTGTTTGCTTTGAATATAGGGAGATCCAGTTGGTATTAAAATTAGGGATATTGGAGGCTGGAAGAAGATGCAAATGAGGTAGAATATCCTGAAGGAGAGATCCCAGCTTAGCCCCAGTGCCCTGCTTGCCTTAAAAGAGGTCTCAGACCTCCCAAAAAATCCCAATCTGAGATGGGAGCTGGGTTCAGACTCCTTTGTTGGCTGGGTGGTCACAGGAGAAGAAGAAAAACACTTAAGGAAGATCAAAGTTTGCCTGGTGCATGTGTGTGTTTTGAATTTGCAATAATAAGAAGTGTGTTTGTGGGAATATGAGGTCACTGAGGTGGGTTAGAAACGGTTCATTGCTTCTGGATGGAAAACACTAAAAGCATGAAGTGTGGGATGATTTTGGGGGCTGGGATGGAGGGAGAGGAGAGTATGGCCAGTCACAGGAATTTATAATGAATTATAATTAATACTGCATTTGTGACTGGCACATTTACGTTTCACGGTGGCTTTAAATGTCCTGTGTCTGCCAATGCCCACAAGCAGCGTGTTCCTTGGGCAGTGATTTTTATTTATAAAGTGCCAAACCCCAATCCCTGATGCACTCGAGTGCTGAAGAGACCTTTTAATTCCTGTCAGCCTTGGAGGATGGGCTGGAGAGGACAAAGGGCAGGATCTGCTAATCATCCCTTATTCCTCAGGAGGCAGAGACTCCTTCTGGCTGTTCATGTGTGGGCTGGAGACAGCTTCCCTCGGAGGGAAAACGTCGGGTTCATGTTCTACAGAACATTTTGTTCTTAAAAAAAATCTTTACCCAGAAAAGAGCCTAAGAGCTAATTAATGATAATTTGGTTTTTGGTGTGGGGGCTGTATGTGGAGGAGGAGGAAGGGTGTTGGCTTTTTGAGGGTGAAAGTTTCCCTTTTCACCTGCACTGAAGTTGGGGCTCTGCTCTGAGCCAGGAGCAGGGCTGTTATTTGTGTATTCACTCCATTTATGCAAACAGGGCCCACATTTGTATGCTGGGCTGTGCTGCAGCCTGTGAAAATGTGAAATTCAACAGCAGAGAAAAGGGCACTGGCACGGGGCAGATGCTCCTCTAGCTCTGCATCATTTAATTACTGCTGCTGCTGTGAGTGATCTGTGCTCTCCCCTTGCCTCACCTCGGGGGTTCAGTGAATGAAACCAGGAGCAATTAGGAACTGAGAGCTGCTCTGTGCCACCAGAGGCAGGGACAGAAACCTAATGAGGCTGCAGAGTTTTCGTCACTGGCTTCTTGGGGCTTGGGCTCGGTGGGGTCAGTGGCACGTGGGAGCTGGCTGTAGGCATGGAAGGGGTTTGGGAATGTGGCTGCTTGGATTTAACCCTCTGAGGTTGCTCCAGTAAATAGTTCTGTACCAGTTGTGATGTTTTTCTTGCAGCTCTCTCCACTCTGGGACCTGTTTTGCCTTGCAATGGTTGAGCTCACTTGAAAAAGGGGATTTTTTTTCAGGTTGGACGGAGCTTGGAGCAACCTGGGATAGTGGAAAGTGCCCCTGCCTAGGACTGGATAATCTTTAAGGTTCCTTCCAACCCAAACCATTTTATTCTATTTATGCTAATTCTGCCCTTGGTCTTTACCCAAAGCTTCCTCTCACGAGTTCAGGCAGCCTCTCTTGCCTGTTTTGAAATCTCAGGTTATATTGAGTTTACTGGAGTTTGGGAGATGTTTCTTCCTCACCAGAAGACACTGATTTTCCTTCCAGGCAATCTCACAGTAACTCTTAAACCTCCCTCCTTCACAGTGCCCGGAGTTCTGGGAGCCTGTGTTTAAAGAGAATGGATTGAGAGCTTGGCTGTAACAAATGGATTTTACATTTTGTGCCATCAGTTTTTTTCCCCACTAATGGTCTGTCCTTAATCTTGTCAGAGACAAGCACCCAAAAGATTAAGAGTTTAATTCTCTATACATCAAATTAACAGGGAACTACCAGAGCACTGTGGAGTGGCCTCATCAGGATGAGACAGAGGCACGAGCATGAGAAATGCGAGTTCTGAAGCAATTTGGGGAGCAGAGCACAGGCTGATTTTCCCCATCCCCTGCCCCTCTCCCTGCACTCCTCCATCTCTCCCAGCAGCTGCTGCCTTCCTCGGGCCGTGCTGGTGATGGATTTCCCTGTCCTGGCTGGCAGAGCCCCTCTGCACACCCCAACCCCTCGGTGTCCCTGACCCCAGTCCAGCCACAGCTCCTGGATGGGAACCTGTCCTTGGGAAGGGTCTCCTCAGCAGGATTTTCTCCTTTGCAGTTGTTGTTGTTGTTGTTTAGGAGCACGTTTGTGCTGCAGAGGGAGGGCACACCCAGTGTGGGGTGCCAGGGTTTGTCCTCATTTTGGGCTGGTTTTGACCCTTTGGCCTCCGCTGCCCTGGAATAACAATATTCCCTTTTCTTCCCAGCAGTTTTGTGGATTCCTCCAGCAGTCCTGGCACACACCACAGTGATTTTTGTTCCTTTTGTTCTTTGTATGACTAAGCAGTGACGCAGCTGTGCCTAACACAAGGCCATAACTCAGTGCTTGCTGTGGTTTAATATTCTTATTTTCCAGGCGGTTTTACTGTCCCCCCAGTGTTTCTGATATATGCTGGCTAATTTAATTTTGCTCCTATTTTTATTTACTCTGTAATTCTGTTGTGGATTTTTTTCCCTTGCCCATTGTTTACATCAGTTTTTTAATTTTTTTGTATTTTCCATGTGACCTCCTCCACTTTCCTTTCAACCAAACTCATGTGCGTGCGTATCATGTGAATTTGTCATGTGGCTTGCATGGTGCTGATGATGTCGTCCTCGCTGGTGAACAGAAGGTAAAATACTTTGTTCTGATTGGTTGCCTAGATTTTTGGGGTGAGGATTCCCCTGTGGGATCTCCAGATTCCAAAAAAAAAAAAATCCTTTCCCACCGAGCCTTTTTGGAGGAGTTGCTCGTCACTGTCTGCATGGGAAGAACTCGACTTCAGGCTGCTGCATTGAGCTGGAAAAAACTTGCAGGGGAAAACAGGAAAAAAAACCCCCAAAAAATCACCTGGCTCAGTCATTTGCTACTTCATTGTCAGAGTCCAGCAAGGAACTGTCCTAGGAAGGTGCTAAAAAACCACAAGAATGAACACCAAAGGTCAAAATCCTTTTGCCTCTCAGGGTACCAAGCACAGACTCAAATTTGAGGGGAAATTAGGGCTCAGATCCTGGGAGCACTCTCTCTCCTGTTGCTTTAGCAGCACTTTGACCCTATAAAATCCACATTATAGAGAGATATGTGCACACGTCCACACTGTACACGTTTAACAGCCTTCCACAATAATCCTGAATTCTCTGTCCCTGAACTCTGCTTACTGGGAAGCGTGTCACCATTTGATTTAAGAAATAATTTTCTTTTTATTGTGAGTGAAACTTCAGCATAGCTGGCATGAGAGCTGTATTATCAAATACTCTCTATAAAATGCTGTTATAAAATACTCTCCCTATATAAAATGCTACATATAAACACATTTAAAATAGCACACACAGAGTTCCTGATGGGAGCCAGACCTCACACAATTCTCATCAGAGGTGCTGCTGCACTTTTCCTGCCAGAGCCCCTCGTTCCTCCCACGGAGTCTCTGGGAGCCTGGCAAGGCTTGAACCTGAGCTCAGCTCTCAGGAGCTGCTGATCCCCATCCAATCAAGAAGCAAATGACTGAGCCTGGATTCATGGAGATGGAATCTCCCAGCAAAGTGTGGGGTAGCGAAGAACAATTCCTGCAGCGTGATTTTTACAGCTTCACTCTGTGCACGATCCGAGCGGGGGGAGGGAGGGAAGCTCCTGCTTTTCTGCTGCCCCAGCCAAAGAAGGAATTGTGAGAACCAGGGAGCAATTGGCTTTTTACAATCCAGGAGTTCTGGAATCACCTTTTTGTCCAGGACCACCCGCAGGAAAAGATTTAGGCTGGGGTTTGCCAGGAAAACAAAACTAACACCAGTAACCTTCCCACGTGAGTGCATGCACAGAAGAACCCTGTCCCCGGTCTCTTCCCTCTGCTGGAATTCCAGGAGGATGGGAGACTTGGCTGTCTCGTTTCTGCACGTTCTGGTTTTGTTCCTTCTTTCTGCTGCTGGTGTTTGCTTCCCTCGTGTGCCCCCTGACCCCCAGCCTGTTCTTTCTCAGTGTTTTTGCCCTCGTGGAGGCTCTCCCTGGTGTCTGTTCCCAGTCCTGTTTACGTGGTGCTCAAGGATTGCAGAAATCAGCCCTTTCCCCATTCCTCTGCTGCAGAAATTGCCAGTTTTCCTCTCTGAGCACAGCAGGGTGCAGGACCTTTCCTTGCTGCCAGCTGGGCAAGGATTTAAGCTCAGTTTAAAGTGCAGATTTTTCATGGTCTCTTCTCTCCCCACCTCAGGTTGTGCCCACTCCCGGTGCTTGTGGCACCCTCTGAAAAACATAATAAAACCAAGAATTTCTGAAATCCAGCAGACCAGTGTTAGGGCAGGGAAGCACTGAATAGAAACCAAAGGGTTGAGAGGATACCAGGAAACATTTCCTGTTTCCCTGCAGCAGGAGATGATTGGTGCTAATGGCTTAGCAGGGAGTGGATGAAAAATAAATTGGAAATGTAATGGCTCAGCTCCCCTCCCTCCAGCAGGTTTGGGAAGCCATTCAGGCTTTGGGAGCCTGGAGAAAAGTCCTTATTTCACTGATCAGACTCACCCTGAGTTCATCTGGAGCCCAGGCAGGGGATGGCTGAGCTCCCCTGGACCATGAGCTGGATGGGCTCTCCTGGATTCCCAGCACAGCGAAGGCTGCTGCCTTCCTCCCAGTTAAACCTGGATGCTGGGAAGGAAGGCACAGCTTCTCCACAGGTGAAGCACCTGTTTGGGGCCTTTTTTCCTTGGCTGAGTGTCCTGGGGGTGAAGTTTGAGCATGGCTCAGCCTCAGTCCCTCAGCGTTGTCCCTGGGAGCACAAGGTCCTGCACCCCTCCTGCACAGAGAGGACTGAACTCGGATATTTGAGGATTATACAGAGGAAGCCTGGGCTGTGGGGAGCTGCTGGCTCTCACCCAGCCCAGCAGCAGCATCATGTGGGGTCCTTAAAGGATGTGAGGAGGGTGGGACAGGCCGATTTCTGCCGTGTGTGAGTGGGAGCTGCCCTGGCATGAGGCAGCCCTGTGCTGCAGGGAGGATGCATGGCTGAGCATGAGTTCCTCCTCTAACCTGCCTCTGACCACCTTCTCTCTTCAGCTACTCACATTTTCACTCATTATAGGGTTGCTGATTCTGCTGGACTAAACTTTTCCCACTAAACTTCTTCCTCCTCTGTTTGACACACTAACCCAGTTTTAATTTTACAGCCCTGTGTCTGGATTGCATCCACCTGCTTGAGATAAATTAAATAAATATGTATTTATGGAGAGAAAACTATTCTTTGCCAGGGCTTGCACTGCTCCACCTGTTGGTTTTCAGCCCTTAGGAGTGTTCTTTTATTTGAAGAGAAATGTTTCTCAAAGCAGAAATGGATTTAAACTATTGGGGGAGGAAGGAGTGAATCAGGAGCTAGAAATTAGGTAATTCAAAGTGAAGAAAAGGAAGAAAAGTTACAGCAGAGCAGGTAATTAATCATGGGAATGGCTGTGTCTAAAGTACAGCAGCATCTCTGACATTTAAAATCAAGAATAAGCATCTTTTCAAAGGATGTTCCTATTAGTCTGGCTGCTCAATCACTGAGAAAAAAATTCCAGCCTGTGTTAGATAAAAGGTCAGATTCTGTAAGTGCAGTGTTCCCTTAGCACTTCAAAATCTCTGTACTCATTACTGATTATCTCTGAGAGGAGGCAGGGAAAGGACCAAGGAGATGCTGCTCTTGTTCTGTCCATCTGCCACAAACAGGGCAGGGATTCAGCCCTGCTGCTCGGGGGGTCTCAGGGGCTCAGGGCTCACCCAGAGCAGTGGCCAGGAGTGCCCCTACCTGCTCTGGGAGCTGCTTTGGGGCTCAAAATGACAGAACCAGGCACTGGCTCCTGGGTTCTGTGAATTATTGGTGACTAAGCACAGTTATTGCAGAACAGCTCCTTCCAGTCACCTGCACTGTCAGAAGCAGGGATTTTGTGGTGCTCTTTGTCTTTTGGGATTGAGGGGAAAAATATAATTGTTTGTTTAACTGATGTGTTCAATATGCCCAGGTGAGGGTGAAGTTTTCCTGTTTATCTGTGCCTTAAACCAGCCTTGTGTCACCTTTTTATGTTCAGTGTACACTGAGAAAGCTGTCCCAGGGTGGAATCCACATCTGGAATGTCCAGGGGGGTGTGGGAGCCTTGTAATGGGGATAAAGGCAGAGGAAAGGATTTGGAAAAGCAAAATATAACCTGGGAAGAAGGAGTGTTGGCTCTCTACAGCTGTCAGAGGAGTTGCTGTGTTGTGAAACACAAATCTGTGTGTGCCACACTCCTGGAGTGTGACTGATTCCCTTCTTGGAGCAGTGCAAGGAAATGGACTGCACCTTCAATCACAGTTTCAGCCCGGGTCTTGCAGTTTTCCCACTGGTATTTCACCAAAAAATTGTCCTCATACTCCTTTGAAAGGGAGGAGAGAGGGGAAAGGGCTTCAAATTCCTTCTGAAGATGCACTTTTGAAGGATGCTGGAAGATGAACCTTCCTCTGGCCCCTCAGGAATGCCTGTGCTGCCCACGAGCAGCTGAACACAAATCCAGGGGGGTGTAAATATGGAATCAGAGCTTCTGTAGTTGGCATTTTTAGCAGAGGTGCAGGGTGGGATTGGGATCCTCCCATGGCGTGGAGGAATTGAGGAATTGAGTAGGAAAAGCAGTTTGGGAGCTGTGGGTTGCAGGGATGGGGCTGTCAGTCATTGTGCCCTGCAGAAGGAAAGGACATTTCCATTTTCTGCTGATGGCAGGGCTGCAGTTTGGGAAATGATAGACTTTTTCTCCTAAAAATGGTTATTCCAGGAGACTGAAGGGGTCCAGGTCCCTCTGGTACCCACTGGAGTTCCACCAGTGCAGGCTGAGTGAGAGGATGTGCTCTGGGGTTCTGCTCAGTGTTTTCACCCTCATTTAAGCGGTCTCTGCTCCAGCAGCTCCAGAACCCCTAAACAAATTCCAAGTGCAGACCTGGGTCTGTGTGAGAGGCACAAGGTCCTTTTCAGTGATGCTCTTTCCATCCCCAGCCCACAGGAGCAGCCACAGAGCCCTTCCTGACGTTTGCCAGGTGCTTCACAGCACTTCCTACAACAAAAGCAGCGAGGAATTGGTCACTGCTTGGGGATATTCTTGGGGGAGGGTGGCATCTCCTTCACTCTGACTCCGTTCCAGCACACACAAAAACGGAAATTTGGTGTTGCAAATGCAAGGAATACTTGGGTATGGCAAATATTTGTACCCCAAACACACGGGGTCCTCTGTGTTTGGGTCAGCTGGTACCCTGAGCTGAGGATAATGAAATATTTTTCTGATTTTGATGAGTACTTTTTCCTTGATAATACTTCTTTTTTTCCCACAAATAACCCTGAATCCCCGTTGTTGCAGGGGAACCCAGCGCCCCCAAGCTGGAAGGGCACATAGGAGAGGATGGAAACTCCATCAAAGTGAACGTCATCAAGCAGGATGATGGTGGCTCCCCCATCAGGCACTACCTGATCAAGTACAAAGCTGTAAGTGTGGCACTGAGCTGCTCTGGGCTCACGGGGCTCTTGGAGGGGGTGAATTTAAGAAAGAAATCTCTGTCACTCAGATGGTTTAAATGTGACGTGCTGAGATATGAAAGAGCACTTCTGCAGGGCAGAGAGGTACAGAAATTGCAGGTTTTGCCCTCTGAAAATAGTTTAGTGATGGGGCAAAGATGAGAGGAGGAAGTGAGGGGATTTCTTCTCAGAAAACAGGATTCTGAGCAGGAGAGAGGCTGCTTTGGCATCTCATCCTCTCCACTCAGAGCCAACAGCAGGTGAAGGTTTCACTGAATCCCAGAACAGCTGGGGATGGAGGGAGCTCTGGAAGTCACCCAGTGCAGCCCCCTGCCAAGGCCAGACGTGTGCAGCTGGGTTTGGGATGTCTCCAGAGAGGGAAACTCTTCTGGGTGCCTGGTCCAGTGCTGTGCCACTCCATGGGAAGAAGTTCTGCTTCATGTTGGGGTGGAACTCGCTGTGTTTTAGTCCATGGCCTGTGAGCAGAGCCTGGCCCATCCCTGGCACCCCTCGGGGGTGTCTCTGTGGAGTGCTGGTGCTGCTGTGTTGTAGAACAGAACTGATGCCTTTTTTTTGGTCTTAAAATCAAGAGCCAAACACGGTTAGAGGGGAAAAAGGGATTTTACCTTGGGATTTATTTGAAGGATCCTTGGTGCACTCTGTCCAGGTGGAGCACGCTGGAATGCACATCCAAATGCACATCCAAATGCACA
>VZRV01004693.1:17210-32405 GCA_013398115.1 Falcunculus frontatus | reverse complement strand
GAGGAACCTTCCCCCCCTGGACAGGCCTATCTTAGTTTACAAAATGTGTTCCAGAGAAGGCCTTGATGTCTGAGGCTTCTGAGATGTTTGGTCTCCTGGCTTAAGGGAATCCTGGGCCTATGCTGGTTATCAAACCTGAACAATTAGAAATACGTGGGCTCAAAGGCCCTTAAGAATACATAAAAGTTATACAAAAGAGTATATAGAGGGGGTATATATAAAAAGCAAAAAAAAAGCATCATGGCATCAGAACGAATTACAGCTTGCTGTACATCAGCTAACACAGAACAAATGGAGATTGTTCTACAGAAGCTTAAACAGTATAAATACCTGTTCCCCTTCCAATAAAATGCCCTTACACGATGGATGCCTGCTCCCTACACTTCAGTCCCTGTCCCTGCTGTTTCCCTGGGGTTCTCCTGACGCTGTCCCCTCCATCCCTTCCCTGCAGAAACACTCCTCGGAGTGGAAGCCCGAGATCCGGCTGCCGTCGGGCAGCGACCACGTGATGCTCAAGTCTCTGGACTGGAACGCTGACTACGAGGTGTACGTGATAGCAGAGAACCAGCAGGGCAAGTCCAAGCCAGCCCACTACGCCTTCCGCACCTCGGCGCAGCCCACCGTCATCCCAGGTACCGCTGCTCCGCCTTCCCCGCGGACTCTGCTGCCCCTTAATGCCACAGAGCCGCCCCTAATGCGCCCCAGTAACCCTGGCAGCTCGCTTGCTTGAAGCCCCATTCTCTCACGGGATGGTTCCCCCACCCAAAGCTGAGGGTGTTGGCTGTGTCCATCCCCGTGGCAGGCATGTCCGGCGTTGGTGGGAGAGCTCCCTGGCAAACCCCTGCCTCGCTGTTCCCAGGGAATGCTGGCTCCGTGTGGCAGGGGAGGAGAAGCTTTCTGAGAGCAGAAAGCGGAATTCCCGTTTTAAACTCGGAACAAGACCTTTCAGCTCGGCAGGGTGATGCTTTCCACAAGGCAGGTTTCCCTCCCAAATCGCCCTTCCTGCTTGTTTGTCCGTCTTTGGAGGGATAAAGGCATCAGGAGTTTGCTGGCAGTTGGAAGAGGAGGCAGGGAAAATCTTTCTCTGAGCGTTTTTTAGTTGGAATTACCAAATGACAGTGATTTTCAAACAGCAACACTTTCATCTTGGGGAGGGCATTAGGGAAAAATAACTCAAAAGCTTTAGGATGCTGCTGGAAGCTCTTAAGACAGACTGTACTTATTAGTGTGCTCAAAAAGTGAGGGATAAGGACAATTACTGCAAAAAGCAAGCAGAACTCTCGGCTGGGAAACTGGAATTGAGCAGTTTGTGGCAATCTGTTGAAAGGACAGTTAGGGTTTCTTTTCTACATGTGGGCATTTAAAAAAGGGAGGGGGGGAAACCCACAGAAAGCAACCAAAACTTGAGGAGGGGATTGCTGGAGTAGCTGTAAAATAAAGTTGTGGTGGTTAAAGACAGAGGGATGCTGAGTCAAGTCCTCCCTGCACCCCCAGGGTTGGTGCTGCCAGCCCATGCTGAGGGGATCGACTTGATTTCATTCTGTCTCATGTTTTTTTCTCAAAACCAGAGAGTTTCCTTCAGTCTCTCCCTGAGAATTCAGTCCCTGCCCTGCTCCCCTGTGCCCATTCCCAGGCTGAAGGAAACAGCTCAGACCCTGTGGCAATGCTGAAATCCCCCTGGGCTGAGGCAGATCACGTTGTTGAGCACAGAAATGGGTGACTTTGGGCTGGAAAAGTGGGACTGGATGTGAGGAGGAGGGAGATGGGGCAAAGGAGAGACTGGGGGGGTGCTTGAACAGGGAGCAGTTTTGGGTGGAAGGACCCTCAGTAACTCATTAAGCAACTCACTCTGTGATTCTCATTTCCAACACCTCTAATCCTTGCTTCCCCCTCTGAGCCCTTTAAATCCAGTGGTAACATGTGCAGGAACCCTCTAAAAAATGGGGGAAACCCCAGTTTGTTATCCCAGGTGAAACTTCTCTGGCCTCTCTGAAGTTAATCCTCGCTTAGCTTGGTGTGAAGCACAGGAGGATTTGGGATCTGAGGCTGCCACTCCAGTGCTGCACTTTGGAAAAGCAGTTTTGGGGAGGGCAGGGTTGCCCCAGCAGCTGGAATTCAGCTGCTCCTCAGACAGTGCTGTGTCCCTGTGCAGTGATGGGATTATTGCTGGGTTTGTGACTCTTTCTCCAGGGTTTTTTGTCATTTTGGCCTTCCAAGGTGTTCCCCAATCCCCAAACTGATAACACTGAGGGAAATATTTCCAGGGCCAGGTTGTTTTTTTCTCTGCTGTGCAGCCCCAAAGGTTTCATTGCCAAACTGCAGCAGGAAGAGGCTCTGTGTGTTCCTTTCCTTTGCTTGTTTTTGTGGCATTTCTGTGTTTTTCTCTCAAAATGAGCTCTGCAGGAGTCAGGGCCAGTGCTGGAACACGGCATTGCTGTGTCTCACAGCAATAACCAGGGATTCCCTGCAGTAAAAAGTGCATTTATTGTGTAGAGTCCTTGGTTCCCCTCACCTGTGCAGAGGCCTCAGGGTGCCTGGAAGGATGTTATTTTCAGAAATAATAATAATAATAATAATCATCATCACACTGGCACTGGAGTAGCTCCCAAGCAGCCAGGAGGCTGAATGGCAAAGCCAGAGAATTCCTGAGACCTTGGTGCTCCCTCAGGACATTGTGGCTGTGTTCCCCAGGCTTTGGGGAAGGGCTTGGACAGGCAGGTGGATTCTGTGCTGCACCAGAGCTGTTCTTGTTCTCCTTTTCTCCCTGTGCAGAGGCAGCGTTGTGCTCTCACCCCAGACCCCCATCTCCCTGTGTTTCTCGCCGAGCCCCTTCTGTCCCATCATTTTTAATCTCATTTGCTTGCAAACCCCACCCACCCTGCCTTGGACCCTGCTCTGCAGCTTTGGGCTTTGCTGAGCTTCTGACCCTTTTGTGCTGAATGTGCTGCTCCTGGAACCCTGAGCCATTTTAATTTACGAGATTAAATAAAACCTTGGATTCTTATGTTTTCTGTATTTATGACCTAATTTTTTTTATCTATTTTTCTCTCTCTTTCTCTCTCTCTCTCTCTTTCTTTCTTTTTTTCTTCCTCTCTTCTTTTCTTTCCCTCCCCTCTCCCTTTTCCCCTGACTCCTTTCCTATGTCTGTCATCCATGGTCACCTTGGATCTCACGGGAAACATCCACGCTTGCCACATGCACCAAATTTGTTTTTAAAACAACCATATCCCCCCCTCCTGGGAACCACTGTCTGGCACCTGCAGCGACCTTGGGAAGTCCATCAGCATCGTCCTCCTTTGTCTCATTGCTTCTTTCTGCAGTGACTCTGCTTTTGCTCTGTTAGAAACTTAAAGAAAGAGTCCAAATAAAGCAATATTTGCTTGGGAAGGCCTGGGTCCCAGCAAGGTGTGAAAGGAGATAACTTTGCTTCAGAGGATCGTGTCAGTTCAGAGAAAAAAAAAAAAGAAACAAACACAGAACACTTTAAAAAAAATGTTTAATTTGAAAGAGTCAGTATTTTGTAACAAGGAAAGAAAGGTTTAAGCCAAGTTTTTTCTCTTTAACATTTTTTTTGTTACTTGTAATGAATTTGCCCTTTTAAATGGATGGAAAGAAAGATTTTTTTTTTGTGTTGTTCGCTTGCTGTTTTCATCAAAGGAAGGTGCAATGCTGAAAGCCTTTAAGATCCTGCTTTTTACTGATTTCTCTGCACATCTGGTGCTGATCTTGTGCAAAAGGAGGCCCCATCCACAAACCCAAACCCACAGACTGTAAAAAGAAAGAGAAGATTTGTCAGAGACCATCCTGCTGATTGCCCAGATGTCTCTGGGGGCTTTTGCATGTGGATTCCAATGTCTGGAAGGTTTTCCTGCTGTGCTGCTCTGACTCTAAACATCTGCTGGGAATCACACTGGGGGCACTGCTGCTTTTCCTTCTCCTCGTGCTCGAGTCCTTGTCACTCCCTCGTGTGCAGATCCCTCCTGGCCCACAGTGGAGCTGGGCACACACAGCCCATGGACACACAAATTTCCAGTGCTTCTCTAACATTCCCTGGTCTTCCACTGCTGTGTTAGCACAGAGAGATCCCTTTCCTTGCTGTTCTGACAGAAAATCTTAGCTTGGATCAAGTTACCTGACCAGCAAAATTATTATTACTCATCCTGAATAATATTTGTGGTTAACTGTGCATGTGACAGGATTAACCCGTGGTCTGAACTGCAGTAGAACCATCTTTGTGAGCAAATTCTGGGAATTTCCTCCAACAAACTTCAGATGATTTTTGTCTTTGTTTCTTTAAGAAAAAAAACCAGAACTCCCCACCCCCCAAAAAAACCCCACACCAAAAAAAAAAACACAGAAAACAACCCCAGTGAATTCTTTGTGATAGGAAATCCATTGGGATAGGAAATCCATCCCCTCTGATGCTCTCCTAAAATCTGGGGTCTCTCCCTTGCTGAAGTCTGTCCAGAATGTCTCAAACCCTCTCGGCTGGGTGGGGTTCATCTTCCTGACAAAATTCTCAAGGGACAAACAAAATCCTGCCCTCACTCGTGTCTGACTCTGCCTTTTATGCTCTGCTGTGTTTGTTCAGACCTTGTTCCTTATGAGCTGTGAACTTTTCTGTCTGAATTGTAAATGAAAACTCGGTGCAGGTGTCACACACAAAAGCCTGTGGATTTCTTTTTTTTTTTTTTTTACAAAAACCCCCTCATTTCCAGTGTTGTAGTGTGTAGACACTTTGTTAGAGCTTTGGAGTTTACTGAAGTGCAGCAAAATAATCCTAATACTAAAACATGGTGTGATTTCCCCTCTAACTGGATTAATTGAGTTCATTTGTAGGTCTGGGATCAGCTTTTTGTGGGTTTCCCCTTATCCACAGAGGGAGGTCACTGCCTGAGGCTCTGAGATGTTTCTCACCAACATCACAGTTATTAAAATTACCTTTATAACGTTGCCTGGTGTGGTGTGGAGAGAGAGCAGCACCTGTGGGGGTGGTTGTGTCCCAGGAGAGGGGATTTAGGGCAGGGGAGGATTCTCTGTGGCTGAGCCCTGATGAGCAGCTGAGAGATCCTTTATGGGGCTGAAATTAATCCCATACCCAACAGCAAACAGGAACCCACCAGCATGGAATACACTCCAAAAGTGCTTCCTCCTGTTTGTAAAAACAAGGAGCAGAACTGAGGGGTTTTTTTAGCACTAATTAGTGCAGGTTTGTGACACGCCAGGTACCAGAGATCTGTCAGACCCTTGGGGTCTCACGTTCAAGGTGCCAGGCCTTGATGTGTGAGTAAAATAAAATTTAAAAAGAGTTTTTAGACCAGCCAGCTCAGAGAGGAGGCAGAGATTCAGGTCTGGAAGCAGAAGATGCTCAAACACTGGGATTTCCATGCCCCAGGCACCAGCAGCTCCCCTGTGTGGGTGAGGGGCTGCAGAGCCCTGCAGGATTCCTGCAGTTTGTTAAAGCCCCTCTGTGCTCTCTGAGCTGTTTGTCAGAGCATTGTTTGGCTGCTTTCATGGATGGGAATGTTTGGGAATGTCCTGCTGCACCAGGAGCAGCTGCACATCCAGGGTTCTGGGGGGTGAACAGAAGGTTTTACCTAAAAGGTTTTAAAAACACCTTCTCCTGCCTCATGGAGCTGCTGGGGTGGAGTGGGGAGGGGACAGCTGGGGCAGGGTTGGTTTACTGCAGAAAAGAGGATTTTGTTGTCACTCTTGGTGTTCAGCCTGGAGAAGAGAAGACCCAAATGCCCCTTCCAGGACCAGAAGGAGCTGACAGGAAAAATGGAGAGGGAATATTTATAGGGATGGAAGGACAGGGCAAGGGGGAATGGCTTCAAACTGACAGAGGACAGGGTTAGATGGGATCTTGGGAAGGAATTCTTCCCTGTGAAGGTGGGGAGAGGCTGGGATGGAATTCCCAGAGAAGCTGGGGCTGCCCCTGGATTCCTGGCAGTGCCCAAGGCCAGGTTGGAGCAGCCTGGGACAGTGGGAGGTGTCCCTGCCATGGCAGGGGTGGCACTGGATGGGATTTAAGGTCCCTTCCACTCCAGACCATTCCATGATAGTCCCTTTTTTCATCCCTGGGAAGGGAATCGGTCGTAGGAGAACAGCAGAGCTGGAAGGAGCTCTGAGGTCACAACCCAGCAGGATTTTGGGAAAGCCCCAGTGCCCTGTCCTGAGGGAACACTCCCCAGGCTGCTGTGGTGTGTTCCTGGAAACAAGCCCAGCTGGTGAAAGCTGTGTTTGTGTCACTGGCAGAGCTGGTGGCACTGGCACAGAAGGGTCCTGTTCCCCCCCACGAGCTGGGGAGTGCTGAGGGAACAGCTCTGGAAAACCTCCTGCAAAGGAAACCTGAGTGCAAGTGAGAGCTGTTGGCATCCACTGAGAACAAAGAGCTTCTCCCCTGGCTTTTGTTTCTGGATGCTCCAAACGGGGTTTTATTTGTTTTGCTCGTTCTTCTTTCTTTTGCCAAATCCTGTAGGGCCTTTGAAATGCCTGGAGTCCCCCCCCTGCTTCTCTGCATCCCTTTTTGTCTCTTTGCCTGTGCCTGAACGTTCTCTAGCTGAGACCCCCACCAGGAAGCCACAGCTGAGCTCTCTCTGACAGGGCAGTTTTTGTACAAAGAGTAAAAGTGATGGGTGATTTTACTGTGCACTGTGAATGAGGGTGATTAGAAAAGCCAGTCTTGCAGGAAGCTCATTTTCCATTGGAAAACATAATTTGTAATTAATAAATTCTTCACTTCTTTAGAATTAAGGACTCCAGAAGTTCTTTAATGGTTTGTGTTTCCTTATTTAACTGGGGGAAATGTTATTCCTCTTAGTCCTGAGAATGGCAGAAGGGGGTTAATGGAAAGGTTGGATGTGCTCTGGATCAGGTCAGAAATGTCCAACATCTTTTTATTACATTTATTTCACACACACAGTGTGAGCAGCTGCTGCTCCACAGCCCGTTTATTTATCCATTTCCTTTGTACACAGAATTGTTTCAGGCCCCAGCAAACCCTTTAGGAACGTCTAAATATTAGTTTCAATAAGTACAACATAAATCCAGCTACAGGATGGAGGGAATGGTTCTTGAAAGTATTTGTAGATCAATTTAATTTAATCAGATGGGACAGTCTGAAAAGAATAATCCCCACTATGATTCCTGCATTTTATAGCAACAGCAGAATTCCTTTACAAGGAAAAAGAAAGGCAGCACCAAGAGCCTTCCAAGCTCAGGGGGTCATGGAGGATTTTTATATTATTTCTCCTTATTGCCAGTCCTTGGAAGGTTTAGAACATCAATTCATGCCATGAATTGGGATTTATGAAACCACAACTAATGGAAAAGGTTGGAAAGGTCCTGCAAATTGCAAGGCTCCCTTACCAGCCTAGAAACCCAAATTGCAGGCAGTTCCCTTGGCCCCATTTCATTGTCTGAGGTGTAAAATCCCAGAATAGCACAAAACCAGGGCCATTCCTCTGCAGACTCGCCCTGGTTCTCCCCACCTCCATCCTCCTCCTCCTCCCGGGGCAGAGGAGCAGGGCAGGGTCTGGAGGGGAGGGTGGGACCTGCTCAGGGCTCTCCCTGGGTGTTTGGGGGAGCAGAGGGGTCTGTGGCTGTCACAGCAGGAATTTGGGGGGCTGGCAGCTCCTGGAAAAGCTGGAGGGGGGGGGAAAGGAAGCAAAGAGCAGGACTCTGGTGCGAGTGGAATTTTCCAGAAGGGGAAAATTCCAGCTCCCTCCAGCTCTGGAGGCTCCCAGGGGACTGTGATCCTGTGCTCCTGCCTGGGACGCTGCCCTTGGCTCACCTTCTGCCAAGGAGCCCCTTCCCAGAGGGGGGATGTGGATGGGGAATGTGCCACAGCTCCAGGAGCACGTCACTTAGGGAATAATCCACGCAAGGATCCTGAACTCATTAAAAGAGGGAAAATCCGTGCCCTCCTCACTCCCTGCAGGCATCAGAGGGTGATTAATTCATGTAATTGTGCAGCTTGCTGCCAGGGGCTGGGCTGTGGGACTGGACTCGTGGTCCCAGTGTCAGCCAGGTGCCTCAGAGTGGCTTTTCTGTACTTTTCCTGCTGGAATCTGCATTCCTGGATCCATCTCGGGGTCACAAAATGAAGCACCACCTCTCTGCTCCAGGCTAAGGGTGCTCTGCCTCCTGTTTTTAAACAGAGAGATTCGTGGCTGAGGGTGTGGCTCTGTCTGGAGCCCTGGGAAGGGCTTTTCACCCACCAAAGTCCACATAAATGGGGCTGAGGGGATAAAGGGGCTTTGCTGGGGGGTTCTGCAAAGCACAGATTCCAAGGGTTTGGGGTTCCAGGGGCTGTGGCAGTGAGAGGCTGGGGAGCCACGGACACATTCTGGAGAGCTGGGTCTCACCTGAGCTCCAGGGAGGGGTTTAACTCAGTTTCACCCCCTCAGGGGCTCACCAGCACTCAGCATCGCCCAGTGTTTTGTATCCCAGCAGGAAAAATCCTGCTGCAAAGTCTGGGCTTTGCTTCCACTGGTCCTTGGGCCAGGCTGGCAGTGCCAGAGCCACTCTGGACCTTCCTCTTGAGGAGGAGGAGGAGGTGGGAAGCAGGAGGGGATTCTGCAGTTTGCTTCCTAGGCTTTATCCCAACAGGCATGGGAAAAGCCCATCAGGTCCATCCTTTCAGAGAGGTTATCTGTAGGAAAAAGCACAGGTTATTGCACAGGGCTGGAGAGGGGCTGGGCTCCTAAAAGCAGCTGAAGTGCAGCCAAGGCTGAGCCCTGACACCCCCAAGGTTTAACCCGAACGCCTTCTCTCTTCTCTCCCTTGGTCTCTGAAGCCAGCACCAGCCCTGCCTCGGGCCTGGGCACTGCTGCCATCATTGGCATCCTCGTGGTGGTCTTCGTGGCACTGCTGGTGGCCGTGGATGTCACCTGCTACTTCCTGAACAAGTGCGGGCTGCTCATGTGCATCGCCGTCAACCTGTGCGGCAAATCCGGCCCCGGGGCCAAGGGCAAGGACATGGAGGAGGGGAAAGCAGCCTTCTCGTGAGTACTGCCCCTCACATCCCTCCCTCTGGGCTCAGCTCACGGAACAGGAGCTGCCTCCGGGAGCTGCAGCCCCTCATCTCTGTGGGGAGGGTGCTGGGCTTTTGCTTTGTGCTTCCAGGAAGGTGTTTGTGGAGTTGTTCCTCTGGTTTTTTGTCTCATTCCTCTTGGTAGCCATCAGATAGGTGGCCTGAGTGCTGGGCACACCAGTGCTGGGCACACCAGTGCTGGGCACACCAGTGCTGGGCACACCAGTGCTGAACACACCAGTGCTGGGCACACCAGTGCTGAACACCCCAGTGCTGGGCACACCAGTGCTGAACACACCAGTGCTGGACACACCAGTGCTGGACACACCAATGCTGAACACACCAGTGCTGGACACACCAGTGCTGGGCACACCAGTGCTGAACACACCAGTGCTGGGCACACCAGTGCTGAACACCCCAGTGCTGGGCACACCAGTGCTGAACACACCAGTGCTGGACACACCAGTGCTGGGCACCCCAGTGCTGGGCACACCAGTGCTGGGCACACCAGTGCTGAACACCCCAGTGCTGGACACCACCCCGGAGCCGTGTGCTGGGGGAGTCTGTGGAAGGAGGAGTGACCCCAAGGAGCGCTCCCCACTCAGCCCCATGTGTCTGTCTCTCACTGTGGACGTTTGCAGCCTGTCTTTGCAGGAGGAGCCCATCCCTCCCCATGCCATTCCCTCGTTACAGGAAGGATGAGTCCAAGGAGCCCATCGTGGAGGTGCGGACGGAGGAGGAGAGGACCCCCAACCACGATGGGGGGAAGCACACGGAGCCCAACGAGACCACGCCGCTGACAGAGCCAGAGTATGTGGCCTTAGCCAGCCCTAGCACAGGGTCACTGCATTGCCCTCAGCTGCCCTAATCCCTCAGGAACACAAGTTAGGGCAGGAAGAGAGGAAGAAAGGTAAAATCTCAACTTGCCAGTGAGGAAGTGCCTCCTCTCAAGCTTCAGTGGCTCCTGTTTGCAGCACTGGAAGGGAAAGGGGAAGGAAGCAGTGTTTCTTGAACAGCTCTGCCAGTGTGTCCAGTGTGGAGCTCCAGCACTGTCCAGGCTCACTGCAAAGGATCCAGAGCAAAATCAGCCCCAGCTGGCAGCGAGCCCTGTCCCAGCAGTGCTGGGTGAGAGCCTGCAGCCATGGGGAGAGATCCTCCTCAGGAGCTGGGCCCTGGATGTGGAGCCATGGCAAGGATGAGCATTCTGAGAGAGAAGTGAGAGCTGAGCTGGGGCCTGAGTCTGAGGAGAAAAGGAGTTGAGGTTTGGTGAGGGCTGTGCAGGCCTTCAGACAAACCTGCAGCAGAAGGACAGGACGAGGTGAGGGGTTGGATTCGGGGTCCCACGCTGGGGCCATGTTGTGTTGGTGACAGGTGGCACAGGGCTGCGGGCTCAGGGAGTTGGCAGAGAGCTGCCTCCTGAGGTCAGGGGCAGAGGCTGAGAGGGAAGTTTTAGGTAAGAGTCTCTGCAAGCTGCCAGGATCCCATTTGCCTCAGCCCAAACACTGCACGTGAACGAGCCATTCCTGCAGGTCACATCCTCTTGGCTTTTTCTCTCTTCCTGATTATCCTCAGCCATCCCAGCCTTTGCATGTCTGACCTCTGCAAGTCTCTGCTCCTGAGTCCCTCTCCATGTCACCTGTGTGTGCTGTCCTCACTCTCCCTCTCTGCCCCCTCTCCCTGCTGTCGTTTCGGGGCTTCATTGTCTCTCTCTCTCTCTCTTTCTCTCTCTCTCGTCCCCGTGTCCCCCTCGCAGGCACCCCGCCGACACCGCGGCCACCGTGGAGGACATGCTGCCTTCTGTCACCACGGGCACCACTAACTCTGACACTATCACTGAAACCTTTGCCACTGCCCAGAACAGCCCCACCAGCGAGACCACCACGCTGACCTCCAGCATTGCCCCGCCGGCCGCGGCCGCTCCCGACGCCAACGCCGCGGCCCCCGGCCAGGCCACCCCGGCCAAAGGCGCCGTCACCACCTCGGCGTCGTCGCCACCACCCTCCTCCACCCCCAAAGTGGCCCCTCTTGTCGATCTCAGCGACACCCCCAGCTCTGCTCCGGCCACCAATAATTTATCTTCAAGTGTCCTGCCGGGGCAGGCCGTGCTCAGCCCCAGCACCGCGGCGGCCGACGCCGCCAAAGCCGGGAACAAGCCGGCCGCCCCCAGCCCTGCCAACCTCACGAGCCCTCCAGCTCCCTCAGAGCCCAAGCAGGAGGTGGCCAAGAGCCCCGAGAAGGAGCCTGTGCAGCCCAGCACAGTGAAGAGCCCAGCGGAGACCCCCAAGAACCCGAGCAACGTGAAGAGCGAGGCTGCCTCGGGCAGCGCCGCCAACCCCTCGCAGAACGAGGACTTTAAAATGGACGAAGGGACCTTCAAGCCACCAGACATTGATCTTGCAAAGGATGTTTTTGCAGCTCTTGGCACTGCTACTCCTCCTGCTGCCAGCGGGGCTGGTGGGCAAGCCCCCGAGCCTGCTGCTGCTGCAGACAGCTCTGCCCCTGCCGCGCCCGCAAAGACCGAGTACGGCCGCCTTTACTCTTGTGTTGGTTGTGTGCTGTGTCCCTCGTGCCCTGGTGCTGTGCTGTGTCCTCTGTTGGGTGTTCTCTTGACTAATCTCACTGTTTCCTGAGCCAACTAACTCACCTGAGAGCCCACAGGGCTTGGCTTGAAGGGTGCCAGGAGGAGAGCAGGAGTGGGCTGTGCCAGGGAGGCAGAGGAAGGGAAGTGGGGGATTTGTCAGAAATGTGTTGTTCTTTAGGCTTTTGTGCAGCTTTGTTTGTCCTGGGTTATTCTTTCGTGGAAGAGAGCAGAAATAGTCCAGTTTGGTGTAAAAGGAAGAGCTTTCCTCAGAGTGCTGAGGTCCTGCAGGTCAATGAGCACAACTCCCCAAATCCCATGTCCTGGCAGGTCAGAGGAGCCTCAGGACCCACTCAGTGTCAGGCTGGTGCCCTGTGGAAGGGTGACAGCATTGGAACCTCTGGATGTTGTCCCCAAGCTGGGCAGGAGAGTGCAAAGAGCACCTGGGGGCTGGGGGAGGGTCCCAGCTGTGCTGCAGATGTTGGGCTCTGGCTGTCACCTCTGGTCACCTCCCTCCCACCTGTGGAAATGTCTGTGACAGAATTCCCGTGTTCCCCTTCCTGCAGCATCCTGGGGAATTCAGGATTCAGCTTCCTGTAGGAACACAGGAAAATGGGATTGCTGCTCAATTGTCAGGCTGTGTGACCAGGGGATTTGGGTGCCAGCACCAAATCCCTCAGCAGCTGTGTGAGTTCATCTCGCTGCTCTTTTTGCAGCTGAGCCCTGAGCCAACCCAGCGCAGGAGAAGCCAAAAACTAAAAAAGATTAACGTAGAGCTGAATGAAGCAGGGTGAGGAGAGCCGAGCTCGGCGTTTGCCTTGGGAAATGCTGGTTTTGCTCTCCCGAGGCGATTCATTTCCAGACAAACACCCTCTCCACCCTCTCCCCATGGCTCACCCAGCCCAGGCTGCGTTCCCCTGCCTCTAAACTGTGCCCTTCTGCTGCTTCTCCCCAGGAAAATGCCCGCCGAGGCCAAAGGAGCCCCGCAGGACAGGAAGAGTCCTCCCGCAGAAGTGAAGACGGTGCCCAACGAAGCCACACAAACAAACGAGAACGAGAGCAAAGCATGATCAGCACCGGCAGAGGGGACGGCAGAAACCTTCACCCGAGCATTGAAATCACAACCCACACACCCATCTCATTCCTCTAGTGTCTGTTGCCTTTTTTTAAAAAGAGAAAAACAAACAAACAAACCAGAAAATGCATAAATGGGGGGAGGGAGGGAATGTCTCTTTTTTTTCCTTTTCTGTTTTTTTTTTTTTAATTTTCTCTTTTCTTTTTGATTTTTTTTTTTTTTTTGGTTGTTTTTGTTTTTTGTTTTTTTTTTTTTTTTTTTTGGTGTGTTGTTTTCAGAGAAGCTAGCNTTTTTTTTTTTTTTGGGTTAGTTTTGGTTTTTGGTTTCTTTGATATTTCTAGAGGTTCTATTCGTTGTGCACTTGCTTTTAAAAAGTAAAACATGTTAAAAACAGGGTTAAACCCGTCACCAAATCAGGGCTCAGCCGGCCCTGTGTATATTCAAACAAGCAAAAATTGCAATGCTGGTTGCAATGTGGTTGGGAAGCTCAAAATCAAGTAGTCCTAGACACAGAAAAAACCACAAAAAAAGACAAAAAAAAATGAAAAGAGACCCTGTTGTTTCCTTTGTTAGTATAGCAGAGATAACCACTGTGCTGCTGGGCACAGCTGGTGCTTAAAGAACAAAGTCCACAATTTATTTTTATACTTTTCAGTCGAGTTTGAAATATGTAAAGCCTCATAAATAAGTTATAATTTCTGTTCACCTTGTATCTGGTCAGTATGCAAAGTGTCTCGAGCTCTTTGTGACTGAATCCTGCTCGCCACGTTAGACCTTTATTTGGGGTTTATTATTATCTATTTTTTAGGAAGAATGCCAAAATTGCAGCTTCGGGGGATGTATTTCAATTTGCAGTATTCAGACTCTACATTTCTTTTTAAATTTTACGTTCAATTTTTTTGTTTTGTTTTGTTTTGCCAACTTGGGTTCTTTCCAGTGTTTACAATTGACAGATATTTTTTTAACTTTTGTTGTGTTGAAATGGATGTGTAAAATAGCTGCCTTGTTTTCTTTTTTTTTCTTTTTTTTTCTTTTGGTTTTTCAGTACATCCAGTCCTGTAGACACTAGGGTAGCAGCATGCTTGCTTTGCAAAGGGAGACATTTTCAACCATGGATGTTTACAGTAGTCGTTTCCCCTTTTCTCTTTTCTTAATTATTGTTATTATTATTATTATTGTTATTATTATTATTATTATTTCTTACTGGAGTAAGAAGAAAAGCGATGCTGGGGTTTGGTTTGGGGTTTTTTTTTGGGGGGTGGGGGTGTTCAAACCACTTGCCACCAGTCAAGGGCTTTAGCCAGCAATCCCCAGGCTCTGCTTGGGCTGAGGGAATTGCTGGAGAAAATCCTTCTGTGCTTAAATTTAGTTCAAAGTCCCTCGCTGGACCTGGGCCTGACTGCATAAGAGAAATATCATCTCTGCTTTTTTAGGACATTCTCCCCTTTCCTTCACGGAACCCTCCCAGAGCTCTGAGGAGCACGAGGGAGGTTGTACAGTTTGGGCTGGTCTGGGCTCAGGTGTGTGGCCAAATCAATCCCTCCTGATTATGGCAGAAAAGTCCAGTTGCAGAAAATCCCAGCTTCAGAAAATCCCGATTTCACAAAATTCCAATTTCAGAAAATACCAACTTTCAGAAAGTATCAGTTTCAGAAAATCCCATTTTGAGAAAATCCCAGTTTGAGAAAATCCCAATTTTCAGAAAATCCCAGTTTGAGAAAATCCCAATTTTCAGAAAATCCCAACTTCAGAAAATCCCAATTTGAGAAAATCCCAATTTTCAGAAAATCCCAGTTTGAGAAAATCCCAATTTTGAGAAAATCCCAGTTTGAGAAAATCCCAATTTGAGAAAATCCCAATTTTCAGAAAATCCCAGTTTCAGAAAATCCCAATTTTCAGAAAATCCCAACTTCAGAAAATCCCAATTTGAGAAAATCCCAATTTTCAGTAAATTCCAATTTTACTAAATTCCTATTTCAGTAAATACCATACCCTCTGACCCTAAAAAAAAACCAAAATAAAAGCGAAGATTTTTTTGCCCAGAGGTGCTGGGCAGATTCCAGACCCTTCCAGCCCCACCAGGTGATCCTTGGAGGTGCCTCCCAAGGGACCCTCCTGGTCCATGCCATCCCCTCCTGGGTGCTGGCTCTGTCCCCAGCCCCTGGAATCGGGAGCAGGGGCTGGAATTCCGTGCCAGGGATGTCCCCTGGCATCCTGCAGAGCTGGGGAAGGGGGCGAGGCAGCAGCTGGGTTAAACTGTGGATGGGGGGAGCTGATTCATGGGATTTCTTATCAGAAATAATGGAGCAACACAGATTTAGGGGTGGGAGAGTTGATTAATTGGATTTATTATCAGGAATCATGGAGCAACGCTGAGATTTGGGGGTGAAAAGGAGCTTTGAGCAGAAGGAAGGCAGAGGAGTGTAGGGAGAGACCAGCCCATTGTATAGAGATGTTCCTCCTGTTGGGGTTTTGGGTTTTATTTCCCTTTTTTTTTTTTTTTTT
>VZRV01004693.1:0-15457 GCA_013398115.1 Falcunculus frontatus | reverse complement strand
GCTCTGTGTGTCCATCCCTAGGGCTGGTGGCACTGCCGTGGCTGTTCCATGTGTCCATCCCCGGGGTTGGCACTGCCGTGGCTGCTCCAGGGCTGGTGGCACTGCCATGGCTCTTCCGTGTGTCCATCCCTAGGGCTGGTGGCACTGCCATGGCTGCTCCAGGGTTGGTGGCACTGCCATGGTGGCTCCATGTGTCCATCCCCAGGGCTGGTGGCACTGCCATGGTGGCTCCATGTGTCCATCCCTAGGGTTGGTGGCACTGCCATGGTGGCTCCATGTGTCCATCCCTAGGGTTGGTGGCACTGCCATGGCTGTTCCATGTGTCCATCCCCAGGGTTGGTGGCACTGCCATGGTGGCTCCATGTGTCCATCCCTAGGGTTGGTGGCACTGCCATGGCTGCTCCATGTGTCCATCCCCAGGGTTGGTGGCACTGCCATGGTGGCTCTGTATGTCCATCCCTAGGGCTGGTGGCACTGCCGTGGCTGCTCCCGGGTTGGTGGCACTGCCATGGTGGCTGCCCCCTGTCCCTCCCCAGTGCCCAGGAGCGGTGCCATCTCGTGCTGCACCATTCGTACAGGTGACAATAGTGCATCCTGCCCGTCAGCTTCCAGAGTGGAGTTTTCTTTTCACACTTTTCTATGGAGCCTTCGAACCCCACATTTGTCACCACCAGGCTGTTTTGGTAGTTGTTCTCAGCCCCTCCATGGCCATCCTTCCCCAGCATTCCCTACTTTTGGGGGCCTTCTATCTTGTTAAAAAAAGAAAAAAACAAAAAATCTTTTTACCGAGTGAAACATCGACTCCACCTTTATCCCCATTCTCACTGGTGTAAATACTGATACTAACTGAGGATTTTGACTTTGCATTCTGTCAGAATACTGTGTTCAAATAAAAATTATGAAAAAAAAAAAAAAAAAAAAGCCGATGCCTGCAGTCTGCCCTTCTTTAGCTGCTCTGCCAGGGCAGCCCCTGGTCCTGCTGCCTCATCCCAACTCAGTGTCACTAACAGCACTTTAAAGCTCATTTCCTTGTCCCTCTATATTTATTTACTTATTTCCTGGAGATAACAAACACAAAAATGCAGTTTCATAGCTGCTGACAAGGTTTTTTTCCCCAATAAAAGGCACTTTTCTGTTGCCTGGCTGTGGAAAGCGTGAGGGGAGTGTTGGGTTAACAGGTGTCCTCTGCCTGGCCTGAGTTGGGTGCCTGAACTTGATAACTGAGGTTTGAATGTAATTAATTTATTCAATTAATTCATTTAAAAGCCTTGATATTTTTTCTAAATTTTAGCTAAAAATTGTCCAGACGCCCAACTTTATAATTTTTTTACTCTGGGGGTTATGGGGAGGGGGGGATTGGCTTATCTTCACAAATTCTGGCAAAAATAGAGTTGATTTTCACATGGAAGATTCCACTTAGGTGAAAAAGAGCTTTATAAAAAACAACTGCTTTCACGTGGGGAAGCATCAACTGACCCAAGCCCCTGGTTGGGGTTAAGGGGGGTTCTGGGGTTGTCTTTTTGGGGTTCCCTGAATGCCCCAGTCCCTGGGCATCCCTGTGCCAGCTGGAAGGAGCCTGTAACCTGCCCTTGCCTGGTTCCCTCCCTGCTGCACCATTTCAGCCTGGGGGAGCTCAGAGGTTCTTCCCTCTCCTTGCAGAGAAGTGAAAAGGGATTTCTCTGCACCCAGAGCTGGGGTTGTGCTGGGTGGCAAAACCACTGACAAATCCTTTATTCCATCTTTATATTTCTTCAGGCATTTTCTCAAGCCTCAGACCTTTTCATTTCCATTTAATTTTAATTTTCCCTCGTCTCTCCCTCTGTTAAGGCCATGGCACCTGACTGGCATCACCTTGGCTGAGTGTGGCTCCTTCACCCCAGGCTGGGCTGAATTTGGGGTAAGTCTGAGCGGGGCTGGGGGGAGGTGGAGGGACATTTTTGTGCTGCTTCTTTCTCTCATCCCTTCTAGAAATTAAAATTAGCTGGCCTTTTAACCAGCTATAAGCATATGAATATCGTGCACATGCTTCAGAGCATCATTTGAAGTGCTTTTTGAAGTATTCAGAGACTAAAGGTGTCTCTTTGCTCTGCACATTTGCTGCACGGTGTGGCTTTATCCCCCAGGTTTTGTGGGATAACCAATAAACCCCAAATATCCTGAGCATCCCAGTGCCCCAGCTACGGCCTCGTGGGTGTTTTTAATTGGGAATTAAAAACATTAATCGTTTTTAATTGGGAATTAAAAACATTAATCGTTTTTAATTTTAAAAAACATCATTTGTTTTTAATTTTAACTGGGCTGGGAACAGCTTCATTAGAGGAAAAAAAAACCTCCTCGGGGATGGGAAGTGGCGTGGGCAGAGCTGAGGGCAGTGAGGGGAGGGAAGGGAATTGTTCGGGCTTGGTGACGAGGCGGGGAAGGGTCACACAGGGGGGGCTCGGTGGTGTCGGAGCTCTTTTCCAGCCGGGATAAACGCGGGAATCTGCGCCGCTTTCCCGCCAAATTGCTGGGTCATTTGCATAACCCCGCCCCTCTCAATCGCATATCCCAGCGCGCTCCTCCGCGTGGCTCCGCCCCCTCATTTGCATCGCCCCGCCCACCCGCGGCTGCGGCGGCGCTCGCGTCCCCCCGGCAACGGCGGCGCGGGTTCGAGGCCCGGCAGCGGCGGGTCCCGCTGTCCGCTCCTGTCCCCGGTGTCCCCCGCTGTCCCCCGGTGTCCCCCGGCCATGCTGCGCGACGAGGACACCGAGGCGGATTTCCAGCGCTTCCTGCGCCGCGTGGATGAAGTGGGTGAGTGCCCGCCGGGAGAACGGCGCGGGGGGGGAGCGGAGGAAGAGGGAGAACCGGGACAAAGGGGGAAATTCCCGCTGTTCCCCGCTCTGCTTCGGTTTGTTCAGGGTTTCCCTGTGAGCTTGGCTGTGGGGAGGCTTTTTTGGGTGCTTAGAGCCTCTTGCTTTTGTGTATTTCCATAACGGTGACAGCAACTGCAGGTGGCTCCTGGAGTCCCAGGAAATCGACTCTGGGAATGTTTCTGTTCATTAAAAGTGTCCAGGGCCACTCTGGACGGGGCTTGGAGCATCCCGGTCTGTGCGGGGTGGCCCTGGCCCTGGCAATGGGGGGGGTTTAAAGGTCTTTTCCAACCCCAGCCATTCCCTGGTTCTATAATTTTGTGGTGAAAGCCATCTCCTGGTGAGCAGCACCTTCAAAGCAGGTGCCACCTGAACTCCTGCTCCTTTCATGCTTGAAGTCCTGTGTGTGTATATATATCTATTTTTATTTTTCTGTGTCTTTTTAGCGAATTTGCTGCAAGGCCTGAACTCCTCAGACTCGGCTGTCCAGGAAAAAGCCATTGCTGAGACAGAGAAAAGGCTCCGAGAGGATGGAGGCAGCAGGGAGGAGGAGGAGGAGAGCAGGAGCACAGTGAACAGAACAATCATCAACACCTCTGTAAGGGCTTTTCCCTCTGAAGTTAAAGCTGAGCACGCTTCAGGTCTTGCCTCGTTAAAGGCACACGAATGGAAGCTTTCCAGGAATGTCAAAATTTACCAAATCCTTGCCACCCTTTGTTTAAATGTCAAATGGATGCTCCTTCTGTGTGGCAGTCTGGATATTTCAGATGCACCCAGATATTCCTGGATGCTCCCTGTAGCTTTGTACAAGTGTTCCTTTGCTGTTGTGGCTGTTCCCGAAATATTTGTGCTGTGTTTCTGTTTTTCCAGGACACGACGAGGGCAGAGGCAGTGGATGCAGGTAGGACAGTGCTCCTCTTAGTCTGTCACAGCTCTAAAACCAGTTTTAGCAGGGATGGAGTTCATGCAAGACCTGATTCCACCCCTGCCAAAGTCCAAGCTGACTTTTCCAGTGGCTTTAACCAAAATTCAGTCAGGTCTAGGACCACACTCAAGGTCCTACCAGCACGGTTGTATTTTTCACCAGTAGGAGCCTTGTTCTATTCTGGCTCCTCATCTGAACACTTTTTATTCTGGATTTAAAAGCAAACATGTTTGTTTGCCCCTGGAGAGGAGCTGCAGTGAGGCAGGTGTGCAGATCCTCAGTGCTGCCATCCTCATTATCTGAGACAGCTGTCACCACGTTCCACTTTAATTGCTGCAATGTCCCCTTGGTATTGTTTTTTATTAAGAAATGACTCATGAATACCCTAGGAATTATTTTCTTTTCTCTATTTTAATGATGTTTGGTTTTTGTGGTTTTTTTTTTTTTTTAATTCCCTAAAATGCCACCATCTCTCCTGGCTGGAAGGTGCCTTCCTGGCAGCTTTGGAAAAGGATGCAAAAGAACGAGCCCAGCGAAGGAAGAGGAACGAGCAGTTGGCAAATGGTGATTGCTGAAAGCTCTTTGGGCTGGTGCCTTCAAAAAGGACCTGGCAGGGACTGGGGGAGGCTCTGCTTCACCTGTGTGAGCCCAGCAAGCTCAGCCTGGAGCAGGGTTAGGGGTTTGACAGAGCTGTGGCACCCTGGTTTTCTCCACGGTGGGATGGGCTTTGGGCTGGGCAGAGAGAAATGCTCAGGTTTCCCTCTGGAAGAGGAAATGATTGCATTGGAAACCTTGCAGGCAATGGCTGGAGTGGAACTGCAGAGGCTGTTCCAGCAGGAGAACACGGCCTCTGTTTGTTTGGGGGAATTGCAGGGGAATTGCTGTTCTCAGTGCATTCTGCTGCTCTGCAGCCCTGAAGGAGAAGGGGAATGAAGCTTTCAGGGAAGGAGACTTTGCCCTGGCCATCCAGAGGTACACGGAGGGGCTGGAGAAGCTGAGGGACAAGCAGGAGCTGTACACAAACAGGGCTCAGGTCAGTGGGAACAAAGGAGCCACTTCTGGCTGGTTTTTGTGTTGCTGTGCCAGGATAAAACCCCAGAACATTGTTTTGCTGTCTAAGAGTGATTATTCCATCCTGAGCTCACATCTCCTCCCTCCTGGATGTGGTGAACCCCTGCTTCTCCAGAACAAGGGGGGAAAAATCATTCCAATGCACAGTTTTATTTTAATACACTGATTTTTTTTTATTAATTCTTTTTCAGGGATCCCTTCTATAACTGTAGAACGAAATATTTGCTTTTCATTCTCTGTTTGCCTTGCATAATCTGTTTAATTTAATTCTATTAAATTTGTTCTAAATTAGACAATCCAGGGAGATGGCAGACAGGTCAAGAATGGGAATTACCCTGTAAAATCAATGGCCAGGCCAATCAGCAGCCCAATTTTATTCTTTTTAATTAGCCAGTGTTTGTACAACAGCGAGCAGAAGTTGTTTGAAGGATTCTAATTCTTCTGCCTGGACTTTTTTGGGGTTTATTTCAGGCCTACCTGAAGCTCCATGAGTATGAGAAAGCCATCAGTGACTGTGAGTGGGCATTGAAGGTAATTCCCAAACTGCCAGATGGAAAAGGACCTCTGAGATCAGCGTTATTTACAGAAATCCATATTTTTGACACACAAATGAACTGGAAAACAATGACCTTTTGGAAACCCTGCTTTCCACCCTCACCCCAAGCCTGTGTTCCTTGGGTCCCTGGGGGCAATAATTTAGCATAAAAAACTTTAGACACCTCTAATAAATGGTATAAATACCCTAATCTTTGCTCTGGGCAGCTCTAATTGTTAGAAAAAATATTAAAAGGCTAAAATTTTCTAAACACATAACTAATAATAATTTCTTTTTGAACTCAGTGCAATAAAAACTGTCTCAAAGCCTATTTTCTAATGGGGAAAGCTCACCTGGCACTGCAGCACTTCAGTGAGGTAAGCTGGCTGAATTTTGTGGCCATGGGACCATGTTTTGTTCTGCTTCTGGTGGGTGAGAGGGAGAAAGTTTCATGCTATGCCTCATGTTTTGTTTTCTCACTGGAACTTTTGATTTTTTGCTCCTTGGGTTTTACTGGAAAAATGTTTTCCTTTAATTTGCAACAGCAGGCAGGGGACTGCTGAATATTTGACTTTTCTGAGAGTTTTGACATCTGTGTCTCCATAACCTTTATTTTTCACATTTATTAAGGACTGTGGCCCCAGAAACTTTTGGGATCTGATGGGGATATCACTGATAACATCTTCCTATTTGTATCTGACACTGAGAGCCTTTTTCTTCTCCCCCTTAAGTCCAGGCAGTGCTATGAGAAGATGCTGCAAATTGATCCCCAAAAGGAAAACCTGTTTAAAGGTAAGAAATAGATATTTTTCTCACTTGTTTACTGATGAAGATGGACCAGAATAGAAACCATTTCCCTGCTGTGCTTGGTTTCCTTCTGATTTCCCAGACTGTGTGAACAAGGCTGATTTGGAGGAGAAGAGGGTGAGAGATGAAGAGAGAGCAGAGAGGGAGGTTCAGGCTGGGAGTGCTGCTGCTGCTTTATCCATCCAGGAATTGCTGCAGAGGATCAGCACCCCTGGCCAGGATATCCCCTTCTACACAAGGGCCATCAGGCTTCTGGCAGAAGTTGTGAGCAGCTGTGAGTATTTGGTGCAGAAGTTGTTAATTGTGGGAGCTGTAACCCAGGCAGAGGAGGGCAAGGGAGCAGCTTTTAAAGGAGCAGAGGAACTGTTCCTGTATTGAAAACATCAAACTGGCAGTGTTTGGTATTTTCAGTGTGGCCAGTAGGTGTTTACAGCAGTTTTTAGAATTTGACTGATGTTGTAGCTGAGCTGTTGAGACTTCTCAGGGATTTGGGGTCTCAGGAGAGTCTGTAATTCTCTGTTAGAGCCCATTGAGTTACAGAGCCAGTTTTGTGTTTCAGCCCTCCTAAACAATCTCTCACTTGAAGCCAACAACACCAGGTGTGAATTAGAGCAATTTTCAGCTTCCAAGCTGCTGCTGCTTCTTCATTCCTGGAGTTTTCCCCCCTCTTTTAATGATGTTTTTCCCCAAAGCCACCGATGCAGTGACCTTTTCTTTTAGCACAGTGCAGGAAGAGCAGGAGCCTGCGTGGCTCTGGGGCTCACACACCTGAGCTGTTTATCTCTGCCTCTTCCAGGCACCGGGCAGACGTTGTTTAGGACAAACAATGGCTTCAGTATCCTCGGGAAGGAGCCTGTCAGAGGGTAAGAGCTCTCCAGAGGGGACACTGGGGGCTCCAGCCTGAGGAAACGGGAATATTGTTTCCAAGAAACAGAATCACCTCTTGAAATGCAGATGAACTGATCAGAGGAGAATGTCATAGCAGATTTTGGTGTCTGAATGGAGAGACTTGTACCTGGCTCTGACACAAACAGTGCTCCCTTAGATGCAGTGAGGAGAATTCATTAAGTGCTGTTTGTGTCTGCTCTTTCTGGGCAGTTATCCTATCTCTGTGCTGAGAGCAGGTTTGTAGAAAAAATCTGAATAGAAAAGAACATCTGAAGGCACTTGGTTGCTCTGGCTACACCCCCTGGAGCTGTGAGTGGCCATCAGTGAGTATTTGGGTGTTCAGCTCTGTGCTGCAGCCTGAAGAGGAGCATCCCTGCAGCACTGAGACTCTTCAGGGTTCATCCCTGATTTGGGTGGTGGCTGCACACAGACCTGAGGGGTGAAGCAGTCAGAAATTTTTATTCCCTGGGTATTTCCCACTGGTTTGATCCATCCTTTGCTCTGCTCACAAGCTGGGTGTTCTCACTCAGGGCCTTCTGTGGCGAGAGGAAGAGCCCTGCTGAGGTGGAGCTGTGTGTGTCCCTTCTCCTCCTGTGGCAAGCTGCCTGTGCTGGCAATGGTAAAGCTCTGGAATCCCCACTCATCCCTGTTAATGTGGCATTAATGTGGCATTGCTGGGGCTGGGGCTGGGGCTGCTGTGGCCACCCCTCTCCCACAGCACCTGGATCCCTCCAGACCTGATGGAAACCAAGTTTTACAGGTCAGAGGAGGTCTTGGATGCAGCCATAATTTTGGCAGGGTGAAATTTCCACCCTGTGAGCATTTCAAATCCACCCCAGGGGTGGGGAGTGAATTCCCTGGGGTTATTGCTGCTCTGAAGAGAATACCACTTGTACAATTTTCTGTGTTTTAAGCAGCTATACCTGCAAAAAGCAGAGCTTTATAGAAGAGAAGGCTGAACTTTTTTAGAATTAAACCATCAGTAGTGCTTGGGCAGGCCCCTGCCTCTGTTTTTAGGGAATACCCACGTGGGTGAGGAATGGGCTGGGGTGGGTGGTAAAGTGGTGCAGGTGCCACAGGGGGAAATACAGAATATTGGTGTCTGTGTTGACTTGTGGGGTTCAGCTGATGCCAAACAAAATATTCCTCCTGAAAAAAATAATAAAATAAAATGAGGATGCCAATGTGTGACATTGCTCTGAGGTTTTCTCTCCTTTTTCCAGAAGAAAATCAGCGTCTCCTGCTGACCCAGCCTGAAGTGAGTGCCCAGCTGCCAGAGCTGCTTTCCTCTGGGGCACACGAGATCCAGAGGGAGGCCTTGGCACTGATTTCTCTCTGCTCAGAGAGCGAGAGTGGCCGGAGGCTGCTGATCCAGCAGGACCTGACCGGGTGAGCAACACCAGGAAAATGTCCTGGAAAACCGAGTTCAGTGCTCAGAACTCCCTGCCCCAGCTCAGGGGGGACTGAGAGGACACTGAGGCTTCTGCCCCTTTGGGACAGACCTGGCCTGGCCAAACTGAGAGCTGGGGGTGTGGGGTAGAACTGCAGGAAGTTTTGATGTCTGAAACAAAGCAGGAGGATGCTCCTGGAATTTTGAGGCCCAGTCCCCTCCTTTAAACACGTGCAGCACTCGGGCAGAGCTCACCCTGGTGCCTCTGCAATCTCCTGGTTTCCAGCTGAGGGTCTCTCCTCGTTTAATAATGGGCATTTGTGGTTATTTAACGTTGCCATGACTCACTGAGTGGGAGAAGAAACAGCCTTTCATCACCTTTATGCCACTGTCCTGCTGCTCCCTCCCTGGGTTAAGCAGAGGAGAAATGTCCATTGGTGTGGAGCAATCGTGGATGAACAGGAGAGATTGTTCATTTTTCCTGGGGAGGGAAGGTTCAAGGAATGAGCCACATCTCAGAGGGTGCTCCCAAAAGGCAGATTTAACTCTGGCTTGAAATACCAACAACCTGAAAAAATAGAATTTTGATCTTTAATAATGAAACCAAAGCTGACACCAATTTTTGGTTGATTTTTTTTTATTTTAACAACAGCAAGTTGCAGGTGTTGATAGAATTTGTCAAGGACACTGATGAAGAGGCTGATGGTGCCATGAGCATCCCCTCTGACTCAATTGTGGCAGACAGGTAATTGAAATTCCTCATTCATTTCTATAAAGTTGTGCTTTGAGTTGTACTGAATGAGCCAGGGCCAGGCCATTGGCCACCTCTGCTGTGAGGTTACTGATGTTTCTCTTGCTCTTGTCTTGCCTTTAGCTGTGTTTTTTGCCTAAAACTTTGGGTTTTTATCCCCCCACAGGGTCCAAACCCAGTGTCGGGTCCCACTTTCCAGGGCTTTACTCACCCACTTGATGGTAGGAACAATCTGATTTTGTATTTCCAGTTGATTTTTGTGTAACATGTCCCATGTGTGCTCCATAGGTGCAAAAAATGGAGTTTTGTCAGGAAAATGTTCTTTTTCTCCAATATTTTGTCCTACACATCCCTAATTTAATATTCAGTACAAACTCTGGCCTTGGTTGCAGATAATTTCACCTTCAGTTTTGTGTTATGCTCTTCTTGATGTGACTTTAATCCCCTGTCAGCAACTGATTCTGTCTTGGATGGTGACTTTTTCCTTCTAATGTGAGGGATCAGGGTGAGGAGATAACATTGGGTCCTGAGGTAAAGAATCCCTTTCCTGGGTGTATCCTTTATTCCCACAGCAAGTTTAGAATGTGTTGGTACAGAAAGCTGTCCTGAGGAAGGGGAGGGATTGGTTCTGCTGCAGAATGGCAGAGCTGGGAGGTAAAAATACTCCCACTTCTCCAGATGAGCAGCAAGACAACGATGCCACAACTTCCACATTGTTTGTTGCCCTTCCCTCTGAACATTCCTTGCTGGAATTACATCTGCAGCAGCTGTTCTGTGCCCTGAGTGACTGTAGGAAATGTTCACAGCCTGGGGTTAGGGAGCACAAACTCCATCCCTTTTCCCCAGGGCTCCTGAAGCAGGAGATCCATTGTGGAAATGAGGGAAATCCACAAACCTCAGCTGGGATTTAACAGGGAGATCCTGGAATCCCATTGGCTGGCACACATGATGCCTCCTGCAGCCACCTAGAAACAGAGACTAGACAAGAGGAAGGGAATAAAGACAGGTATTTATTTGAAGGGCCTTCAAGGTACACCCTGGGGGAGCCAAAGGCTGCTTCCAAAAAATTGGACCCCAAGATGGACCCCAGGTCACGAGTTCTTCACACTTTTATAGGTTTGGATCATTTGCATATCAGGGTTAATTCTCCAATTCAAGCCCCAGTTTAATGATGTCATTCCCCTCAGCTTGCCCCCCTTTTAGAATCTTTGGTTTACACATTTTGGGCCTAGAACAGCCTGGCTGTCCNGCCTGTAATTCCTGCTCTCTCGTACTGGGCAGACATAACAAAGCCTCTCCAGGCTTTGCCTTCAAGGACAGCCAGGCTGTTCTAGGCCCAAAATGTGTAAACCAAAGATTCTAAAAGGGGGGCAAGCTGAGGGGAATGACATCATTAAACTGGGGCTTGAATTGGAGAATGAACCCTGATATGCAAATGATCCAAACCTATAAAAGTGTGAAGAACTCGTGACCTGGGGTCCATCTTGGGGTCCAATTTTTGGAAGCAGCCTCTGGCTCCCCCAGGGTGTACCTTGAAGGCCCTTCAAATAAATACCTGTCTTTATTCCCTTCCTCTTGTCTAGTCTCTGTTTCTAGGTGGCTGCAGGAGGCATCAACAGGCTCCAAGGAACTTCAGAGTTACACTCTGAGCACTACAGAATTTGAAAATAGAAAAGTTAAAACCTAAGGCATCGTGTACCGTTTCCCTGTGGATTTAATTCTGGTGTTAATTTTCCCTTCCCTTGCTGTGTTTCAGGGCTGTTTGAGGCAGGTGAAGCAGGGGGGCACAGCCCTGGGCACAGTGGGCAGCCTGTGTGCAGATGCTGAGGTGCGGGCACAGCTGGCTCAGAGCAGGGAGTGCTGGCAGACCTGCCTGGTAAAGGACCCTGGGGAGTTTTCCCAGCCCTCTCTCCCACCTTTCTGCTCCCCTCACAGCCCCGAGACCTCTCTCTCCATCTGGGATTTTGGGTGAAGCTCTCAGAGCAGCCCATCCTCAGCTGTGCCCCTTGAAAATGGTGTGAGCATCCTCCAGGGTGAGGCTGTGGTGTGCAAATGGAAGGATGCAGAGGGTGGGAAGGGATCTTTGTGACAGCCCAGACATCACAAGTTTGGGGTGTGCAGCTTTGGGTACCAAACACATCGATCTTTGTCACAAAGGTGTCCTTAGCTCTGCTTCTCCCAGGACTTCTCTTGCCCCTGGAGCTGCCCCAGAAGGCTGAGGAAGGGCTTGTCCTGGCTCTGGGAGCTGATTTCCCTGCCCTGCTCTGCACACAGGATGCGTGCTGTGCTGGCAGCAGCCCTGGGAACAGTCAGTGTGTGCTGGCAGTGCTGGGCCTGATGATGAACCTGCTGCTTGAATCCAATGACACCATCCAGGTATGCAGCATCTGTGAGTTACAAACAAATGAAGGTGTTGCAGGTTATTTTTCAGGGTAGTTCACGATTTAAGTAGGCTGAAAAGTGAAAAAAAATTACAGAATTTTCTCCTCCACCACCTTCTGTATGTACACAGCTAAGGGGAAAAAACAATGTAAAGTGCATAAATTATCTTTCCACAGTGGTATAAATGTTTTGTTTGGGATCACTCCCCGATTGTGCCATGTTCTGAGATGCTGGGCACATTCCAAAATGATCCAAAACTCAGGATTCCATCAAGAAGGAAGAATTCCATAAGTTCCCCTGGGGTGGTGCAGAGCTGGTAACTCACTGGTGATTCTTTTGTCCACAATCCCATTTCTGCTCCAACCCTCCCAGCCCCAGCTGAGTTTTCTCTGTGTTTTCCAGGACTTTGCTGTGTCCATCAGTGGCAGGTGCCTGGCTCTGCTCAGCCATCAGGACGGAAGGATTGTCACAGTAAGTCACCAACAAAAGCTGCTTTTGTCTTTCCTGAGCTCTTCGGAGCAAACCTCTGCCCTGTGCAGGAGGCTTTGAAGCCTAAAACATTCCTAATAGCAGTAAAGAAATAACAGACCACTTTTATATTCATTTTTATGTGGTTTGATGCAAGAGGTTTTCCCTGGTCTCTTGAAATCTGCTGAATAGAAACTCTTAAAAACCATTCCATCCTTAGGAGGGTTCTCAACATAAAAGCCTCTAAAAATCAATGGAGAAGCAAAGCAGCAGGAACAATTTGGGTGTTCAGCAGCTGCTTCTCTTTGCAGTTCTTGTATGGGAATTGCAGTTGTGCTCCTGGGAATGGGGTGGGACTCCAGGGAGAGCAGCTCCTCCAGGCAGGAGCAGATGTGGGCTCTGAGTCCCTTCCCTGAGCTCTCAGGAGCTGTTCTGAGCTGTCTGACTTCACTCAGTGCCAGCAGGGCTGGGCTGGTCTCTACCAGGAATTTGTATTTTTATTTTGTAATGAATAAACACCCAGGGAGTTGTGCTGGTGCCAATTTGGGCTCAGCTCTCCCTGTGCTGAGTCTCCAGAAGCTCTGCTGTGCCCAGTCCCCAGGGAACAACAAAAAAGCCACGTCCTAAAGATGTTCTTTGTTAGATTCTGTAATTCTGGGATTCCCTTAATTTCTGTAAATTTCTCCTTTTAGCACTTTTAATTACTTCAGTCTTACTCTGCAAGAAACAAAATAATTAAGCTGCCTGGACCAATAAACATTTCCTTTTGTTCTCTCTCCTTTCTCCCTCATTTAGGGAGCCACTGGAGTGCTGAGCCGAGCCCTGCCAGCGTCTCCCTCAGCAGTGGAAGAAGTGGTGAGAGGAGGAGTGGTGAAGAAAATGCTCAAATTCTTGAAAGTAAATGAAACTCTCTTTATTTCTGCCTACATTGTCCCTTGAGCACACCTAATTCCCCCTGTGTTTATCCTGCTTTCCCTGGAGGATGTCTGCAGCAGTGTTGTCATTGTAACAGCGCTCCCAGGTTTCATTTTAAGCCTTTTAAACAATTTTTTTTTTAATTCTTATTTTAATTTTTGCTGTATATCTGTGCCCAGCAGATGTGGATTATGCAGACCAAGTTAGTCCAGAAAAAATCTGTGGCACCAGGCTCTTGTCAAGAGGAGTTGATGGTTTGAAAAGGAGTGGGCTGCAGAGATCCAGGGAATTTTGTGTGCCCATTGCTGGCAGGAATTAAATGAGTTTTATGTGATTCTCAGCCTGTGTTCACCTTGGGATAAACGCCCTGTAAAGGTTTTCATTTGATACTGGGGCTCAGGCATGAGGAATACCTGACTCTCCCCATGGAACCCAAACTGCTCTGGGGCAGGGTGGGGATGAGCTGTGTGTGTTCACTCTGCTTTAATCCCCTCAGGTTTCGGGGCAGCTCACATCCAGCTATGCCATAAAGACCCTTTCCATCTGCACCAAAAGCAGCAGGCAAGCTTGGGAAGAGCTGGTGAAGTGGGATAAAAGTAAGTGAAACTTCTGATTTCCAGGGTTTGGGGTTATTGATGGTGTCCTCCAAGGGGATATTTGGCCTGGCATTAAAACCAGGTGGAGCTGGAGGCAGAGGGATGGTCCCAGAGCAATGTCTGAGGGTTTTTCTGATCTTTTTGCTCTGCTCCTGTGGTACAGCACTGCTTGGGTTGCTGTAAAACCCAGCCCCAATTAATGCTAACAGAACTACTACAGAGAATGCTTCGATTTTATTTAAATGGCTGAAGCTGTCAAGAAGCTGTCAGTGCCTGCAGTTCAGCCTGAACCCCAAGGATTTCCTCTCGTTAAAAGCCTCTCAGAGCATCATCTCCCTTTTGTGCAGCCCAGATTCCTCTCACTGTCAGCTGCAGACAGAGCTTTCATTCCCTCAAACCAGCAGCAACACTTCACTCTCATTCTCTCCACCAAAACTCTGCGTGTTAACCTGTGGGCAGTCACTAATTCTTATTTTGTCAGCTGAGGAAACCTCACAGATGAGAAAGCCGTGGCTGTGTTTTATCCAGACAGTGTTCAGTGATCTCTGAGTGCTTCAGGATCTCTGGCCTGAGATGCTGCTGCTGCTTTCAGGTGTCAGAGCCAAAACACTGCCGTGCTTTGGGGCAGGTCTCAGATGAGCTCAGCTGCTTTGGGAGCTCAGGATGTGCAGAAAGCTTTTTTTATGTTCCTTTTTCCAGCTGTTCTTTCCACGACAGCGTTTCTGGTTTAAGGCATTCCACATGGCACATTCAGTTCTTTGTGAGGGACACACCTGGGCAAGTGGGGCTGAGGCAGCCTCCTGGCTGCTGAAATTGCCATGAAATTCCCTCGTTCCCCGAGGTTTTCTAGGAAAACAGCACCAAACTCACTCCCTGCAGCAGCTCTGAGTGCATCTAACACTGACTCCCCCTCCTGCCAGGGTTCCAAGTGCTGCTGAAGCTGCTGGAGTCCGAGAATGAGCTGATTGTGGGGAATGCAGCTTTCTGCCTCAGCCAGTGCCTGCTCATTCCTGGGGCAGCAGCTTCTCTGCTGGACTCCAACGTGGTGCTGCTGCTGCTGAGGCAGGCTGGGGGTGATGCCCAGAAAACCTCAGTGCAGCAGAACTCAGCCATTGCCCTGGGCAGGCTCTGTAAGGCTGAGCCAAGGTAGGGCAAAAAAACTCGCTTTTTTTTCTCCCCTTTTTTGTTACTAGGTGAGAATCCCTGAAAAACCAACCAGTGGAAGTCTTCCCTTCTTGTGATCCTGTCTCCAAATCCTGCTTTAGGGCTCCTGGGGTGTCAATTCTCTGTCTCCACACCTTTCAAAGAGTTCATTTACCCGTGCTGGAAGAACAGAAGTGATGTTAAAAGTCTGTAGAGCCCAAATGAGCAGCAGAGAAAGTATCAGCCCTGAGATTTGTATGGCAGCAGAAATATAAAAGGGAAACACCTTTTTTGCGTAGATTTGTTCATCTGAAATGCCATCTATTTGAAGAATATTATCCACATGCCTTTCTAGGGGCATAATAATCTAGAAACTCTGTATTAACTCCTGTAGTATTATTATCTAGAAACTCTGTTTTAAGAGAAATTTATTGAATATAGCATTAAACACCCCTGGAAGTTTGGGCAGAGCAGTGGAAGCTTAAAACTTTAATTTTTACTCCCCATCTGTTGCCCCTGTTGTCTTTCCAGGCACATTCCTCAGCTGAGGAAGCTCAATGGCTTTGCCATCCTGAGCTCGGCCATGAAGTACGTGCAGAGCAGCTGAGCTCTTCAGGAACCTTCCACAAGTGCCCTTCTCATTGTAGGAGGTAAGAATAAGGATCTTTTTTGCCTTTGTTAAGTGTGTTAGAATTGTTAAATCCTGTTCAACAAAAGGCACTCTGGGAAGGGCTCAG